>WBNO01013519.1:334786-646767 GCA_013400575.1 Peucedramus taeniatus | reverse complement strand
TTTTTTTTTTTTTTAACTGTATGAAGTAGGTTATAGGCATGCAAAACCTTAGTTTTAAATAAGTTATGCAGGAAAAAGCTCTCTAGGTCAGCAAAGGAATTTCTAAAAGCTGAGGAACAAACTGCCATGAGGAAAAGATAGTGTGCAGGTCATATTCAATCCACATGAAAAGCAAAAATCCTGCTTGTGGGATCCTGACTTTGGTGTGATTGATTTCATTGGGAGGTAAAGGACAAGGAGCAAGTGCAAAGTAAGCAAATGCTTTAAATAATTAGTCCTTTAATGCTTATTTAATTGTTTTTCCTGAAGATTTGAATGCTGCCATGTAAAGAGATAATGAAGGGGGTTTTTCCTTTCTAATGAAGGGCTTAATATGTTCTTTATGTAACAGCCATAAAGATGCAGACATAGTCCTGTAATATCTTGTAGTATGAGATAGAAAGGCCAAGCATGCAATAGACTTAAAGCATTTTCTGCTTAGAAGAGCAATCTCTAGTTAAAGGAATGATTTGGTTTGTTAAGGGCTGCACTTGGGGTGTTCTCTCTCATGATATACTGGATTGCTAGTGAAATACCCTGTTGAGAAACTGGTTGGTTTTATTTGAGTTAAACCTGGTAACTTGTTTAAACTTCATTTTTGCCTTACTGGGTCATTTTGAGGTTTCATTTGCATATTCCACCGAGTTAAAAATTCTGGTAGCTTTTCTAATTCAGCTCAGATGGTGGAATATTTTCCTTCTTAACAAGCATTCTAGTTTGTATAAAAAAAATTCTCCTTCCTTTAGTTTCTTTTTAAATCAAGCATGTACAGTAAGCTTGGCTCCCTATTGAGCTGGTTTAATCATTTGTTTTTTCCATCTGCAGAGAGCCAGTTCCCAAAGTAACTTCAAAGAGCCTTGCCTGAGTAAAAGCTTCCAGCTTTGGAGCAACAAAGATTACAGAAATATGCTTATGCAACTGCTTGAAACCTCTGGCTATCTTGACATGGAGAATACAACAGAATATTTCCCTCTATTATTCTGTTACTATAGACCTTAAATATTTGTAAGTGAGAGTTTTGCTGCCACTTTGCTTTTGCCTCCCGTGGTGACTGCACAGTGTGATGTGTTACACAAGTGCACAGACATGGCATTTGTAGGCTCAAGGGGATCACTGGTGTTCTGGGTCTTGAAGTGATCTCTCATGTAACTCCAGCAAGAAAACAACCATAAAATTCAGCCTTGATGTAAATTGTCTATAGACAAGTCTGAAGACTTGCAGCAGCAGCAAATGCAGACTATTTGTAATATTTTATATTTGTGCAGGCTTTAATCAGATGATGAAGAGGCTTCAAGTGGAATGGCTCCTGGGAGAGTGGTAACCTCCCTTCTTCATTTTTAAAATTTTCTATGTTGACATGTGTAATCTCTCAGTTTGCTGAAAATAAAGTCAATCCCTGCCTAATACAGGTAGATAGATATGGGGTGTATGTTTTATATCTAATGGATATGTTGTGTTTTTGAGTGCAGTGACAAACTTAAAGTAGTCAAAATTGCCAGTGTTTGTGAGAATCTGCTTCATATATAAGTCAATATAAGTGATCTTTATTTCTGTGGTCTTCCTTGCTAGTGACTGTTCCTTATTCATGACATTCCAGTCCAATGGTTGTCATCATCACTTTGGAGAAAAGCTGCTGACTTTTTTTTTTTTTTTTTTTTTTTTTTTTTTTGACAAAACTATCTGAAAATCAGTGTGTCTGGGATTTGTCCCAAATTAATTTCCTGTGGAGAGAAGAGTTATGAGTTTGGTCTCAGTACAACGACTCTTCTGGATTATAATATCTGTCAGTGGAAATGCACTACTTTGGTTTTAACTGAAGCTATTTCAGATCTTAATTTTTGGCTTAATCAAATCCTTAGCACAAGCAAATCTAATTCTGGCATACTATTTCAATTGCACAGACTTTCATTTCTGACTAAGGATTGGAAAGATTAACCCAGATTTTAGCAGTTCTGTCCATGACTGGGTGGATAGGATTAAAATCTCTGCTGCTCACTGTGGCTTTTTATTCTAGCTTTTGATTGGTTATGTCTGCTGACCAGGGTGGGAAATTTTCTGAGGTTAAGACTACAGCTAAAAAAAGTATGGTGAATTCACTGGATTGCATTGTATTTTGATTAAAAACACAGCCCAAACATTCTTTGCCTGTTTACAGGACCACAATTTATAGTTTAGTATATTCTAGATAAATTTTGTGGTTTGGAGTAATTATATATATAAATTTATCATCTTTGAGGCTGTAGAAATACATATTTTAGGAAAAAGTAATTGAGTAAAAAAGGAATGGCATTAACAGGAGCCAGCTGTAACATCTTGTTAAGGACTGGCAGAATGCAGCAAAAGTTTTTGGGCCAGAAGCTGGAAGGATGTTGCTGTATTTAATTTCTATCAGTGCAGTTATTAGAAATGGAGACATTTCTGGAATACTGTCTGCAATTAGTCTCCCACCTTCTAAAAAGCCCTGATCCTGTAATGAGCTTAGAAATTTGTTACTTCAGTGACCAGGGAATGAAAGTCTCACCTCCAGGAGATGAGGCGAGTTGGTTTTGTTTAATCTAGTAAGAATGAGCCTGGGAGCTCATATGGTGGCTGGATGCAGAAAGAAGAAAAACTGATTAAACAACATAAAATGAGTCAGACAACTGAAACTTGGGTGGGAAGTTGAAAGTGGTGAATGGTATTTAGATGGAAAGTGAATAAGCTCAGGAATGGGAAGAAGCTGGCTGGTGTAATGATGGAAACTGATCAATGAAGAAGGATGAGCATGTTCTTTCAGTGTGTTCTTTCTAATTCTACATTATTCCTTACATTTACAGAAGGCTTGAGATTGAGAAAACCATGTAACACTACATTGCCTCCAAATCCAGTCAGGCTTATATAAATGTTAGATTTCGTAAAGGTGAAGTGGGAGGAGTAGGATCCTGATGTACTCCTTATCAGCCAGTCAAGGACTGTGCTAATCAGCCTTGGAAATTTGCCTTGGGATTGTTGGAATATGGTGAACTGTGTTCTAAAAAAATTAAAGCCTCATCTCCTAGAAAAGAACATAACATTTCCTCAGAAATTAAAAGTATCTTTACCTTTTTATGTGAAGCAGGAGAACTTGACTTTTCTTTGGGTATTTCTGCCTTCTTGTATTTTGTTCTTTTGCGCCTCAGGCAGCAACAGAATTCTCATGAGAGATGTGATGAAGATGTACTGTCCACTTGCAAAAATGATGCAGTTTGCTGCTTGTCATCCTGGTGTGGTAGGGAGAAAGAGAACCCGTTACCAGCCCTGGAGCTGCATGGCTGGAAAGTTGCAGTATCCATAACAGAACCCTTGTGTGGTCAGGTCTCAGCCTAAGCTGGCAGTGATGATGTCTGCATGTCAGACACGCTGTGCAGTGCTTTATAGGACCTAAATTTGTGGGCAGTTGGGGTTGCAGCTGGAAACCCAAACATAACAGGTTTTTCATGTCTGTGCTGGACGTTTGTTGCCATTGTGTGTGGTATTTCTGTCTGTAAATAATCAGGTGTTCTGGACCAGCCAGCTGGTTTTGACACTGAAAAATATCTTGATGAATATTCTGACTCTCATTTAAAACTGCTTCTAAAATTTTTTTTGGTTTTTTTCTTTTGCTCTGGAGAAAGAGTTGGTAGTGATTGCCATGACACGCAGGGGAATGAGCCATGGGCTGATACATATGTAGTGAATATAATGAGGTGATGATAATGTGATTATTGTAAGTAATCTAGTCAAGGGGGTAGAAATTGCTATATAAGTACAATAATACTTTCTTTTCACTACTGTCCTGAGGAAAGGATGATTTCAGGTGTCCACAGAGCTTGCAGAGTCTTCAGCTCTGAAGGGTTCTTCAGAGACAACACACTTTATCTGGCCTTGTTGAGCAGTGGAAATGAGTGTCACTATCACTGAGAATTTGATTTTATTATTGAATAACTCTTAAAAAAGGCTACAGAAGGCAATGTTTTCCAGAATCTATAATTTTTTTGTGCAGATTCAAGCTGTGGAAGAATGGATCCTCAGTACCTGAGAGAAGCTCTCAGGTCATGATATACAGCAGAACATTAGGAAAGGAAGACTGTAAAACCTTAGTTATGCTGCATTATTTTCTTGCCATTTTCTGTGGCTGTGTTTAAAGAATTGAAATAATGCCTTTGCAAGAACAGAATATTCTTCCTAAAACACTTTATGAAGTGGGCAAAATCTTTTTTTCTGATGATTTGCTATGGCTGGAGAGGAAGGTTAAAATGATGTGTTAATGAATGCTGCATATGGTCTACAACACATGGTTAGAACTGTTTGTATTTTTTCCAACAAAAAAAGGTTGAACAGCAAATTGGATAAAATTCTGTTTCAAAATGACAAAGCCTGTTTCTTCCCTGAAGCAATTCACACTTTTTCTGGACTTCATTAATACTGAAATTCTAATCTCTTTAGCTCTTACAGCTGTTTTATTTTCAGGGACATTCAGAGGCCAATTATTTTGTTAAAATATGCTCATTAATGAAAATATGTTACCGTGTAGAAAGAAAAGGCCAATGCAGATAAAAAAAAAGTGCTTCAGAAAGTTTAAGGCCCTCCTAGCGGTGCTTTTGGAAGGGCAGAAGAAATAAAATTGGAATGGCATACTTTATTCTAGTGTTTTGAGTGTTTTTTTGATGTTTACTGATGAGACCACTCACAGAGTCATGGAACAAAGTTGTGTTGCCAGCACAGCCAAAACTCCTGGAACTGCTTTAGTGTCCACCAATAAAGCCATGTTTGCATTTACTCTCCTTGCTTATTTTATCAACTGAGGTTTCAGTTTTTTGATATTGAGAGGACCCCTGTCTACTTTCAGCTTTATGCTCATCAGTCACTTTGTCTTGATTCCCCTGATCCCTCCCCTGTGCTGCCACTGTCTCTCTGTTCTAGACCTACTTTGCTGAGAGAACTTTGGAAAAATATTCTGAGTTTAAGTTGTCTCTTCCATTTTTTTTCTCTTTTACTGCATCTGATCTAGTCTGACTGGCACACAGAAGCCCTCAGGGCCAGGTGAGTTGCCTATGGTTTGCCTCTGCTTTAAAAGTAAGAGTTGGCCTCCTGCCTCAGTTTCGTTGGAAATGCCTTGGAATGGCAGCTGTGCTTTGTCTGCTATTTTTGGCAGAAAACTTGCAGAATTTGCCCCATGTTTTTTCCAAAGTGAAGATCAACATGCTGCAAAGAGAGCAGAACATTAAGAAACATCTAGAAAATCAGCAAATGAGCAGTCTGATCTCTTATGCTTTTGAAAAAAACTTCCATGCATTCATAATTGCTAATTTTAGTCCAAGTTAAACATGATCTCAAAATCAGACCTGATTTTCAAAGCTGGCTGTTCTCATGAAAGTCAGTAAGTTTATAAGTAACTGTCTGAATGGATATGCAGGAAAATTTGTAGTTCTTAAAGGACTGAAATACAATACAAGGCAGATACAAATGTGTAAATAGCTCTTGCTCACATATGGACAATTGATATGTCAGTTGCTTTCTTTGGTGTCATCTTCTATTTAGGTATTTATTTTCTGCTCTTTAAGAGGTGATCAATGAGCCTGTGAGCAATAAATTTACTCAAAAAGTGTGCTGGTGATATGGAGGCATTTCTGTGATAGGGAGGAATTTGAAAGGTTGCAGGTGTGACTCCAAGGAAGGATTATGTGGGGCAGGTTCCCTCACTCCTCCAGGTATTAGGAGGTCTGAAGTGCAGGCTGGGACCTTGTCCAGGGGATGGTAAATCTGCTTTCCCAAACTTCATCTTGGCATGTGGTTTGGGAATTACAGCAGTTTTTACTTTATCATTATTTAAGACATGGATGGTTGAACTGTGCTGCAGTGTTATCTTATTCCATGTACTCTCTGCTTGGACACAGCTTTTGTGTACATTGGTAATATTTTAGGGTTGAAACAGCAGACATTAGCAGACACTCAAATTTGGAAGGAGAGACTAGCTAAAGAGTTATCACAAAATGGAGCAGGGGATGTTATTACTCAGGCTGTCAGAAAAATAGTTTCTGCAAATTACATGATTTTAGTCTTTTCAGGAGATGAGGAGAAAAGAAAAAATGACCCAACATATTCCCACTCTGGCACTTAATAACTTTTCCCATTTTCTCCTAGTCCAGTGACTAGTCTGTTATTTACCCTACCAGGTATATGAAAATCTGTATTTTCCTCTGGCATGTTGTCATGTTTATTAAAATCTCACTCATCTCTTTCTCTGTGGGAGCTGCCTTGATGAAATTTGAAGTTATGAACTGTGAACTGTCTTCCACTGCAAAAAGTCTATCAGGTAAATAAGTTGGAAATCCCAAATGAGAACAAATGCCCTAATAGGATACTTGAATATTAGTTTTGTTACCAAATATTCCCAGTAGATTTGTAATCTACTGACTGTTCAAGTAACCTGATTTTTCAGGTCTTAATTATCAGTATGGCAGCAAGTATCTATGAAATAATGTGTGGATAATGAAATACTCTCCTTCTCTAACTTTTATTGGCCTTTCATTGAGGATAATGCACCTTTCTTTGCTGGGAAAGACAAAACAATAAATCAGATAGTGTTTATTTCTCCTTAGCTTAATTCATCATCTACACGGTTGCTTGTGCATTGAGAAGAAACTTAAAAAAAACATTTCTCTGCAGGGATACACTTTACTAGGGTAGATCAGTTGAGCTGAGGTATATGCTGAAACATACTGGAGTGATACCAGTAGGGGTGTAAGCTCTTTAGGAAGTGCTTGCATGCTCCTCTGTGAAAGAACTCTGGATGTTGCATTAATCCACTGCAAGTTAAATTGTAACTGTGCATGTCATTCAGGAAAGCAGAAAGTACCTGGAATCCTGAATGATGCTTTTCTTTTTAAAGAATTTATTCCTTTTATGTTTGTTAGAGTATTCATCTCTGTGCCTATGAAAGACTAGAAATAAATCCCATTCCAGACCTCCAGTTATCATCCTTGCATGATACCAGTTTACCAAATTGTTTGGGGGAAGTTACAATCTCTTGTGTCACACAAAGTAACATCAATCAGAAAATTTTGCATGCTGGTACACAGTCCAGTGCAACAGCAATCACATCACTGGGACTCGTTCTGTTCTTTAGTTTGAGGAGCTTGAGCAGAGCACAGGACAACCACTGGGCAAAACCCAGTGTGAGGAAAGCTCACTGTGCTTTGAAATCTGAAACAAAGCAAACAGCCTGGGAAGGAGGCTTAACAAGCTGAAGCTGGCTGATGCAGCAGTGGATGTGTGTGAAATTGAAAAGCAAACAGAGCTGTTTGTGTGCTGGCCATGTCTTTCAAGGAGAGAAAATTTGTGTTCCATCTGGGACTAATAACAGTGTGTCTGTAGAAGAAAGACAAAACTGAGAATTTTTGCTGTGTGCCAGTGTGCAAAGTAAGTCCTGCAAGTAGTATTCTATTGAATGAGTTGGTTTTATCCCAGAAATATGTATCTTGTTGCCTCTTTTTATTGGATGAATTATTTTTCCCCTTAAACTTGCTATTTGTTATTGATGATAAATAACATTAATTTGCCTTGTAACATCAAAGTTAAAATGGCAGCATTGGTGAGACTATGGGAAAATATTTGGTTATTGGGGAAAAATGGATATGTGCAGTGTTGTTGTAGAGGGGCCAAAAGCACTGGCACTTATTATATGCATAAATTCATTTTCTGATTATTACATGAATGGTGTTATAATTGCTAAAAGAAAGGTGTTCTATATAGTTCATGCTATAAAATCCATTATTTAATGTAGCTGTATGGTATATGTAAATGCACTGCAATCTAAGCAGCACTTCTCATTTTAAGGATATTTTCTTCTGGTTCATGCTAAAAGGTGAAAACAGACAATGTCTACGTAAAAGAACAATCAACAACTACTTACCAAAGTAAACAGGGATCTCAACTGATATCACTCCTGTTGGTGTACTTGTGGCAGGAAATTTAGGTCATTACAAAAGATTGTTCTTGTCTGGGATGGCCTTGAAGTGGTAGCTATGGTTAGCTGTCCCTCTCTTGGAATATAGAATAATTCCTTTCTTAAAAGAAAGCAGAACAGTGCTTTGTTTAAAGATAACGGATATCTTGTCTATTCCAAATTGTGAATAATGTCAGGATCCCTATCTTGGCATGCACTGCTGAGCTATTTTCAGGAAAGTGCAAATAAAAGATATAATTCCTCCTGGCACATCAGGGGTGTGATGGAGGTGTCTGGCAGAATTTCAGTAAAACAATTTGGTTTAGTGGAAAGGATTCCCTCTAGGCATGACTGTCTGTCAAAGTATACATAGAGGGTGAGAACCTGGTACCCAGCCTTGGTACCTCCTGGACAGCAAGTTCCAATCAAACCAGCACAGGTAGTATGTAATGCTTGTCCTAAAGTTTTTGGATTTACAGCTTGCACACTGACAGGCAAGGGGCTTGAAAATTAGATGTGTTACAGTCTGTGAGATGAGGCAGAACTTCAGATGTTTCAGTGTTTGACGTTTGTAACAAGGTGCGTGGCAAGGGAAGGCAGCTGAGATGTGGCTGAATTTTGGGAAGAATTCTAGAATGGAACTATTTATTAAAAATAAGTTTTAGAAGGAGATTTGAAACTCCATTTGGCTCTGGTTGCACAGGAGCACGATGACATGATGATTCATTTGCTCTGTATTAGTGGACAATTGTCACTTGCACCTCCACAGCTCACTGTAGGGAGTGGAATCAATGGCACAGAAACAGGTACTTGATGCTTCCTTGGAAAGAAGTGACCAGGGACATTACAGCACCTGGCCAGTGGAAATTTGGTTTCAAAGGTTTCATAATAAAGTGTTCTTCTGCGAGAAGAGTGAAATTTGCTTTCTCTAACTTTTATTTCTGGCAATTCAAGTTGGTGAGATGTCAGAAGCACTCGTTACAGTGACATTAATGGTGACAGTTCCTTCAGAGTGATTGCCTTCTTTTATCAGAGAACACAGGCAGGGCTGGTCTGCATGGAGCTTGCCTTGAGGGCACAAGCTGCTGCTTCATACTGCGGATGGGTATCTGGAACTTTCGTTGCGTAATTATTTAAAATATGTAACAAAAAAAGGTGAGGATTATTATATTCCTAATTGAACTTGTGAAACATATTATGAGAGTCCATCCTTCTCTTTTTTTGTATATGGGAGTTGGCTTTTTAGATAGGATGTATAGAACTGGGCATGAAAATGTTGGGTTATTATTTTCTTCTTTTTGTGTTATAGTGACTTTCCTTCAAATACCTCTGCATTTCTTGTTGCAGCATTAGAAATGTTTTCATTTTCCCTGCAAAATGGAGAGCCTCAGGGCTCTGTACTGCACCGGATTCCTCTGCCAAGGCACATCAAAGTGGGGAAAATTCCAGTGTTATTCCCTTATGGTTGGAGTCCACCTTCATCTCAGACTCCAGTGCTGAGTGTTGCTGTAGCTTCTGGTGGTGCCCTACCTCCAGTTACACCCTAAGGCTGCACTTGGAGAGGTAATTTGGGCAAGGGGTCTCCTCCAATTGACTCCCATTTTACCCATCATTTTACCCTCCTGTTCCCTCCTCCCAGGAGCTCCAGTGACAGCTCTTGCTGGTGGAGATCTCTTGCAGACACATCTCCAAAATTCAAGCTGATCTTCATGACTATGCAAATAACTGGTTAAAGCTGCAAGGTCCCAAATCCAGAATAGAACATGCTGTTTCATTCCAGGCAGTTACCCGTGGATTGTGGAATATTTAGCTGATGGCTTGAAGACAGATTTTGTGAAAAAGCTCCGCCATCCTTTAGCTCTCTGCTGGAGATTACTGGGCGAGATTGCTTTAAGCGTGTTGCATTCAAGCGTTTTACATAACGGGAGTAGAGGGAAGGCACGCAAGCATCAGAAAGTAAAACTTTAGTTGTAGCTTTTCCTGATTCCTGTTTCTTAAGGATTTCAAATTTTTTTTTTTATTTTTTATTTCAGGAACCCATTTTGGAGCAATGTGTCTGTGGTATATGGGACAATTTCTCTGAGCTGTTTGTTTTTTTTTTTTGTGTTAAGATATGTAATTGAATCTTTCTTTTGCCATATGCAGCTACCCTGAAGATTAGCCAGACTTAGTGAGATTGTTCTATGACAGGTGTAGGGTTTAATTTTTAAGGTGAATTAAGGACTTAGGTAAAAGTAGTTTTAGTTTTTCTTTCCACTAGTCCACGCTATAAATTGTCCTAGCTGTGTTGTTGCTATCCAGCCTGCTTTCTCCACTGTTATCTGTTTGCAAATTTGGTTAAATGCTGGTATAAAGCAGAGAGGTTATGTGCAGTCAAGGCTGGATTTTATTAAATATGTGAGTTCCTTTTCAGACGTTCAAGATATTGGACAGGGTATCAAGGTGTGCTAATGTTTGCTTTCAAGTGGAGAGAGTGGATTTCTGCAAAAAATAACTGATGCTTTAGTTCAAGCAAGGTACTGTTGATTTAAAAATCATCTTTCCTTTTTCATGTTTAATGTACATCCTCTATACTTCAAAAATTGAAATAGAAATTGAGGATATGGAAGAAGAACATCAAGAATTAACTAAACATTGTGGATCAATTATAGGTTTATTTTAAAAGAGGGGTTTTAAAGTTGAAAATGGGTGTTACTTTACACTTAATGTCAAAACTTAATGCCTTACCCCATATAAACTGTTTTTGTAGGAATAAATCCCATTTATTTGATGTTTTTAATAACTTTGGTTTCCTTTATGCTATAATTAATGTTCATGCATAACTGCACCATGAAAGAGATAACAAGTGAAACTGGAGGCTCCAGTAGTCATTTGGGAGATGACTTAAGCTGTGGGATAAACATAATAGTTGGGTATATTTGCTAGAATGATCCGTAGTGGTTGGAAGTTACAATTTAGAAATGAGACCTGCACTTCCTAATGCTCCCTCTGAGATGAGAAATTTTGATTATCTGATCTTCTGAATATTCGGGAAGATGTGTAATATCATTTTTCGTCTGCTTGAAGTATTTAAGGATAAGTGTTGGTAGGTGTGATGCTAACCATAAAACTTCTTACAAAAATTGAAATCTGGGACTTGGCTTCAATATTTTGCAGGAGGTGAATTATTGGTGCAAAAGAGTTCCCTTTGCAGAAGGATTTTTGCATCACTTTCTGTGCTGAAGGTGAACAAAACAAATTCCCTGGTTTGTTACACTAAAGACCCAATTTGGAGCTAATTCTTTCACAGACTGCTCGAGGTGTGTGAGCGTGTCAGAGGAGTGCTGTGCCTGTGGCTCCTGCTTCTAAAGGTGATGACTTAGTAGCCATCATTTCTCTGCTGCAGCATCATTTTGCTGTCTGTGTGAGGCTTCCAGCTGCAGGCTTCAGGGACTGTCAGAACTGCTTGTCTCATGGAAAAACAAAAGTACTCTCCAGCAGAAACATCTGAATCAGTCTGTCTCTATGAAGCTGTTCCTACTACAGCTGTAGCTGCTCAGGACACTTCAGAGCCATGGGATGTTGGTTCTGTGCAGTTGATCCAGTATGTGGGTCTCATCCATGAGCTTACATAAGACCAGAATTGAAGTCTCCAGGTGTGGGAGCTGTACTGGTACTGAGCACAGGCACCAGTTTTTCATGTTGGAGTCCCAGTGGTAGCAGCCCTGGGGTGTGTGTTGGGGCAGGAACTCAGTCTCTGTCATGGTGCAGTTATGAGGGAAATGCTTACTGATCTGTTTATACCAGCTCTTGAGGGTCTCCTGGTTGTTTCTAAAACTCTGTGATTCATAACTTCATCAGATCCATACCCTCAGGAATTCTCATGTGTGGGAGTATGCAGAGTAACCTTGGGAGGAATTGAAAGGTTTTTCATTTTGATCTGTTTAGAGGAATGCAATAAGAAAAAAAAGGACTTGTGATTGTGATAACAATTATGACTACTGGTTTTCTTCAGAATTTGGCACCAGTAAAGTGCATCTCTTATATAGGGCAAGCTATGAGTTGTGAAATGACAATGCAGCTTTGGTTGTTCTAGGTCAGCATTGATGTGCATTGGATTTCAGGATCTATGAATGTCAGTCTGCCACATCATTTATATTTGGCTTTATTTTTAGTTTTTCTAGTTGAATAAACTTTGAGTTTGTGGAGGTGCTATAGACTTCAAGAGCCCAGGAGACAGAATTTCAGTAGTTGCAATCTTGTGCCTCACTAAAGAAGTAAATCTTGCCTGGCAGAGTGTCGTGACTGTATCAAATGCTTCTGCTCAGAGTTTGTTGCTAATGAATGTTCTTTTGTCGTGATCTTTAAGATCACGAGGGCTGTTCCTGCAGAATATTACAACTTGCTGCTTGGCACAGGGGTTTTGGGCAGAAGGGGTTAAGTCACTGAGTAAGCATCCCTAAATGCTCAGTTACCTAAATGCTTGCCAGATGAGGTCATATGTCCAAACAATAAAAAAACAAACTCAAGAGGTCAAATGTGTCCATGTCAATCACAAGTACCATGAATGCAAGCTGGATTTCCTATCCATAATCCTACCAAACCTGGGATGTACTTGGTTCTCCAGTATTATATCCGTTCTGCACACGCTTGATTGCACAATCCCTGCTTAAAAACTTCCTGGCAGACTTGCAAGGGGCATGACATTTTACTTTGTGAAGGTGGGAGACAAGACAACTCAAAGAGCCGTGGGGGTTTTGGGTTGGGTTTATTCTGCAAGCAGTTTTGGTGTGTGTGACAGCCTGCCTGGGGCAGCCCTGCTGCCTCAGCTCTCTGCTGAGGGAGAAGCCAGCTCAGGAACGCTCTGTGTGAGCTGCAGTGACCCTCCCTGGACACTGGCACTGGGAGAGGGAGGAGAAACCCCGTGTCAAAGTTTTTGGGAAGGTTTTGGGAGACTGGGCAATGAAGAAATGAAGGAATGTCTGCCAATGGCTGGGACTGAGACTTTTTTAGGGTGGGGTAGAGTTGCTGTCTATGACAGGATTGTTGTCTGAGGCAGGTCACATAGTGGAGTTATATGTACATAAATGATTAAGGGAATGAGATGAGGAAGGAGAAGAGGGATGAAATTGTTCGGCTTTTTAAAAAAATAATTCCTGGACTTCTGAGCAAATGCTTTTGTTCAGTAAGATCCACTGCAGTTCATGCCTAGAGTAGGTTTTTTTCCCCCAGCTCATCTGTAGTTCTCCTCAGTGCACCTTTCCCCATGAGAGGAGGGAGAGCAGCTTGCTGCTGCAGGAGGAGAGCATCTGTGAATAACTTCTAGTCATGTTCCATTCTGAAAAATCAATACAGCTGGGAGATTTCAATCGGAGGCAGTATGCTTGTTTTCATCTACAGTTCACATGAAACCTAAAATTTATGTGCATATTTCTCACAGAATCTCCCATCTGTTACCTTAGAACATGTTTTCATATGTATAAATAAGCTTAATTTGCAGTTGAGAGAACATAAAAGGTTATCTGTAGGCTCTGTAGGTATCTCAGGGGTTGCCTTCTGCAGTAATGTGGTGAAATGAAGACTGTGCAAGAGTTAGTATTAATGACACAAGAAGGATCAACATAGGTTGAGATTTTATTTTAGTTTAAATCAAGAAAGGTATTTTTTAAGAACATCTTAGTAACTCTTGCTTTTGCTGAGAATTTGAAACTAGTGCAAACTTATCTTCCTTGTCTAGGACCCTAGTTCTTAAACGATCTACCCCACCAATACATATTCCATTACTATAATTGTGTTTTTCATGTGTAATTTACATTGCAGGTGAAGAGGGCCTATAGCTTTAAAAGACTGACTATGTAATTTCTCATGAGATCCACAAGTTTTACAGACTCCAAGTCAGTATCACATGTCATGCAGGAGAAATCCCTTCCCTTCAGTTAGCCTTCTCTCACAAAGCTTTACTGCAGTTTCCTAAAAGATTCTAACAGTGTTCTTGTGCTAAATATCAGAGACTTTTGACCAATAGCCAGAGGCCTGTAATATTCAACAGGAAAGTGAATTGGAAGCTAATTCTATTTGTATTTCAGAAATGGTCATCAGCTTCAGGTTGAGGGCAGAGATGGGTGGACTTGTAGAACACTCTCAATGCCAATCTGCTTTGTATAATTCTCTTGACTGGGAAGTTGGAGCCTTCCTGGAGAGAAAGTCTTGAGTGGTAGATTGAAAGCCTTGTCTAGGATCAAGCAGGAACTGCATCCTGGTAGGACAGAGAAAGCATGTCTAATTCTAGGAGTTTCACCTGAGCTGAAGAAATATCAAGAGAAAGGAAAAGCTATCTGACTGCAGAAACAGCTCAGTGGAACACAGAGGAAGGTTACTGATTGAAACCTCTCACTGAAAGGTTTTGCAGTAATAGTCCTCAAAGCCTCTTCTGTTCCATTTGCATGGCTCAAAAACACCTTGTCTATAAAAATCCCAGTTTTTCTCTGTTATTTAACAGCAGGTAGTATTTTCTCAAGTGATGCCCCAGTAAAGAGGAGACCCTGCTTTGCTCACTGCTCTGACTGGGGCTGTGCTAGGCAAGTCTCTAACTGTACTCAGCATCATCCCAAATGTTGCAGTGCCAACACCCACACCTGTCTGAGCTAAAAACTAGTTCATTTTGAAAACTTACTGGGATCGAGAAATAGTGGCCCATTTTGCATGAGAGAGCAAGTAATGAATGTTAATGTGCAGTGAATTTGTCAAAAAGCATTAATAGGAAAAGAGTGTGTGTTGGGAAGCAATTAAACCTGAGCTGATGGAGGAAGCTCACTGTACTGTGAGATTACCTGCCAAATATGCTTAGACAAACAAAATGTGCATTGTAAGTAACATTTCATGTCTTGGCTGTGACCTTAAGTGATTTTTTAAAGGTATATTTATTAATACTCATGTATTTGTACAAGTTATTCCAGAGTGGGCTTTGCAAGCTTTAAGAACTAATAGAGGACCAAGACAAACCAGGCTAAAAAGGTCTTTTTCCAATATATCACTGAATTTGTGGGGTCCTGTTATATAATGAGTGATCTAGATTAAAGTTGCTGACATTCAAATAAAGGCACCCAGTGAGAAAATCCCAGCAGTTCTCTCACTGGTTCTTCTCACACTTCTAGAATGTATTTTACACTTTCTTGAACAGATGAGATTGAGCTCTCTCATAGTGTTTTCTTTACTCTATAAAAAAGTGTGAAGCAGCCTTCTGTAGAGAAATAGGCTAGAGTCACTAGAGGTTCTCTGACACATTCTCAGTCTTCTCCATTTTCGTGACTCTACAACAAGAATGCCCGAGGCCTATTTTCATAAATACAAGCTATGCGTTGTAATTTTAATTTAAGTAATGGTTGCTGGTAGATGAAATACACAAGCAACTTTACAAATATACCAGTGTTGGTTAAACATCCATCAAAATTGCCACCTGGTCCTGTCCAATTTGTCATTGTAGGTAGGAAAAAAACTCTGAAGACTGCTGCAACATGTATGGAACCCAGGGTGATTCTGATGATTTGCTTCTTAAACTCTTTGTAGGATTCTGCTGTATAAATTGGATATTAGATGATGGCAAAATGATCAGGGATGAAAAGCCTATCCATTATCTCAAGAAATATTTAAAGCTAATTTTAATTCCATTCTTTTGGAGACAACTATCTGGATAGGAAATAGCCCTAGATATGTCAGATATAATTTTTTATTGAAATCCTTGAAATACTTTTCTTTTTCTCTCAAGTTCTGTGTAAAAATAGACAGGAAAGTAAGCCAAGTAATTTTTATCTGAACCCAATTCCTTATGTTTGAGTTTTCAGTGCAAAATTTCAGCATGATCCTTTGAAGAGAGTGTTGGGCTACTGTACTTGTGCAATGACTGAGGAAAAAGAGTTGCTGACAAAGACTCATCTTTATAGCAAAGGAGCTTATGGAAGTCTGTGTCGGAAATTAGTTTAGATCTTGGCTGCAAATAGAAACTGTATTTTTCAAATGAAATTTTGTTTGTTTCTGCCCTTTGCTCTCTGCTTTTGAATAAGACATGAGTCAAGCATTAATCCACTTCTGCTTCTGAGTTATGAAGATAAAAGAATGAGGGGATAATTTGAGTGATCAAAGGAAAAAGATTTATTTTTCTATTAGGTCTGCTGCTAAAGGTAGTTTATTGTATTAGATCACCTCAGCTGATGCACATAAAGTTCTAATTCCTGTCTACAAACCTCACCAGTGATGCTTAACTGCATCCATAGACCATGGCTTAATCAGCTCAGTAAATACTGCAGCCAGTCTGAAATTTGCTGGATCCCATGAGTTGAGGTACAGGTACATTTGGGAATGTGGTGAATAAGTCTCACTTGTCCAGTGTTATTTTCCAGAGAAACAGAATACCCTGGTGTTTGGATCTTGGTAATACCAGCCATTTTTCTGATAAATCCTGTATGAAGAAAGGATTTTTTTAATGCTTCTTGGAAGCCTTTCTTTTCCTTCTGTCTTGCCATGCATGTCTTATAATCTCTTCTAGAATCATCCCCTAGGCTGGCTTTGTACTTGCCAATTCACATATCTGCACTATGATGGAAAGAGATCTTGAAATCAAGTAAGCTTCAGTACTATGAATTTAAGGTCTAACCAATATTTTCAGTTCCTTTAGTTATTTTTCTTGTGCTTAAATTAAGAATTCATGTTCCCTGAACAGCTATTGAAGAGCTGAAGGCCAACCTAAGTCAGAGTTGGTGCAGTGTCTGCGTAGCAAATGTAACCACTTAAACTAGATGTTGAAAATGGTGATGTCAATATCTTTCTTTCCTGACCCATTTCATTAGATAATGTACGTATCATTTCTACTTTGTATTGTGAGTTAAACTTTTAATTCTGTAACTGCATTTAAATGCAAACCATTTCTTTTCAAATTCGAGTCCTTAAATGATGTTTTTCCAATTCAAATATCATGGTAAAATATAGTCCCCCAGAGGCTTGGTACAGTGTGAAAATGCGCGAATAATGGATACATGTGCAGTGTACATCTTCCTACCAGATGGCACTGTTCAAATTTATAGTGTATTGCATAATTGCTTTAGAAGGGGCTGAATGAATTTGCTTAATTTTAAAGTTTCTTTTGTAAATGTTGAAGGATTTTTCTTGCCATGTGTGATGCTAGTTCATTGCCAGTTTTGCCACAGCACTGATCTAGAGCACAGACACCTGAGTTAAAAGAAGATACAACATCCTATCTGTTACCAGTTGGAGGGCAAACAGTTTTTGTGATTTTTAAAGAACAAGTTTAACCATTGATTCTGGCATATCAGTAAAATAAGTCTTTTTGCCTTGAGATCTACAATTTACATGAGTCAATGCATTGGTACTAGGAATGATTTTGGTTGATTATTATAAGAAAGCTTGGAAAACTTCTTTTCCTTGCTGCTTCCCTCAGATTTCTGTTAGGACATTTATTAAGTGTCCAAGCTGTGGTCTTGCACACCAGTTAGAGTACAGCATTTAGCTACTTGTGTGTATATTTCTTAGTGAGTCAGAAATTACTGTGAAAGCTGAGTGATGTTTGTTAGGGTTGGCTCGGGATGCTGTCTTAATGAAACATATAGTCCTTCAAATGTTCTTAACAAATTTAGAAAAATTCTTATGTTCCTTAACATTGTGTTAAATGCAAAGAAAACCAGTAAAGCTGTCTGGGAGAAAATGCTTGCAAAAGTGTGCTGGGTGAATCACTTTGTACAAGCAGATGTCTTCACTGCTTAAAACAAAGACCACTTGTGAAACAAACATTTAGGGATGAATTATCAGGCTTCTGCCATTTGTGACCTTGGACAGAATTCTGTAGATGACTAACTATTCATTTACAAATATAATCTGTGCATGATTTCAGCTTAAGGGCAGTTTGTGTTGGAGGAGGAAGGAAGCAAACCTGAAACGCTTATGGTAAAATCAAAAGCTTTGTTTTGATTTTCTCTGAAGCTCTATCTGCTGTTTTCTAGTGGAGTAGAATGGAATAAGATCTTATTTTATCACTTGTTTCTGCCCCACATTTAATTCACTTTTGGTTTTGATAAGAACACTTGTATCCCTGTAAGTTTATGGGATCTGATGGGATTCATCCAAGAATACTCAAGGAGCTCGCTGAGGCCTCAATGGTTTTTGAAAGGTCTCAGGAATCTGGAGAGGTACCAGTTTACTAGAAGCTGGCTAATGTCCAAATTTTCAAAAAGGGCAAGAGGAATGGTCCTGGCTACAGGCCTGATGATCTCACTTTGATACCTGGTAAAGTTACAGATGATCATTCTGGGAGTTATTGAAAAACATCTGAGAGACAGTGCAGTTATTTGTCACAGCAAGCACAGGTTCATGAGGGGAAATCCTGTCCTGCTTGACAAATTTAATTTTCTTTTCTAACAAGGTAACTCAAGGGAAACCAGATGATGTAATCTTTTTGGGGTTTGGTAAAGCTTTTGATACTGTCTCTCCCAGGATCCTTCTGGACAAGATGTCCAGCCCACGGCTGGACAAACACATCTCGTGGTGGGTGAGCAACTGGCTCACAGGTTGGGCAAAGGGTTACAGTGACTGGGGTGACCCCAGGCTGGTGACCTGTCACAAGCGGGGTTCCACAGGGCTCCATCCTTGGTCCTGTGCTCTTCAACGTCCTCATACACGACTTGGGTGGGATATTCAGTTTGCTGATCCTAAATTGGGAAGAGCCATTGATTCCCTTGAAGCCAGAGAGGCCCTGCAGAGAGATCCTGACAAACCAGGGGGCTGGGCAGTCACCACGGTGTAAGTTGAACAGAGAAGTGCTGGGTTCTGCACCTGGAGCAAGGCAGCCCCAGATCTCTGTACAGACTGGATACGAGTCAGCAGGGGCTGATATCCAGGAGGGCTCCTGGGGGGCATCAGGCCCAGCATTGCCAGCTGGGCAGGACAGGGGGTTGTCCTACTCTGCCCTGCACTGGGGCAGCCTAACCTTGAGTGTTGTGGGGTTTGTGGTGCCACATATCAGAAGGATCTGAACTGCTGGAGAGCATCCAAAGGAGAGCCATGAACTGGCTGAAGGGTCTGGAAGAGAAGCCACAGAAGGGAGGATCAGCTGAGGTCAGTTGGGTTGTTCAGCCTGGAGGAGACTGAGGGGAGACATCATTGTTGTCTTCATGAGGGGAGGAGGGGCAGGCACTGGTCTTTCCCCTCTGTGACCAGTGACAGGTTTCAATGAAACAGCTCTAGCTCAGTCAGGGGACATTTAGGTTGGATATTTGGAAAGGTTCTTCCCCCAGAGGGTGGTTGGCACTGAACAGACTCCCCAGGGCAGTGGTCACAACACCAAGCCTGACAGAGTTGAAGAAGTGTTTGGACAGTGCTCACAGGGTGTGACTCTTGGGCCGTCCTGTGCAGGACCAAGAGTTCGACTGCATGATCCTTGTTGGTCCCTTCTAAGTCAGCATATTCTATGATTCTATTATAAGAATCTTCCCAAGCATAGTGAAATATTGTTTTTAGATGAAAGCTCTCTGCCTTTTATTTGTGTTTCAGATTATTGTGCAAAATTTTTAAATTTTCAGCCTTGTGTTTAATATGTCTTCCTCTCATTGAATTTGTAATTCATTTTTGTTTTGCTTTTCCGTAAATTCTACTATCACTGCCACCACATGTCTGAAACTGAGTAAGAATTGAGATGATCTATTTAAAATGCAAATAGAAAACTCTAATATTTGAGTATTATTAAATGATGCTCATCTGGTTTGAAATCTTAAGAGCCTAGAATAGTGCTAGACTAGCTGTCCTGTAATGTTGGTTGCTAGTGAATGTTCAGAGAAGCTGACAGCATCTTTGTAGTTTTTCTCTTCAGATGAGAAAGAAATGTTTTGGTTGTTTGGAAAACCTTTGCAGCGTGGCCATACACTCATGGTCAATATAACTTGGTTTCCAAGCAGGTTGTGATTTACAGTGAAAGAACCTCTTTGCAAAGTTAGCTCTTTACATTTTAACTTTAATATTTATCACCATATTTTCTTTCCTGTTCAAAAACTCCACTCAGCTTCCATCTCAAGAACGCGCATAACAAAATTCCTCTCACAAACTGTGCAAAGATTTAAATAAATACTGCTTGGTGCACACAATATTTCCCTGAAAAGGATGATGAGTGATACGCTCTTTATTTTCATGGTTAGAACCCTTTCATTGTTTTTGAACCTGTTCAGGGCTCTCTGATACAGACTGTGACTCCACAGGCAGCACTCCTAAATGCACTGTGGCAATGCTCCTCTTTCATCCCCTCCACACAGCAGTGAGTCTCTGTCAGCCTTTGCTTGGCTAAACCAGACACTGGTTTAGGTTCTTGGTGTGCCTGTTGTCCTGTAACCTCTCTCTGTACTTGCACAGTTTCAAGTACCTTTCCTGAGTGTGGGCAACAAGAATTGCACAAGCCAGAGTTTCAGCTGTGTGTTCATTGGTGCTTTGTCCACCAGCACTGACATTTCTGCAGCTGAGCTGCAGATACAGCCAATGCATCCTGGGATGAACTTCTCACATCACATAATGATCAGTGATTTAATTTGATTCAGGACAGGTTATACATCTTGGGAGTGAAATGGCTGAACACTAGCTCAGTGATATGTGAGGTATCCTAATATTACTGACCTTGTCTACCAATGCACAGTATTTATTTCTGCAATAAATGTTTACCAAGAACAGCTTTTATACCACTTGAAAAGCATGATTTTTCAAGGTTAGATAGTGTTGAATCTACATTTATCTCCTGAATTCAACATAGGACCCAGGACCCCTCATTGTCAGAGGCTGTGGGTTCTTTTATGTGCTGGGAGCAAAGTGGGAGCCTGGTTCTGCTTCAGGTTGTCCTCCTCTTTTTTATGTTTACAATGTTCTTTACATCCTTAATTTGATAAACTCAACAAAATAGCTTTCAGTGCATTTTGAGTGGTATCCAGAAGACTGAATAAAGAAAGCATTAAATTGAGACAGTCTGTTTACCCTAATTAAAATACTGTAAGTTCATGGTACCTACATGGTTCTAGCTGAACAGCTAGAATAAGATGATGGTTTAAAAGCACTAAATGTAAAGCATTCAGTTTCATTTCGAACAATGAAAGTTTGTCTGTTTCTTTTTATAAATTCAGAGAAGTTTCTGGGGCATACTCTTTTCCATAAGGTCTGTGGGTTTGTGCAGGGGGGATTTGTCAGGGCTATAAAATTAGCAGGATTGTGTCTGTCCTCCCTTTTCTAGATGATACGTAACCTCACATTATTTAAAAAACCTAGTTAAGATGTATCAAAAAGAGATGACTGCTTTGTTCATTGGAGAAACAACAAACTATTTTTAATGCCATTGAAAACTACTTTAAACTTCATCAATTTTAATTTGTTAAAAGGGAATCAGGGTGACCTCTTTGGTTCTAAAATGTTGACACAAAAATACTACTGAAAGGGGCAAAATATGAAGCACAGTGGTGACAGCAGCCACCACCTTGTTGCGACTCATTTTATGGATTTTTAGTACAATAATTTAATTGGTGAGATTCCCTAGAGAAATCTTGAAATGTGAAAAAAAATACAAAACCAAAATCTCTAGAAGGTTATAAGAAACAAATAATAAAAAGAAAATCTATGGCTGCTTTAATAAACTAGTGTTCACATTCTGGTCCAGACAAGATCTGTCAAATTAAATATTCATTAACCCAAATTAACCCTTATTTTAAGCATTATCTCTTTTTGTCAAGCTAAAATGCTACTAATGACTGTATACTGAGAATCTACTAAGGATTATCTTAGAACAGTTCTACAGGTGCCAACACCAGCTTTCCATGATCTTCCTAGCACTCTATAAGTATATAACAATTGAAATGATATATGTCATTCAATTTGTCTGTATTTTGGAAATTGCACAGCTTGTTGAACTTTGCTCTGAATTTGTAATTAGCTACTCCTAGCAGAAAAATGAGTTACTATTCTAGTCTACCCAAGACTCATAATTGACTAAATTTGGATCTTCCAGCAGTCAGTATGTCTGTCTGTATTTTAGCCTCATTTATAACTTCATGGAAGACTGATCTTTGCTTTGTACTTCATGGCCCATTGTGCTCCATAAGGTTAAATGTAGCCTACTCTGTATAACTGTTTTATAGATCTAAAATAATATATTTGTTTTACTAATGGTTAACTTTAAGAGTTTCAGACATGCTTGCTCCTGCACTCTCCTAGCATGTGAGTTTCAGATTAAAAGGTTTGTACTTAATTATATGGACTTTAATAAATCTAGCAATCAAGCCATACAAAGTAGAATGGATGTGTTAGCAATGTAGCCAGACTGTCTAGAATTCAAAGTGATTTAAGGAGAAAAGCAGGACCTTGGATGGAGGAAGGCCATGCTGTAACTTTTAAGCTTTCATATGCAAGACTTATTTCTTTTTTTTTTTTCCTTTTCAGTAGAAGGATAAAGGAATAATTTTGTTATTAGAGTAAGAGGCAATGGGTTTAGAGAAAATATTTTAAAGCTGCACAAAAATAGCAGGTTACATGCATTAGTTCTAGTAGGAACAATACCATGCTGGATTTGTAGATGGCCCTAGATATTTGTGATAATTTATGCCAGAATTTCCTATCTGTGAAACAGATGCTGAGAAGGATAACTATTTTAATGAATTTTCTTCTATGGTACTGTTAATCGTGTGTTCTGCGCTCAAGATGTTACTTAGTGCAGAGTTATTGTGTATAACAGAACCTTCACTGAGTTTTATCCTTTGGAACATACAAAATTTCCTTGTTACTTGATACAGAAATGCTGTAGTCGCTATAAAAACTGAAGTCACAGGGAAAATCATGTCCTAAGAATGTGACAGTTACCTTGAGAAATAATTTACCAGTGTAGAGAAGTTGTGCACTGTTTTGATGAGCTTTGTTCATAAGTCAAAGGATGTCTTGAAGTAGTAGAAGGAGGGCTTGGCACCATTTGTTCTTTCTTCCAGACGGTCCTGGTGACAATATAGGTTACATCTGTTTGTCTGGACATGTGATGCTGACTAGTGGTGACTTTTTGAAGTCTGGCATATGCGTCAAAGCCAAGTGATGAAGTGCTGAACAAGGCCAAACCATTTAAGGACTTTGGTGCAACCTGGAACAAGGCCTGGACTATTTTGGTTTTTGGCCTGGGCAAGATCTGCTGTGCACGTCTGCACCTCAATCAGCATTACCGAAGTGTGAGAGAGAGCCAAGAATAAAAAAAAGAGAGAAATTGGTCTCTTTCCAAGGCTATGGGCAAAGCTACTTTGGTGGAGAAGCAGCTGGGACAGCTGTGGTGGAAGGAGCAGTGTGGGGTGGGAGTGCAAGTCCTGCTGGGCTCAGCAAGGGCAGGCAGGTGCTGTGAGGAGCTGCTCCCCTCCCTCTGCTCAGGCTGAACTCCCTGTCTGGGGCTCTGGAATGGTTCCTGAAAGCTGGGCATGCTGCAGTCCCTGGCCCTTGCTGAGCCTCTTGGTAGGGAAATGGTGGAGAAGGCAGAATGGAATGTTACTGCTGTGTGTGAGTGTGTAAAAATCTCTATGTGTATGTACACACACCCGTGATTATAAAGCATGACTTTGACATGTCATCGACAAATGTGAGTATGATGTATTTGGAATTTCCCACTATGAGTCTGCCAGATTTACAGGGGAATATCTAAGTCAACCTGAGGCAGAAGAATCAAGAGCAGTGAGTTTCCAGCTCAGTGGAGCATATTTCACCTCCACCCCAAGGGGAAATGCAGAACATTTCCTTATAATTCAGGTGTGTAAATGAGAAGCACTCTGGGTGCATTATGTCAGTCTTTTCTCATGGCTGCAGCTTACTTACAGAATCATTTTTCAGCGGTGGTATTTAAGCTGTGGTCACTCTTCTTATAAAATGAATTTGGTAGTTCTGATTAATTTACATCTGATTTAGATGTCAAATAGGAAATTTAGGTTATAGTTCGGTCATTTACATAGTTTTATACATTGTAGCAGTGTGGTCATCAGTGTATAAAAGATATTTTTGGAAAAGATTATATTATCTATGAGCGTACTGTCTCTTTCTTCAGACTTCTTCCCTTAAATTAATGAAGATGCCTAGAGCCAAGAATAACAAAATATTGTTATCTATTTTACAATAGATGCTTACATTTCTAAAGAATCCTGTAAGGTACATAAAAAGTGAGTTTTGATCCAAGTTGAAATGACAGCACTGTCCTACCCTTTTATTCATTAGATACTTTGAGGAAATAGCCTTTGACACATACATCTCAGAACAAATGTATTTTACCCTGTTATTGACAGGCTAACAGCCCTGTATAAATCAGTGTTTCCTGCAGTTCAGCTTTTAGCCTAATTTGCTCTAATAATAAGGTGCCCATGGGCTGAGGTTGCTTTACAGGGGACTGATTCCTCATTCTGGTCTCTTAATATGGCTTTTATCAGGTGCAGTTTCATTTTTTCAGTACCATTGCACCATTAACCAGGTAACATTCATGGGCATGCACATGGGTATTGGGAGAATTTATTGGATCAGTGAAACAAAATCTCAGAATGCTGGAAGGAACCTTGAGAGGTCACCTGGCCCAAAGCCCAGGCTCAGGCAGGGTCACCTAAACCAGGCTGCCCAGGACTGTGTCCAAAGAGCTCCTGAACATCCCTGAGGATGGAGCCTCCACAGCCTCCCTGGGTGACCTGTGCCACTGCTGGGTCACCCTCACAAAGGGTGAAAAAGTGATCCCTGGTGCTCAGAGGGAGCTTCCCATGCTTCAGTTTATGCCCTTCTCTTCTGATCCTGTCACTGGGCACCACTGAAAGGAGCCTGGCTCCATCTTCTCTGCATCCTCCTTTCAGGAACAGCCCACAGTGGCAGACAGTAAGGAATGAAAGTGGAAGGACAGAGGAAGCTGTCATACTACTTGCAGCTAATTCAGAATTGGTGTGGGAAATGTTCAGCATTTCAGGTGAAAAAACATTGCCTGCCTTGAGGGGTTTATCTGAATTTGTCTTTCTGGTTGGTACAGATGCCAACACCTTCCTGAGATTTTAATGTAAGAGCTGAGTGTATTTTTATATTTTTGCTGTTCTGTTTATATGAGGATTATGATATGGGAATGATCAAATGTTACAGTTGTCCTGGTTTTCTTGTCTGAGCATTTTCAAAGATGATGGGCTTTCCATGAGAGACAGCACAACAAAATGAGGATTGAAATATGGTGAGTGCTGAAAATCTGCATAAAAGAAAAATCATGCAACTGCCTGGAATAAGGTATTTTCGTTCACTTCCTACTCTTGCCTGAGAAAAGTTTTTTCTCCCTTTGCCTTTAAAACAGAAGTTTTATTTGAAAATGATTTTATATAAACCAGGAGTACAAATGCAATCGACTGCAGGTGACTTTGAGCAAGACTTTTCAGTCCTGGGGATATTTGTTTATTTATGTATTTAATTTTGAAAGTTTTTTAATACACTTTTTCTTTTTGAATTTTGAAGAACCTAAAACTTTCCTTAAATTCAGAGTGCAAGACAAAGTTAGATGTGCCTTTCATACAGTGATATAAACTGGGAGTTATTTGCCTATCTTGTGCCAAAAAGTGCAGAATTGCAGTACCACAGAAGAAGAGTTCATATTTTAAATATTTAGACTCTAGAACATGAAATTAAGAAGGCAGAAAAAAAATGTGCAAGGCTATCCCCTAAATCTGATATTTTACTAATGACTTAAGTATATTTTTAAATGGTAATCTTACAAGTACTAGAAAACTTTTGGATGAAAAGTTACAATCTCTGAGGAGGGGGGAAAACCCCAACAAATGAACAGCTTTTTAAAAGTAGCTTGGATCATCAAATTCCACTAGGTCAGCTTCCTATTCCAGTAGGCTCTGCAGGATATGCCAAGTAAAGACAGTCTGCATATATGTGAGTATTTGTTAACAGAAACAGTAAAGAAAACTGCTTCCTTTGTTTTACTCCATGAAACCTTGAAACCCCTCCTAGTATGGCACAAAAATGCTCCAGTTTAGCTTCTGAACTTTATTTCCCTCTCTCATGTGCAAGCTGATGTGGAAATTTCCTAAACTGTAAAAACACATGGGCTCTGGATATAACTAATATAATTTTAATAATTTGGAAGGTGTGAAGAGGTGAATGCATAAATAATCAGAATCCCAAGCTGAACTCTAAAATTTTTGAAACAAGGGCAGAGTATAATAGGAGCTCAGCAACTGCAGTTTGTTAGTGTACTTGATTACTGAAGCACAAAGAAAATCCAATAATCTACTAGAATCTAATTCAGTGTTGCAAAGTTTTATTAGCTGCTAGTTTGAATATGATTGCAGTGAAATTAATAGTGGAAGATTAACATTATCTTCTTTTCACTGTTTATGTTTAGAAATGCTTTTTTGTCTTCTCATTGCTGAATATACTGCTTGAAATAATTTTTCTCTGAGTAGTCACTACTGGTTTTCCCTGATAGAAGGTTGTATTTTACAACTTTGATAATGATCTGAAAACACTCAGAGAAACTTCATTTCGTTCTGCAGTATAGCACATGAGACACACTGAGATACAAAAAGCAGTTAATAAATTTTAGTTCCCCCTTGGCCTCTTTATTATCTACAAAGTATAAATGTGATTCTTCAATATAGTCATAATAATTTAATTTCTTTAGCCATTTAGGTGATTTTCTGTTCTTTAAGTGTCCTTTTTTTGTCTGACACTTCCACCAGTGTTTTGAAATGGCAGACACTTTTATAGGTGAAATCTTAGTGGTGCCTCACAGAGATCATCTTGATTTGTGCCAAGTCTATAAAAGTGGCACAAAATGATAATGGCTTTCTCCTACCTTTGGAACATTCTTTTATAGCTGGTTGAAAAACAGAAAGCTGCTTAAGTAAGAACTTTTCTCTGACTGTCATTAATATTCAGATAATTCATTTTTTTACCCTTTCAGTGATAGTTTTCTGATGGGCCACAGAAAATGGCTTGCACTTACTTACTGTGACAATTCTGTTGCCCATTGAATTGCTCCAAGTTTTATGTTTTCATCTCTTTGCTGGATTGCCCTGGAGCTCTTGTCCAGCCTCTGCTGTTCTGTTCCTGCCTTTCAGGGCTACAGCCATGATTGGTGCAAAGGTAATGCTTGGGATAACACTGTTGGCTTTGGGTCTAATGTTAAACAGCTACTAAAATAGTCCAATTTTCCAAAAGCCAGAGTTTAATCTTTACATAGTATTAGGAAAGCAAGAGTTTCATTGCACAGCTGTTGGCATGATAATCAATGTGAACACTGGAGTCCTATACTGTAAACAAAAGGCTCATCTGTTCTCTCTGTGGAACTTTTTAACATTTCTCATTGACCATTCAGTAGGCTTATCTCTGTCTTACTGGCCAAAAAATATAATGAAATCTATGAAAATGTTTTAGTGGCATAAATCTGAACAAACCTTTACTTGAACAAGGCCACCTTCTAGCCCATGAGCTTTGTTGAAGCTTTTGTGACTGGGAATGCATCAGAAACTCTTTGGTCAGAGATGAAGGTTAAAAAATAGCTCCATTCTTAAAAATTCCCTTAGAGTCCTTAAAATAGGCAAGCAAATGAGACACCTGACTAAACTCACTATAAAAATTTTCATTTTTTGTTAAGGCTGTGTAAAGAGCTTGTCCTAGCACTGAAAAACATATGTGAATGCACATTTTGGGTGTAATATAGGATTTGCTTTTATCACAGGCTACAGAAATATTGGCAGATATAAATCCATAGCTGACAGAAGTCTGATCTTTGGATGGTCTTCCAGGACACTGCCCAACATGAGAACTCAATAATCAGCTGTCAAAAACCCTCCCAGTTCTAGTAACTCAAAAGGTTTGTTATTCACTTTAGAGAATTTATGTAAGTCTGTTTCCCATGTTGGTATTCTCATGATTCTGCAGTGTTCTCATTTAATTTACAAGCTCGCAACCTGCCACAGATTAATCTCTCTGCACCAAAAGTAGCAACATCTGCCAGTACTTATATCAAGAACTGGGAGAAAGTTCCAAGTGTAGAGATGTGATAGTTTTTGTTACAGAAAGGACAACCATCACCCATACACAAGCACATACACTGGTGCTCATGCAGCCAGTTGTGCAGGAGTGAGGCTCTACTTGTGAAGACACCATTTCCAAAGCACTTGACAATGCAATTTTGCTTAATCTTTAAGCTGTCTCTTGGAATTAAAACATGTAACCTCTAAAGCTGCTTCCATGTGGAGCAATCTCAGAGATTTACCTAATTGTTCACAAATGTTAGTCATTATGTTTATCTTTAAAGATAAGTAAAAGGACATGAATTATTCTGAAGGAGATGCAGCTTTTCTACCATCCTTTTCTTCTGAAAACCTCTTACTTTTTCAAAACCTTCTCTGAGAGCTTTGGTCTTATCAAAGAATTCTGGTAGAAAGTACTTTCCTCTTTCAGATGTATCCATTGATACTTATTTTTTAAGGTGTTATCCTGTTATCCTTCTTTATGGCACCTGGGCAAGCCATTCCAATTTACATGACAAAGGAATACAACTGCTGTGTGCCTGAAACACCTGCCACAGATTGAAGAATTCTGGGTGCACCTGAATTCTTCAAGGTTTATAGGTTTATAGGTTGAATCATACATTTATCATACATTCATACAGCATAGCTTTTAGAGAAATCTCTGACCCTTCCAGAGAGAGATGTTGCTGCAGTGTGTCCTGACAAGGGAGAGTCTGGTTCAAGATGTTTGCAGCTCTAAGGAAATCCAATAATACTGTGGGTAATGATAAATGAAATATGATATATAAAATATGAAATGGAATCAATTCCAATTTGTATTTCAGTTGGAAGATCCATGGGCTGTGACCTGGAGTCTGTTTACAGCACAGAGGCAGCAGGATCCCACTGGATAGGTGTGGTCCACGGTGAGAGGCATGGGAGATGTGCTCCTTTCAGAGAGGATGTGAATGTGCTTTCTATTGCAGAATGCATCTTTTCAGACACATTGGTGGCTCATAGAAACCATGTTTATAAACCCTGGGTGATGGGCTATATGCTCTATAGGCTGTGTTGGTCATCCATTCAAAAAGTCTTTGTGCAGAAGGGCATTTGCACAACGCTTGAGTGATGGAGAAGAAGAAACACCAAAGTGAAAGGGTTCTCTCTGCTTCTGCCATGGGCCAGCCTTGGGACTCGTGTGCTGGACAGGCCTGAGGATGGGGAGCTTTAAGAGGCCTGAGGCTCTTGCAGCAGTGTCTGCTCATTCCTCTGTGAAGTGAAAAGGAGGGACCAGGATTCTTTCTCTTCAAGTCTGTAAGACAGCAGGCAGCTGTCACTGTAAGCAGTCAAGCCTTTTATGGAAGACTTCGGCTGCTTTCTGGTTTTGCTTTTCTTTTTTAGTGACACTGCTCTTTCCACCCCTTGCCAATTATGCCTTTGAGTGTCCAGTACAGTTTGAGTTCTAAGTAATCACATATCAAAGGCTTAGCATTTGATTAGCAGACAAAAAAAGATGTTTAAGACAGAAGCGTTTTGCAGATCTTAAGCCTGGTTCAGCAATTCAGTGTGCAATTTCTGTATTTTGAGGCTGAAGAGTAGGGACAGACATATCTCATATTATTCTGAACCTGTTTCCTGCCTGGGCAGTAGAGGTGAGTGGTTAAGTCTCATCCCCAGTTCTAACTTGTGGTGCTCTGCCACTGTGTTAATACTCAGTGCACGCTCTCAGTGATGAAATATGAAAACATTTTGATGGTACTTAGGAACAGGACATAGCAATAAAATTTGCTTTCTACTGTGCTGTCTTACTGTTGTCTCCTGAGCAGCATATGCCAGTGCTTTGCTTGTTTGCTTCATCACTGCCTGTGTGTCGGGCAAACAGGTTGTCACAGGTAAATCTGCAGATGGTTTTCTTAGCTTTGATCCAATTTGTCTAATTTGTAGGTTCCTTGTGACTTCCTGCTTCTCCCTGAACTGTGAAACATAGCAATATTGGAGCCACATGAAAACACTATGTGGCTCATTTTCAACTAAATTACCCAGAGCATGTAATTATAGCAATTAGTAAAGTTCCCTCTGTCTTTCCATTCTCCAGAAAACACCCTCCTCATGCAAGTTGAATAAAATGCCCTAGGTCAGTAGCTACACAGACAAGTCATTTAAGAATTGTCCTGATGAGACCAGGATAGGGTTTACTGCATGTAATAAAACAATATATCAGCTTGGCAAAAGATGTGTAATGATACTGTTGTTTGGGATTTGGAACTAGAAAAAACTGAACTCTTTATTTTATAGTTTTTGTAGCTATCATTTTGCACTGTCCTCATCCATTTCAGTACTGGAGGAGATCATAAACACCACTGGAGAGCACTTGGGATGCTACTGAAAATATTTTTGAAGATAGCCTCTTTCCAGTGATATAGTTACTTTTCTACTTCATGCTTTGAAATGGAAACTTTTTTGGTTTGGCTTTTCTTTTATTGGTAATTTTTGTGCTGTGTTTTGTTTGCTCATTTTTATTCACTAAAGAAAATTTAGATTCAATTTAATTTCATTTATCTGCCAAAGCAGAACACTTAAAATTGTTAAATACACAAACCAATGGGGTTTAAATTCTGTAAGGAAACAAAATTTACGTTTAAGGCTGATTCCATACTGTGATGGGATCTTTCTTCCTTGCTGGCTTAGCTGAGAGTCCACATGGCTGTGTCAGAGTTCAGTGCTATTGAGAATTGTCTTGATTTAGCATTTTTGAGGAAAAGACCATTCTGTGCCCCAGGAAATATCTGTCCAGCACTGTGGAGAAAACTGAGAGCACCAAAAAATGCAGCCATATAAATTACTTCAGTTCAAGACCTGTGTTATTTTCAACATCACCTCCAACATGGCTTGGTTTAACTGTTTTATTGCTTTAAACTCTTTTGGGCCAAATATCTTAGCTGTGAGTTCTGTGGAGGGCTGGTGAAGAGGGTGCTCCATGGCATTCTTCTGGAGTAAATCAGAGATTTGGGAGTGTTGCAAGAGGTTACTGGGTGGAGAATTGGTGACTGCCTCTCATATTTGTATCCTGTCTGTATATATGTATAACTTACTTCAAAGAGATTTAAAGCAGAGTTCAGTACTGCAGCAGATTTCTTGCAGACTCTTGGCTTTCCTTGTGTCTTTGCATGAGATGGTAGGGAGTGGGCAATTTTCTCCAGCAGGATATTTATATAGATGCGAGCTCTTGCGGCATGTACGCTCGTATATATTAGTTCCTTCTTTTTATAGACTGGTGATCTGAAATAGAAGTGACTGGCAAAGAGAAATGTCTTGAGGCACTTGAGCATCTTAACAGAATACAAAATAGACCATAATATATATTTACCTACCTAAACAACAAACCTTTTTCACGAGTCCTCTCTGAGGTTTAAGTGGAGTTGTTAATGATTCTCACTGGTTTTCTCTCTCCCGATTTTATCACCTTTGCTTACAAGTTTTCTCAAGATGATCATTGCACAGCACAGTTCTTTTAGCATAGTCTGTATGTCAAGAAGTGCAATCTGTAATGTGATCTGCCAAGCAGTGTGCCATCCTATGCACCTGGTGTTTTTTACAAATCTCACCTTTTGAACTGCAGCTTGTAATAGAAATGTGCTGGTCTCTGAAGGTGCAGAGGTTCATTTCCCTCAGTGGTAGCAGAGGGATGGTCATTGTAGTGCACTTGCCACCTGAAATATGGTATGGAATGTGAGCATGTGGTTTTTCTGCAGGGGGTTCTTTGTGTAGTTTAAAGACCCAGAACAGGCCATCAGGCAGAAAATAGAAGGCGCTACCCAGGTTAAAAACAAAAAGTAGTTTGTTTAGCAGGTAGAAAAAACTTGCCATGCTCTGTCTATGGAAAAAAAAAATTGAGCAAGGAATTTAATACATCCAAGTTTGTAGTTTGCAGAATAGTGAAGTTAAGATTCTGTGAATGTGGAACCAGCTTTTCCACAGCACTGCACTTGTTCCATATTTGCTCCTATTCCAAAATGCAGGCCTGAACCTGATAGTTTTTTAGGTAAGAGTTTTCTTGTGTGCTTGATTACCAGTCTTATAAGTATCTTGTGTGTCCATAAGTACTGTTTTTATTCCTTATATCCTGTGCATGATTTAATGTACATGGAATCTTTATCTGCCCTAAAGTCCAGGACAGGATGGTGCATGCAGAAACCTCACAGGTAAGGGATAAATTAATGCTAATGACTGAATTTATAATGTAGTTTGGAAACATTCTTTTTCAGTTTCTTTTTTTTTTTTTTTTTGGCAAAGGAACCTATTTCTACAACTTTCTTCATCTTCTTCTCTTTGCCCTTGCTCCATGGTTTCTCTTTTCTTCAATGAGAAACAAGTCACATATTTCAACAGTTTTCTCCTGACCTTTCCAGCTCAGCTCCTGAGCAACTCTGTGTTTTGATGTGTTTATTCAACCACATCTCTAAACAGTCTTATGACTTAGAAGAAATATATTGTCTAATTACATCTGTGAGCCATAGGCAATTGAGAATACTTATTTGGGTGCACAACTGGCCAAAATATTTTATAATCATCCCTTATCTCTTGTGCTAAGCCTCACTACAACAAGATAGAATCTAAATGTTGTAAAAAAGTCATTAAAACAATGAATTTCCTTACATTTATAAAACAGGTAACTTAGTTTGCATCTGCTTTTGCAGCAAAGCTTGTCTGGCTGAACTGGTTGCATCACATATACAAGGCACACACAGTTTCCTTGCCACACAAAGATGAACAACATCTTTCCAAGCCCTTTTCCTTTCTGCTTTGATGTTGCTCTCTGAGGGAGTTGGAGTGCTGGGGGGGAGGCCCCTCCTGTGCTGAAGGCAGCAGCAGAATTGCCTTTTCCAGGCGTCCAGTCCTGTGTTTGACCCCAGGGTGGGGTTTGCCTTCCTGGCTGCCAGGATGCACTGCTGACTCCTGGGGAATCTGCTGCCCCAGCACCCCCAGACCCCTCTTCTGGGAGCTTTTAGTTGTCCAGGTTCTGTGAACCATATGGGGAATGTCTGACTGATCTGCTGAGAGCTCCCTTCTCTGCCCAGGCATGGCCACTCAGCCTGGCTGTCAGTGGAGCTTTGCTTGCCTGTGGATTGTTCCTTGACCTTGGGTGAGGATTGTGCCTGTGCTGTCACCATCAATAGCTGTGAGGGGGTGCACACAACCTTTTCATCAGCCAACTTGACCACAGGCAGATGCTTCTTCAGTGCAAACCTTAGTGACCTCAGCAGGTCTCTGTCGTTTTGAATTCTGTTCACAGTGGTTGTTTTGGTTGTTTTAAGGTCCTCTGCACCAAAATAATATTAGGATCAAACTATTCAGCAGCTGTAGTGTACTTGTGTTATCCAGATAAATGAGAAATGCACAGAGAGCTGTGCAAAGTGTGCGTGGAATCTACTAGAAGTAATTATCAAGAGATTCTTGGTCCAAAGCCACCATAATTATTATTTTACTTCTCACTATCAGAAGTTAAGATGTGTATATTGTGCTGAGCAGGTGGAATTTTTTGTTTTTCTAAACAGAACTTAATAACAACAGGAGGTAGTTCTTAATGTTATCATTTCCTTCTTTGCTAAGTCCTCTGGCTTTGTTACATGCAACTCAGCCATTGAAAAAAAAAAAGAAAAGAGTTATGCCAGGGCCAGTTTTAGTCTGGTCAGAATCTATCTGTGGCAAAATACAACTGAAATATTTGATTCAATAAAGAATTCTTTATGTAGCTGGTCACTTCTCTTGATGCTCTCCTCTTGGAAAGAGTTTCTGTTCTGAAATGTGGGTTTCCATGTAGGGCTGCAGCAAGGTTTTCCTGTTCAGGATAATGATATGATAAACCACTAGTGGAATGATGCTGTTGGGTTTTTTAATGCAAATTTGCTGGTGTGATCTCTGCGAGAAGATCAAAACTAATCATGCTGTGTTTGATAGGTTGCAAATGTAGTGAACAGTCAAAACTGTATGTTTTCTTACTTCAAAAAAACCCCTGTTGCTAATATAAATATAATTGACTGTGTTTTGAGACTCTAGATCTCTAAGATCAAGTCTTCAGGATAACACAGAGGTTTTGCTTAATTTTGTCACCTGACAGAGATGAGAGACCTTTCTATTGATGTATCAGTTTGTGTGTGTAGGGCAAAATGAATATCCATAATTAGGCCATAGGTACATAGGGTTTTCAATGTCTTTTTTAATACATAGATCTTGCTAGAATTGAAGCTTCTGGGATGTTTGCCCAGGCCACCTGGAAATTCTTGGTATATCCACTGAAATGTGCAGATGACCTCTTCATGTATACTAAAATAATCATGTTCTGATGTGTTAGATTTCCTGTCCTGGTGTGTAACCTGTATCACATGTGTACAAGTTTGTCTGGGAAATTCTAGAATATCCTATGCTCTCCACATTGAACTGGGAGATGACAGTTTCATTTCAAAGTTTGTTTTTCTGCCTGTTTGTAGTTAATTCTCTCATTGTCTGAAACACACTAAAGATCTGTTCAAACAACAACACAGATAAAAATGCAGAAGAATGATTATAGAAACTACATATGCTACACAAATGTATGGTGTTTAAACGTTATGTAAAGAAAGGTATTAAATCTTTTATTTTCAAGGAGTTCACACAACGGTGAAATGTTCAAAGTTTCTTAAAAGTCAACATGTAAAGTGAGGTGTTTTTTTATTCAGTAAGCCATTGTTGGGAAGCATACCCACAACTATTAATTATATAGCAGTTCTAGTAACCTTGAAAGTTGTGTGTGATGTTTTTCTTTGTTGTTTTTTTTTCTAATTTTTTCTATTCTTATTTTTTAGTGGGGAGGCTTTTCTTTTGCCTTATGACAGAAAGATAGAGAACATGGTCATCTCAGAAACAAAGAAATTATTAGACAAGCATGATCGGAGATGAGGGAACACCCAAGGGACAACTTCACAAGCGTTTGCTCAGTCAACCATGCAATGAAATGCAACCTTGTGGAAGTAAAGGCACCCGAGAGGCACAGGCAAGGCATGGCCCAAAGTCCACAGTCTCTAAGTCTTCTGTAGGTGCAACTTCATGCTAAAATATTTAAAATTACTCTAGATGCAAACTGTGATTTGTTGCTGAACTTGCCAGAGCATATATATTCTGCTTGAAACCAAATGCATTTTCATGATAGCACAAAGATGAGAGTATATATGATTAAGATTATTGAGTTTCATTGCTCTGGCAAATGAATGCAGGGAAGGACTGGTCACTAGTCTGTGCTTGCTAGCTCTAACACCTTACAGGGATCACTGCATAAGGTAAAAAATGAAACTGTTTCTAACAGAAGATGTCCCATTTGATTTGACATTTCCTTTGTTTCTTGAAATTAATTTTAACCAACATATAAGGAGTTGCAGACTAGATCAAATAATAATTTTTTTTTAGTGTATCACATAAACCCCCTCAAACTATTTTCTCATTAGAAAGCCTATTTATACTGCATCTATTTAAATAAAAGGCATTGATATCATCTACCGGGAAAATGATTTGTTGAAACTTGGCTGGGTTCTAGCAAGTGTATTTTTATATTCTTTGGGGAAGTGGGCAATGTGACTGTGACAGTGACTTGGAGGAGTGGAGGTTCAGTGAATGCTGGTGGGATCAGTGTGAGGCAAGTGTTTGATAGATCCTGGGGATGCAAAGGCTGTTTGCTCACTGTGTTTTCTGTGTGGGCAGTGATCCTACAGTGTGTCCCTGCTTGTGTGCCAGTGTTGTGGGACCTTTGGGGGAGCTGCAAAAGAGTAGGAAGGATTTGGCCTTGCTGAAGTGGTGGGCAGTGATCCCACAGTCCGGAGCAGAACTGAGACACATGCAGCTCCAGGAGAGGCTTCAGCAGTGAGAGTCCATCATCCTGCAGCCACCTTGCTGCAGATAGTTGGTTATGGCTGAGCAGTTATAGGAGTTTTGCACTGGATGTCACACTGCATCCAGCAGTCAGTCTCAAATGGCAGTAAGTAGCCAGCTTTCCACTGAAACAGGCTGGAGGTTGCCCAGGGAGCTCCAGAGGCTGCTCTGCACCTGGAATCCCACGCGTGCTGAGGGAACGGAGCGCCTCGTGATGCTGGATGCTCACCTCATTGTGCATTGGTGCATTAGCCTTTTCTGTGCAGACTCTATCTCTGCAGGCAGATGGTAGTTCAGCAATGTCAGAGAATTCATTCATTAATTGGTGCTGATACTTAGTCTCCTGAAAAAATGAGCATTTAAATTTATTTTCAAAAAATATATTAGATTCAGGTTTTCGCTACCTGCTTGAGATGTTGAGGGCTGTTTGATGTTATTTGTATTCCATGTAGGTTTGGGATTTTGGAAAGGTTTAATAATTTTAATTGTGTTTTGTAATGTCTTCTATTCCTCTATCCTGCATTGACTAGTGCACCTAAAAATTAACTGGAAATACAACTAATGTTTGGGAAGCGGGTCAGAAGTAGCATTCAGTCAGGCATAACTGTTTGGTGGTTTTGCTCCAGAGTTACAGCAAAAATATCTGATTTTGCAGCTTCCTTCACAATTATAGACTGATATACAGATGGAGCAAAATGATTTCACTTTGTGCTGCAATGCTGTTGGTAACTATTTAAATTCCTGTGCTCTAAGCCCTTTAAAGGTTAAGAAAGATTGCACATGTACTTGTGTGGAGGAGTCCCTGTTTGCTCTGAGGATGAACTGCCAAAGGGCATCCTATGCTGTAAAATTCAACAAATGGGTATAAGAATGGCTGGCTCACTTTTACAGTGGTTTGTATAGTTAGGGCTATTGTTTTGTTGTCCCATTGTAGTTGGAGAAGATAAAAAAAAGGAAATGTTGCTTCTCATTGAGCTGATTACATAAAATAGTTCCTGAATGGGTTTCATTAGATGTTCTCATTTTTAACATTTGTGCAGAGAAGCAAGTAAGTAAAAAAACAAGGAAAAGTTGAGTGAAGGCCAACAACAAAGGTGGGGTCAATTTTTACTGAGAGATTTCCTCTAGCATTGTTGAATGTGTAATGTTTGGTTAAAGAATTAGCAGCCATACCTTTTTCAAACAAACACCTGCCCCTTTGATCCATGTCATACTGGTATGTCAGTTGAAAAGTTTTGGCAGCTTTTCTTCTTACATAATTTTTAGGCAGGTACTTGCTGTCTACAAGAACTTGCTGGTGAAAACCTTCTAATTAAAGTGTATTCTCTGTGCTGGTAATTTCAGAGCTGTCCTAGCCAATTCTGCTTTCAACAGATTTTGTATTTTCAGGCTCAAGATAGGCTGCCTAAATATTTGGCTCGTAGGTAACTGTCGTCTTAAAAATAAAACTTAAGTATTTGAAATTCATATGAAGCTAGAATAGAAACAGCTTCTCCCCAAACTATGATTTGTACAAAACTTCATAGATAAAATTAAAGCAAATGCATGTTTGCTCGTTTGAGCTTGCTGACATGTTTCCCACATGGTGCCTGGTGTGTGCTCAAGGGAGAACATGTTCTGTGCTCCACTGTGGCTTGTGCCCTCACATCCTTCTGTCTCATGGTACAGCAGGAATGCAGGAGCATGGGCTAGAAATGGAGGTTGAAAGGGATTTTATCTTGTAATTCTTGTTTCACCTTTCCTGTAAAAGATGGGCAAATTGTTAAAATCTGTTCAGTACCTGGTCAGTGTTGTGGTAGAGATACAGCCCTGTGTGCCAGCTGGGTTGGTGTGTATTTACCTGCACCATGCTCTGCAGAAGCATCTTTCACACAGGCCCAGGTGTGTGCTGCTGCAGCCAAATGGTAGAAAAAGTCACCTGGTATACATAGTAAATTTTATTTTTGCTAGAAACAGTGGGCAGATATCAATGTCCAGTGGCTCAGAGTGTGTGACAGCAGCATTACATTCTGGTGTGTGAGTGTACCTCAGGTCCCCGACCTATGCCAAGGTCTCATTGTTGTACAAAAGTGACTGGAATATTGCTGCCCAGTGGCTGAAATTGGTGAATTACTGAGCATGAGCTTTGAAACTATATAGCTGTTAATGTCACTCTTTTTGTTGTCAGGTTCTACTTTTGACTGTCATTTTCTGGAAACGCTGGCTACTGAGAGGGCAAGTGTGTGCCTGTAAAACCACTGCCTGCCTGCTGGGTTCACTTATATTGTGCATTGTAGGGGCTCTGCCAACATTTCCATGAACTCTTTCAGCTTCTGAGCTACATGTGCTCCCTGCAGCACCTGCTGACTTTCCTCTTGGAATGGATTGATGTGGAAAATCAGGGGCATTGCTGTGTAGGCAGTTAGACCTAGAGGAAGGTTTGCAAGTGATGCTCACTATTAGCTGCCAGCTCATTGTCTGCTTAAGATGCCAGTCAGCAGGGGAACATGAACTTGCTGCTGTTAAAAAATCCAGTATTGGGTAAGGAGTGGGCATGGTGCCCAGAGCTCAGATGAAATTTTTGGCAGATCCTGCATGATCCCGTGACCAAGCATCATGATGACCATGTTACATCTTGAGTACCAGAGTCCCTCATGGTGGCAGTGCAGAGGGGGTTACTCTGGGAAGCTCTGTGAGGAGGGTCAGGAACTGGAAAAGGCAGGGCCCTTTTTTGGAGGGATCCCTGTGGCAGGTGTAGCTGTTGGGGGACAGGACAGAACCAGGAGTGCTGCTGGGGGGGCAGGAGCTATGGAAACAGCCCTGGCAGCACCAGGCTCCTGTGGCTGTGCTCTCCCAGCAGCATTCCAAAATGTTTTGTTGCAGAGGCTTCGTTTTCTTTCCTGTTTCGCAACCTGCTCTGGCAATGTGCACAGCTTGAATGGCCAAATACACATTATCAGGGATTTCAGACAGAAGGAAATGAGCCCTTTCTGCATTCAGTTACCATTTCTGTAACGGACTGGAAAGGTGCTGGAGCAGGGCCAGCTCTCTCTGCCAGAACAAACAACATTTCTGGGGCTGTGCAGCTACCCTGGTACTGTGTATTTAGTTAAGGGTTTAGCACTGGAAATGCATGAACAATTAAGACTTCATTTCCTAAACTGAATGCATTTTGTGATTACTGAAGAGAACACACTGGTTGGGATTTAGTGTATTTGAGGCTGAAAAATGGTCTTACACTGTGAAAACTGCTGCTTACAGTAGAGCTGACTGAAGACAAGACAAAGCAAAGTTTTCCCCATAATTGTAGTTTCAAGAGTGAGATTTATCTATATAAAAGGAAGGTGCCTGATTTTGTAGCAAACGTAATTCAAAACATGCTTTCAAGTTATAAAGGTTATTGCCTCTGTTGTAGAGCAAGACAAAATATTGCCATAGAGATCACTTTATCTACTTTCATTTGCATTTATTTTGCATTTTGTCATACTCTTCACTTAGATTTTTCTATGTAGAGATTTCCTTATACCTTCTGAAGTTGATAATTATGACATCAAGCAGTTGTATGACAGATGAAATACAAAATGTTACATTTTAAGATTGAATACATTTATTACAATGAATTATTTGTTTTAATCATATCTTTATTTACTTTTGTGGAGAAACAAAAGAAATGTGAAAATAATTCTGAATGCATTGAAGGTTTTTTTAGTTTCATTTCAGCTGTTTATGTGCAAATCTTTCACTGTTCTTACTTGATTTTTATATTCCCTGTAAAGTGCTGAAGGGATTGGTGCATTACTGCTGCAGGTGACATTAGCCACAGCAGTGTGAGCAGATGTGTCTCTGAAATTGTTTGGAAATCATTGTTATCCCCTGGCTATTCCCCCTGCCCCCTCCCACAGACTATAACTCTGGAACTGCTGCAAAGAGGAACTGAGGTGGAGAAGGTTTTGTTTCCAAGCAGTTTATTATGCAAAATCTCAAGGTCTTTATCTGACAAAGAGTGCAAATGCTTCAGCTCTGAAGCAGTGCTCTGTAGATGGCAGCATTGATAGGCCTGACTTCCTCTGCTCTCCAGTGCAGAGCGAGGAGTGGGTAACTGCAGGCGTGTTCTCTGCTTCTGTACACAAATATAGAAGTAGCTCTTGGTATTTTACTTACATAATAAATTGAGGTTGCTTCAAAGTCCAGTGACTTAAGGCTCAGTTCCAGGCTATATGAGTGTGCAGAGATGTTTTTTGATAATTTACACTTTCCCTTTTAGTAGGACACACTTTTTTCAATCTCTGCTCATTAAGTTTTATTTGTGAGACTAGAAGCTGGTATTAACTAGATCAGTTGTCAGTTCTCTTATTTGGTCAGATATATAATATTTTGTGGCTTAAATTCCTTATATTTAAGCCACATTCCCTAAATACTTTAGATATTATGTGAACACAGGCATCATTTTGCTCTGTGTCCTGCTGAGTTACTTTATACCTGGTGTCTTCTGGCATTGACACATCCAATTTTTTTTGGTAAGCAACAGTGAAACTCATTCTAAATTCCTGGAACCTCAAGATGCTGTTTCCCTACCTTAATTATGATATTTTTTCTTGCTAGAGATCAAATAAGATTTACTAGGAAAAGAGAATTCTTACTTAGTAATGTCGAATATTAACTCAGAAGCCTCAAATTATGTACTTTGAAACAATAGGTCCTTGCAGGAATTTTAGTTTTCTCACTCCTTGCTTTTCTGCACTGAACCTTGGTTTCCATCTGTGCTGGTCCTTCATGAAGCAGCCACAGGACTTTAGGGGAATTGGGAAAGTCAGGTTTTAAAGGAACTTATAGCTTCAAATATGTTCACTGATTAAATAGATATTTACTTGAGAGGTACATGACACTGTAAGTTGCATGACACTGTGAGAAGTCTTCTTTATTAAGTCTTCTTATTAACCTTTTCATTCTTCTTGAAATCCATACTCATGACTCTGCTTGGCTGTAATGTCAGCAGGGCATCCAGCATTTAGTGCAGGCAGTGATGAATAGCTCACTGCAGATTGAAGTCAGTCAATTTTCATGTCCTTTGTAAGAAACAGTTCCATTCTTGCATGGCATCTTCTGTTTCTGTCTGTAGGGTAGGGAACCACGGTTTGATGTTTTTGAGTTGCCTGAGCACCGCTATTTTCTTAGTGTTATATCTAAATGTAGTGGGGTCATCAAAAACTATAGCTGCTTCTGTTCTTTTGGATGCTTATAACTCCAAAAAGCTGCACCCTTAAGGTGTGTGTGCATTGGAAAAAATGCAAATGATGAAAAGATGAAGCTAATTTTTTTTTCTCATTTCAAGCTTCCAGTTTCACATCTGCTTCTAGTCACACAATTCTGTTTTCAAGGGAGGATTTTAATTATTATGCATTGGCACTTGCACTTGCTCTGAAGTTCCAGAGTGAGAATGCTAATGAAATAACACTTAATGGAGTTGGAGGTAGGAAAGTGCTCAGTTTGATGATTAAAAAATTGTCACTTGGCTGTGTGTGCATTTGTAATTAGATTGTTTTCCTTGGTCATTTCTGATTTTTGGTCATGAATTAAGATGTGTAGGTCCTGATAGCCAGCATTGTGGTCAGTATGCAAATCCTAAACCATAGCTAGAAGTTAATTACTGTTAGTTCTTGGGGTCTGCAGTCTGGACTTTGGGTCAGTTTGAACATGACTGCATTTTGCTGAATACATTGCTTTTACCCACTGGAAAACAAAGATACTTCTGACCCTTCAGGGTACTGAGAATTAATTTGTGTGTATCAGTAAATTGCTTTGAAACTCTAGAGAGAAGAGTCAAGAGATTGTCAGAAAATTGAGAAGTATTAATTGTTATTGACATATAAGCTTTGATTCTTTAAACACTGATGAATATGCTTAGAGCCTGTGACTCCCTGAGTATGAAGTAAAAATGTTCTTGGCTTGCTAGGATGTTAACATGCTAAACAGTCTGCTTGTAACTCCGTTTACAAGTAATACAGCCCAGATATTTCCTTCAATTAAGCACAAAATTGTTTTGATGGCTTTTCAATCAATGAAACAAAATAAAGATATGAAGGTAAAATCAATGGAGTAGCAGCTGCTGTGCCCCAGCACCACAGAATGGACGGAGCAGTGGGGATGTACAGATTAAAAATGAAAAGCCTCTTCAGATATGTAGAAATCACTACTACAAAAGGTGTTAATGAACTTGTACTAAATAATAAAACAGGACTTAGGGTTCATCCTAGTACTACTTTGATGCCTACATGGGCTTTATGACAGTAATTTTGAGGAAAGATTTAACAAAAAGTGACTTTTTTTTTTTTTTTATTTGGCAAATTAGATTTAACATGATTTGGTAAGTCATAATATCTTCCAGTTCAGAGCAGATATTGGATGGATACTTCATTTGCTGTTCCATTTCTATCAACTGCAATGAAGTCATATTATAGACTCTGCTTAGTTTCTGCTGTTAGTTTCTGCATTATGCAAACTACTAAAAAGCCATATGAATTAGGGAAGAACCTTTTATGCACAGCTGAAGTGACATAAATGCACAATCTAAAAATAAATGAACTTCAGTTGCCTTATTGTCATGTTAACTTTTAATCTTTACATGCTGAAGTATGAAATGTTTTATTAATTGTAACAGGCCCTGTTTTTTGCTGGTCTGTGGTGTTCATTTTCCTGGCTTGGAGAGCAAAGGTCTTTTTAGGTGATTCCATACATGCTGATGCAGAAATTCACATTCCTGGCCTTTTCCTCTAATGTTCCACTTTAGTTCAAGTAAATTTTGGAATATAAGTTGAGACCTGTATTTTTCAACCTAAAAATGAAGTAGCATCACTTGCTCTGTATCCTGGTTTACTGACCAGGTACAGAGGAGACATCCACAAGCCATGTTTTCTCATCCAACTTTGTGCATTTTCCTGAAGTCTGACCTGCAAGGCCCTTTGCTAAAACTTCTGAGATAATAGTACCTCTGGGACTATTGTTTTGCACCTTGAGTCTGCTCATGAGAACTGCTCAGCCCAAGGAATGAGGCACTTGGAAGCACATTGAGATCTTCAGAATTTTCCAGTGCAAATTTCCTGATTTAATTGTCATCAACAAAAATGTTTTATGTTTTGTCCAATGAGCTTGGGATTGCCTTTTTCTAAGACAGCTTTTAAAGCATGGCTGAAGTATTTTAAGTAAGATTATAGGCCCTCTTGAAGCAAGTGTTGCTCCTTGCACATACCTTGCATGATTTTAAGGCAAAAGAAGAACCTGCTAATATTAGCCCAGCTAATTACTTTAATCAATTAGCATGGGATTTCCTAAAATAGAAAATTACATGAGTGTGATTAGTACTACTTTCTTTAGGCACTGACAGCTTTCTGCCATTGTTCCCTCAGTGCTGGATTAATGTTTTGCATAAAAATGAAGAGCTTTTCACCATGGTGCTGCTTGTGCTCTGTGGTGTAGGGAAGGTGCAGAGGCTGTGGATCACCCATGTTCCATGGGGCAGCCTGGCTTTCACAGTGCCACAGTTTGTCTCTCCTGAGATGAACTTGTATTATTTCTTTTTTCATATTTCCATTCTAATCTTTCTACTCTGACCACGTTTTACATTAAGGTTGTTACTTGAAATATTTTACCATCCCAGGGATTCAATGAACTGCAGTGGGCACCAAGTCCAGGAGGCATCACTCTGACAGACCATTAGAATTTGGATCTAGATTTTTAGCTCAATACTCAGTCTTCTGAGTCACTACTTGATCTTAAAATATGGTTTAAAATAGCTATCAAATGAGGAACAAGACAGTAAATGTAGATATTTAAAGCTCCTTTGACATGGAGAAGAAAGGAAATTGGGGCTCTTCGAAGGCGTGTCACTCAGTGTGACACATTTTCCTTGGCTGAGTGTGACACAGAAGGGCTGCTGAAGCCCCAGTGGCAGACTAGGATGTGAACACCACGACAGAAGAAAAGGCTTTGTCCATCTGTTTCTTGCTGTCTCTGAAAAAAAATGGAAAATTATGGATTTTTACACTTGATAGGGAAATTGGTATGAGAGAAGCTAAATTTTTGTCTGTGGTTCTATCACTCTGTGTCACAGCACAAAGGAAGATTTTTATGACAGAAGGAGCTAGATATGGCCATTTCTCAGACTACACAGCTTTCTGTAATATAAAATAATGCATGAAAATGTTATATCCTGATAATAGACTCTACTTCAATGTGAAATGTGTCCTTGGAGCTCATTTTTGTAGTGTTGCACTCTTTTTTGCAAGAAATCCTTTTGTAAAATAGCTCAGACTTCCATTAGTGCTTCTGAACCTTCTCTTCTGGAACAATTTTTGTCACACATTAGGCATGACTTATGTGGGATGACAGATGAGATGTTGGGATACCTTCACTTTTAAGTACATGACATAGCACACTGACTTGAGTTTAGATACTAGATTGGGTTTAAACTGTTTTATGTCCTGAGCAGTACTTATTGGCATTTGTGGGGGAAAAAAACCCTGAAATAAGCACTCTTCCATTTGAACAGCTTATTTAGGAGGGCAGTCATTGCCATGCTCATTCCACAGCACAGTAAGTTGAAGGATTTTGTATAGGTTTCTATGAAAGTCTCAGTCTTTCATGTGTCCTTTAGAACAAATGCTCCAAAAATTACATCTCGTAAGGAAGGAATCGTTTAATGTGATTTCATACATTGATCATGGTGAATTTTTTTAGTTTTTAGTTGTTTTTCTGTTTAGTTGGACAGCAGTAATGCTCCCTATGGGTTGTCACAGAGGCTGCTGAATTTCATTTCATTTAAAAGGTCTCATTTTATTTTGCTTGCTTTGGCTACATCCTTGATAGCCACACTCAGCTCTAAGGCTCTTTATTAGTTTGTCAGATTGGTGAAGTTCTCATTACTCATAGCAGTGCAAAGAAGTAGGTCAGGGTTTGCATGACCTGACAAATGTGTTAATTATATCTTCATAACTTTTGGTGGTTATTAATTACCCAGTAGGAAATGGACAGTTGAGTTGATATGTGTCTTAGCTTGCAGATTGCATGGAGTAACTTGGAAAGAACAGAGGACCTTCGAGGATTGAAGGAACTGAGGTTTTGATCTTGTTCTTGTTCTGGCCCCTCCCAGCACCACAGAGGTGATTTAGCCAGCCCGTGTAGTTTGTGTGCTTGCAAAAGCGTGTTTGAACACACCAGTGGGAAGGAAATAGTGGCACAGTGGCTGGATTATGTTTTGCTGGTGATTCCAGACCACTCTCCAGTGAACAATTGCTCTACAGGGCAGGAGAACTAAACACTTCTTGGTGTCACTATTCGCCTTTCACATCAGTGAGTCCTGAAAAGACTCCTACTACAGAGCTGACACTGCTGAATCGCTTCCAATTAGAGCTGATATGATGTTAATTAGCCTGATGCTGCTTGGTAAGCTGTTTAGCACTTTTGTCTCACCTATAATATGTGCTAAGGGAATTGTGGCTTTCCTTTGAGTGAGCCAGTGAATTTCTGGAAGTAGGAGACTGCCTTGAGGGTCTTAGTGTGTTTATGTGGGGACTGATTTCAGAAGGACAAGATTTTTCCTCCTTGGGAATTTTGCTTGTGAAGCCCTGTGATCCATAGAAAAATCATCCTTTGTTTATAACCTAAGTGGAAATTCTCAGTGAAATTGTTCTCAAAACACTAATGTATTTACCTATGTGTTTAATCAACAAAAAAATGAATGTGGAACTCTTTGCACAAAGCAGCTGAATTAATGATGTTTTCATTCCACATTTCCTGTGCTTTTAGCTATGTGAGTTCAATACAGCTTTAATTGCTATGTGTGTTTTGCATATATTCCTCCTTATAGAGATGGTGGGTATCTTGGAGTTGATGATGTTGTTACCTACTGAAGAAATGTCAAGTGCTTGAATAATAAACCTTTATAAGGGTGCAGGGTTTTAAGGCAAATAAACTACCAAACGCTATCAAGTCTTCTTGTTCAACTTGGTAGTTGAACAAGATCGCTTGGTGGCTGTTCTGTCAACTTTAAAGTGTTATTGTTTGGCCTAAACAAAATCATAACATTACTCTGAACAGAGTGGCCCTGCTCATTCACATATGATCACCTAGAATGAAACTGGGAAAATAATCTCATACTGTGGGAGGATGGATTGTAGGAGAGTAGAGATAGTGCTGAAGGTAATCTCACCCCTGAGGAGCTGCAGCTGTACTAATTATCAAAGAGTAGGAACAGCCCTGGCCTTAACAGGGCACAGCTATGTCCAATAAGGATGGGTGAGCTGGAGTTTGTTGGCTGTACTGAGGAGGAAGGGTTGGGTGGCTGTGCAAGGGCCAGTAAGGGTTGGTATGTGCTGTGAGGGAGAGTCAGAGTCAGGCGGTCGTGCGGAGGAAAGAGAAAGGAGTCAGTGTCGAGAGGAGCTGCCCATGGGAACTCACAGAGAGAAGGTATGAAAGTTTTGCAGTAAAATGCTAAACTGATGATGGCAGTCAGTCTCCATCCACCGTTGATTGGTGCCAAGCACTGATACCATCAATTGGTGGCCCATGCAGGGATGAGTCCTGACACCATACGGTGTGAGCCTGCTGTCTGAATCTGGGCTGATACATTGACACACATTGCTTCAGTGAAAAAAGAAACTTCAGATCCAGCTATGTCTGTTAAAAAGGAAAGTTCCCTTATCCTCATTTATAAGGTAATAAATATATATTTTTATGTTCTCTGTATGTAGCAGCCAAAAGCTATTCCATATCTTTAGTATGTGAGATGTGTTTTTTATGCTTTTATGCAGGTACTATTAACAAGGCAGCTTCAGTAGCTCCCATTTGATCCATCTTTCCTGGGGAAGTGTTTGGCAGTGCTGTGTGCTCAGCCTTCTGAAATGGTGCTGGGGTTTTGCTTGGAAGTTCAGATACACTTGCACACAGAGCAGAAACCTCGTGTGATGTGTCGGCCCTGGAACGACATTTTTGTATGTATTTTGGAAAGATGTCCTGTCAGAGGAGATGTGGTTCAAATACAGGAAAGCCCTTTCTGGTCATCAGCTGAATCAGTACTATTGTATTTTTAATAGATGGATAGATGAAATCAAGAAGCCCTTGCTGATTTGTTAATTCATATCAGTTTGTATATTTGCATGTAATTTGAAAAGTTTGGTATCATGTTAATGGAAATGCCTCAGCAGCTGTGTGGTGGAAACAGCATCCTCAGCTGAGTACACAGTACAGTAGATGTGGTTTCTATTTAATTAGCTTTAAAATGTCTGTCCCTTGAGTGAGCTGTACAAGAACCAATAAAAATATATACTTGATAAATTAATAGAGCTCATGAATTTTGAATGAAAAGACATTGATCCTAAGGTGCCTTTTTTCTTAAAAAGCTTTATTATTGTTAGCACTGACAAAGTAATTTGGTCTTTTTATGCTCAGTAGGTATTTTTGTTTTTCTTGGCATGTCCCTTAGTTTAGGCCTGTCACAGAATTGCCAGGTGAAAATAGGATCTGACATTTTATGTGACCATAGTGATAACTGTGGCTACAATAAAACAATTATTTTGGCATTTCCTCATTTCAATTAAAAAATGTTAATAATAAAAATTACACTCTAAAACCTTATGGAAACTGTTCATCAGTTGAAGAGTATAGTTTACACAATCATTGATGCTGGTGATTAAAATTTTAGAGTTGCAGGAATCCTGGAGAAAAAGCAGCTGTAATGATTGCCTGATGTGGTGACATTGTTCATTTGAACCCTTTCTCCCCTCTTCTGAGAATGTCCAAATAGGATTTTTTTTCTGTTTTGGAAGAGCTAAATTTTATAAAATTTCATGGTCTCCTTGGTTTTGAGAAAATGGAACACTCCAGGTGATGAGGGCACAGAGCTCCAGCCTGGGTACTGCTGGCCTGGCAGCTGCCTTGACTGCTGGTTGTTTGTGGAACTGAGAACTGATGCATTTGTAGGTGGAGACCTCATCAGAAAAGGATCAGGAAGCCAGGAAAGCAGAATACGACTCTTGAATATTTGGAAGTCTGCAGATAAAATACAGAGACTCTAAAATGTAGTGGTTGGTAACAGCTAAATGTGCTGTATGCCTGTGCTGGAGATGGGCTCAGCCTTGGAGCTCTGCTAAAGGGGAAGCCTGTGCACCAGGGCATGCTGACTTCTCCAGGCAGGTCTGATGGTGGGGGCTGCTGTAAAGAGCTGTCCAGCCTGGGGCAGGGAACGGTGAGAAAATGTGGCTCCTCAGGGAACTGCTCTTGTCAAGTGGTCTTTGTTGGCTGGACAATCCTCTAACTGGCATGGCAGGTTTTAGTAACAGAGTAGAAAGTGAGATTTGTATAATATCAAGTCACATCAGACTCTCCTTGTCAGACAAAGCTGGGGAAGGCTCCAGCATGATAGGTGTTGCAGAGATTTTATCAGGTTCTCAATATTAAGTAACTTGGCATTTGCTGGTAGGGAGAGACAAGCAACAAATAAAAACAGTGAATGCCCAGAGATATTCCTATCAAATACGAATGAAGTGAGCAGTATTTGCTAACTGAGGATACTGTGTGGCAAAGGAGGGAATGTGTTTCAATCTCCCCTTTTCACTCAGGCATGGCTCTGCATCTTTCCTGCTGCAGTGTCAAACACCTTTGTGGAGCCTGGAGAGCAGCAGCTGGTGGGTCCTGCCTGGACCAGCCTCGGGGAGGCTGGGAAGGGCTCAGCTCTCCATGGCTGCAGTCATGGGGACAGGCAAGGCTGAGAGTGGCACGGAGAGGGAAATGGGATTGGAGCATTAAAGGCTCCTTCTGATAATTTGCATAGGAAATATTCTGGTGTTCATCTGTCTGCAGCCACAGCGTGTGTCTCTGCAGTGTGTTGGGGAATTTTTGTGAGAACTTGTTAATGGTATACAAGTTGGGTGAAAGGCATGGGGGGTTTCTTTGTTAGTTTTTGTGTGTTGTTTGTTGGTGTTTTTTCCCATTTAATGCTTGAGTGAGTTTGGATGTAATTTCTTTTTCAGTCCCATTATTCTTCCTTTATATATTAAGGAGTTTCAAAGTCAGTGTCTGATTGTTGTATACTGGAGGTTTGCCAAAATAGATTCATTTCAGTGTCTACAAGACTTTTTAATTACAGTAAGACATTCAGATACCTTTTATTACAGCATTTAGCCAAGCCTTTTTTTTTTTCTTTTTGTGAATTAATTCTTATCTTTCTGGGACAATTAAATGTGTAATTAGCTGAACTTGGCTTACAGGCGCTATACAAGAACTGTGCACCAAAAAGACTCGTTAGGATTAGGGTGTTTGCTCTATTTTCAATACTAGGGGGAAAAAAAGTACTGTTTTTTCTTTGGGGAACTGTGAATGGCAGTAGCTGAAGGTGGAAAAAACCCAAACACCTTATCCTTTCCCTCCTTAACAAGGTCTTCCATGAAGGGACTCTGTGTTTATTCCTCCCGTTTCTGTAGCTGATTTTGATTTACTCTTACAGTTGCTGTAGTAATTGCAGTTAAGAAGGTACAGAATATTTTAGGTCTTTTATCATTAGGAATCAAACACATGGTTTTCAAGAGATGTTTATTCTCTTAGTGACTTGATGCTATTTACATCTGTTTTTGCATAGGAACAGATAAGAAGTTAAAGCCTGAAGTTTTCATAAAGCTGTAGTCAGTCAACACAGTGAGGAAATTATCTATTGAGAATAAAGTGAGTTTTATGTAAATAATGCATTTTATGCTTGAGGGTGCAGAATAATTAAATAAGAGCATAAAGTTTGATAACTGGAAAAATGTTTTCACTGTCTGAATCTATCAAAGGTCCAATTATATTTAACTAGCACCTGAAGCAGAGCAGGGCAATGGAAGCTTCCTGCCATTTGACAGTCCAAAAATCCTGTGCCATACTCCCATGAAAACAGGAATATTTTTAAGTAGTGAAATAGTTTATGTAGGAGGTAGAACCCTAGTCATGAGGATTTTGTTAGTGTATATAAATTACATCTGTAAGTGGAATTATTTTAGTTTTCCTTATGACTGGTGTATGTATTGGCTACTATCAGTTGATTATGGATAAAGAAGACCACAAGGTGGACTTTGCTTCCAAGAGGGTCCACCTGCATTTCACGTCTGCTTTTGGGCATTTAAGTATTCAAAAAATGAAAATAAAAGTGCAACACTCTAAATTTTGGGTTGAAAAACAAGTGACCTGAGGATTTTTCCCATCAGCCTTCCTTGGTTTCAGGTAAAATAGTAGAACAGCTGATCTGTGACTTAATTGATAGAAAATTAGGAAAGTGACATAATTAGTGTCAAAGTGAAAAATAAGCTGCTTTTGATTTGTAATTAGATTAGAAGTAATAATATTGATTAAATATATTTCTGGAAGGTGTTTAATTTGCTTATGCTTGGTGAGTTTTTGAGACGTTTACATAAGGACCAGCAGTCATATGTTCAATTGATGTAACAGCATTGATATTCTACAGATTCCCGTTAAAAAATTATTTCCAATGAAAATCAGTGTTCAATAGTTGTACTTATAGCAGGCCTGGGGTTAATATTAAGCCTGATATCTTCAACAAAGTTATAGGCACAAGTTCAGAGTCTTTGACTCTTAAGACAGTTCACTGATTATCCCTCCATGAGAATCTCCAATGTTTTGGGTGAAAGAGAAAATGCAGTCTTTTTACTGATGGGGAATTTCTAAGTTGGAAGAGTGAAGCTGTTCTGGCCAAGGGTAACTGCTCTAGGAACTGAATTTCCAGTCTTAATTTCCAATTAAGATATTTCATCATTTTGCCATGATAGTCAGAAACTGTCTTGACCACAGTATGTAATTAAATGGACACCAGAGCCTTCAGCTGAGTAACAAGATTTGAGATTAAATGCATTTGAGCTTAAATTTACAGAAGACAAGCAAGTCTTTAAGTCAGATTAATTATCAGAAGAATTTAAGAATGTTATGGATAGGCTGAGATGGATGCTCCTTCACAGAAAATGTGAGAGTCTACGTTTGTGTTCTTCCAAGCTATGAAATGTAGTTCAAATAGGAATAAATTCAAGGAAGGACCATGTCTACCAGAGAAAGCCTGTTAGTGGCCTTTTCTGGGCTTCAGAAATGTCTTTACAAAACAAAACCAGAACAATTTGTTGGTCTGATCTTTGGCTAGAAGGAACCCTGTTTAATATCAGTGTTATATAATGGATTTGTATTCAAATCACTTCTTATGTGCAGTCCTGTCAAATTCTTTGGTATGATGCCTAGGGCAGTGCTTATGCTCCTGACTGTAATGATAGGATAGCATTTGGATTCCCCCCCCCCCTTTTTTTTTTTAGTGTAGATTCTTTTGATGCAAGCTACAATAGGAAATATCCTTAATTACAAGCCTGCTATATTTGGACAATGGACTTTACAGATAATGGAAGATACTCGAGAACTTCTGCTTCTTTTTGCCTGTCAGGTGTTGGGAATTTTTCAAATGACTTCATCTGGGGTTTATTTGTATGTAGTTTGATGGAGAGGCTATGGCTTGGTGGTGAGTTGTTTTTGATAGCAATACAACATGAAGCATGCCTGTTTCCTCACCTTCCCCCAGCCATCTGTTGTGCCAGCACGTTTGTACGGCGCTGCCGTGAACCAGAGCAAGGAACTGATCTGGCTTCCAGAGCAGCACTGCCAAGTCTATATGATATATGGCCACTTTCCAAAATGTGAATGAATTTCAGGAGACAACAACTGTGGGAAAATGTGCCCATATAGGTATTTCCTGTGCAGGATGTGAACTTGTTTCATGATCAGGCTGAAAGCACAGGATCTTCCCTTCCAGAGCGTTTCAGATCTCTGCCTTCACATGCTTGGGAGATGTGGTGAGTGTTGGATGGGGATAAGACTGTCAAGGAATCCATCCACTTTACAAGAGGAGTCTAGATCGTCTAGGGATGAGAACAGTGAGGATGATCCACCCCATCATTTTGAGAAAATTTATTGGAAAATGTTATACTTGAAAAAGTAAATGCTTATAAAACACTGCAATGCCAAAACCCACTGATGTCACAGGGTACTGCCAGTTCCAAAACTCTGTGTGCAGAAATTAGTTTAATTTTAGATGTTTGAGTGTGTTGGTGGATTTTGACCCTCCCCTCAGTTCCTCAATCAATCAAAACTTCACATCTAAGATATTACAGAACCAATAAACAGTGTTTGGTTTGAACTTCTTTTTATGGAGTATGGAAAAGGCATGGAATTGGATTTTTTTCTGGTTTTCTTGTTTTCTGGTTTTGGTGATTTTTAATATATAGCTATTATGGGAATTGATCACAGACACAGTGTAATACTCTTAAGAATGCAGTTCTTAATTTATCAGGATATGCTGGAGGCATTCCCTCAGCTCCTCATCTATTTGATTAAGTTTTCACTCATTTTCCAGTGTGGATATTTTCTTTGTAAGAAGCATATTAAAGTCCTTAGGTTTCCTCCCACACACCTAAAGCTGTGTTTGGCAGACTGAAAACACTTTGACAGCTGGCTTTTTGGGTCAATTAAAAATAATGCTACATTACTAATGAAAATTTTATCTTTACCATGCCTAGTAAGATCCAGCAATTGTGAGGGATGTCTGATTGCTGTGTTCAGTTTTTCATAGTAGGTTGATAGATACCATCACAAATCAAATTTACTGTGCATTTGATCCAGTCCACATTTTATTCATTTTAAAAAATACTGTTTTCCTACCACTTCTTTTTCTACCACTGACTCTCCTCAACATGGTTAAGGCTTTGCTCACTTGTGGCTCTTTACCAGAGACAGTCTCCAGTAGTCCAAAAACACCTGCTTAGACTTAGAATTAGCCAGGCAGTGCTTGTTTCTGGTGTCCACAACTGCTCTGCTCCTCACTGGAAAGAGTGCAAAAGCAGCAGTTGGAGACTTCTGTTTCCAAGCACAGATTTTAGGTTGACGTCAGTCCAAGGAACAGCCTTTGGCCACCCTTTTGGCTGCCCAGGTTCACTGGACTGAGTGGTTTAATCTTCTGAGCTGGATGGGGTGAGGCCGAGTTTAAGGAAGTGTCACTGAAACATTGTTCACTCATGTACAACTCATGTGGGTAAAATCCTCTCAGAGAGGATCTCAAGTGTGTTAGATTTTTCACTACTTTGATTCTGACTGTGTTTCTCTGCTTCTGTGTATGAGTATGTTAAGGAAAATAATTATTTTTTTGCATGATCATTTTATATTGATACAACATATGCAACAGTTAAGGATTATCTTTGCAGGTCTAAGATGGGTATTTTGATACATTTTGCATTCTCAACTAAGGTGTTTGCTTTGGCCTTTTTTTTTTTTTTTTGTCTTAAGACACCTATCTCAGGTACAGTTGCATTTTTCCTTCTAGTGATTTTTGGATGGGTGTCAAGCCATTTATATAATCTGTTAATGAGTAGAGTACTGTGGGTTCAATATCACACAATGATTAGGAAGCATTTATGCATTTCATTGCTTTCCTGGGGAGTTCAGCAGTCACTTTTATTATAATTGCTAGACTTCTTAAGTAATTCTCCTGAGCATGCCTCAAAATGAATTGTGACCAAGGTTGGAAGAGTGAAGAGCTTTGGAAGCTGCAGAAGCACATAGCTGTAAAAATGGCATGAAGAAACCCAGCATTTTTCAGCCAAAAAAGATAGCTTTGGGCTATAGGCACTTATCATATTTGGGGCTTCATTGTGTTGGCACTGCAGATGACTTCTGTGTCACTGGGAACTGAGCATCAACTTCCTCAGCTGGAGAGCCTTGTGTGGCACCTCAGCAGAAGGAAGTTTTTGCAGAGAGCTTGCACCCAACTGTCCTCTTAATTGAAATTCCCATGTGCTGAAAAGGCTTCCACAAATCTAAGTTGAGAAACTAGCCCAACAATTAGATGTTATGGATGATGCACCACTTCTTGTTAATATATGCTCCCTTTATAAAAATAATTAGAAATGCTGAAGTAACAGAATGACTGCTTGGGATGCATTTTGAAGTTCATCATGAACTGATTTTTCTTGTGCCATCCTCTGAACACGTCTGTGTCAGCACAACTGAACCTTCTTCAATGATGTAAATGCAAAACTGCTGCAGGTGTCAGAATAGTACTGTAATATTTTGAAGCAGACTATTGTGATGGCTCAAGACATTTGGGTATAAGCATCAAAATTTAACAAAGTGTCATTAGCACAAAGGGTTCCTTAGTCATTGGACATAGTCTGTGAATATGTAGATTGAACAACCAAAATAAAACTCAGCTTCCCAATGGCCTCTGGATGTCTGGTGTTTGATCATCTGCTCCAAGCAATGCTGACTCTGGAGTCTGGGTGCTTTGCAGCCTTACATAGCTTCAGTGCTTTGCCAGGTTTTCTTCTATTTTCTCCGTTTAGAGAGTTACCAAGGCTGTACTTCCCTGTAAATATGTGAGTCCCTGCAGTCTATCCATAGCTCTGACTGCAGTGATCTCAGTGTTGAGACATTTTTCCTTTTTGCATCAACCAGAACATCGAGGCTAAATTGTTCACTGAAGGTTTAGGATAATGAGCAGGATAAACACCTTTGCTCTAAGCATCCAACTGTTGGAAAGACAGATATTGGGCAGACTGATTTTGTGAAACTTGATATTACAAGTATATATTCCACTGCAAGATGGTCTATTTAAGTTTATAATCACAATTGCTCTATGCACAATTTATTTCAATGAAGATAATTGAATTTAATGTCTTGAAATACATATGAATAGAGGTGAATTTTATAGCTTATGCAGCCAGCAAACATTTGTACCCTGCATGACAGTAAATCAGATGCATCACACTGTTTTCTTCTTTCCTGGCAAGTTATGAAGAAACAGCTCAAGAAGTGTTGGCAGCTAGCACAGCCTTTTAGGCCTAGGTAGCTGGGAATACTCTGCCTGGTTTCTTCAGTTCTTGCCAGGGAAAAGAAGGAAGATTTGGAACTGTATGTGATCTGTGCTGATTTAAGTTCTCTGGTTTCTGCTGAGGGAGCAGAATCTCCTCATTGTTGTCCATGCTGCTCCTGGGAGCAGCTCTGACTTTGAGGACCTGGAGTTCTGAGACTTCAACATTTGGTCCTCGTCTAAGCATCAAATATCAACCTCCTGGTGTGCCTGCTTGTGAAAATACCAATTATCTGTATCAACATAGCCATATAGCCTCAGAGCCTGTTGAATTTAATCCCTAACAGAAGTTAAGCAGAGATGAGGTGGCTGAAGTTTGTTCAGGTAATTTCTGCCATGCAGCTTCCAGGCAATCCTGGAAAAAAATGCAAAAAAATGCATCTGCCTTTCCAGACATCTATTACCCTCTGCACTGGGGAGGAGCCCTTAAGTGGCAGGTTCAAAGTATTTTTTACCTCAACCATGTTCTGCTTTAATGGTGACAAGTGGGAGTGAGGAAATACAGCTTTTGTTGCTGTGTTAGAAAATGCTTTAGTTTTGTGTGTTATGTCCCTGGTTTGGGACAGGAAAAAGAATCAGAAAATCCAAGAAAAGGACACATGGATGATACACTCTTTGGTATCTCTTATCTCTTTAAGGCTTCAGGGAATTGGGATGAGATAATAGAAGCTTCAAGTTCAATTGCTTTCAGAGGAATTGTTTTGCCTGGCTGGAAAGGTTATGATTTAAAGGTCTGCTTTGTGGTCCTGGCTATTTAGTCTATAATGTATCTTTTCTCTGCCTCACAAGGAGGATGTAGAAACCTCAAAAAGTTGTTGTAATTATTGAGTAAGCCATTTCTGAACTTTTAAGGTTTATTCCAGGCCTTCCCTAGGGTTGGTCATCAAAGAGGGTGGGGGAAAAAGGATGAGACTATAAACACACATGTTAAGGACTGATTAAAGGGATGGACTGTCAGAGAGGTACCTCAGCACATGTTTAAGATACAAATCTGTGGCAGTGTTAGCTGAGGAGACAAAGCAACTATTTTCCAAAAGCATGAACTGCTATTAAGGTTCAGAAGCCTGGGATTTCTCTTTGTTGGTAAAATGTCCAAATGTGAAGATGGGTGTGGAGCTGTGCTTTGCCTACAGAACTGCATTTAGTGACAGCAAATGCTTAAAGTAAGTTTGAAAACTTAATGTTTCTGGTGTCTCTTCTTTCTCTCTTTTTTTTTTTTTCCCCTAAACTCTTCTACTCCCCCACAAACTCCTGGCTTTTTGTATATCTTAGTGATTATTTTTCTATAGAATTTTTATAGTAATCTTTTGAAGGTTGCTTGGCAACTACTAATTCTCATTTAGGTGGTTGCTTGCCTACAACAGTCCTGGGCTTTAAAGTGTTTAGAACAATCTTAGAAGAGAGTTGTGTCCAGAAAGAATCCTACCTTTCATACCAGGAGGCTTCTGTTCCAGTTAGGAAGGTTCTTCTGTGAGGATTCACATTAACACTGCTGACCAAGATAGTTCTTGCAAAGAGAAAGATGCGTTCCAGTGTTTAAAATTATTACAATTCAATCAAAGGAGTTAGTGGGGCTCCATGCACAATACATTTTCCCCTGGATTTCTGCTCTCTCACTCTTCAGCCCTGTGGCACGTGGAAATGATTGGGATTTGGCCCATATAATAGTCATGGCTCCAGCTTTTGTTCAGTAAAAGCTTTGTGACTGCTGGGAAGAGACCATGCCCTGCCTCTGGCTCAGTTCCAACTTTCTGCTGAACCATTTCTCCCCGTGAATGGCTCTTGTGCTGTGTTCCCATAAGAGCAAGAAATGCTATTTCCTGTTTCTTTTAATAGTGAATTATTCAGTATGAACTCAGTCTTGACATCAAAAGAGCATAATTTCAGTTTCCTTGGTGGAGGTGGGAGGTGTTGCTACCTCAGTGATCTGTCCTTATTTATGTACCTCCCTCCCTGCAATTGGTCTGACTTTGGCCATGGTGAGCTGGGCTGTTCCCCTCTTTGGTGATACCTGCACAACACAGCAATGTTGTTTGCTCTCTCTACATACTGATTAATTGTGTCATCTCGTGGTTTCTGTAATTCTCAGCTTGTGCTTCCATAACTTGTAGCTGACTGTCGTATTTCAAATTGGTGTGAAAACTCTTTGGGGCAGTATGAAAACAGCTATAATTAATCATGTCAAGCATCTAGTGTGTGTTCAGTAGGTAAATGACAACATGTGGCTTTGCTCGGCACTCCTGGTGTTGTCATGTTCTGTGAAGCTGCACTTATCAGAGGGTGACAGTAAAGAACAACGGGGGGATTTCCAAAGCAGTCTACAGAGTGTGGATTTGCTTACACCCACCCCTCTTCTGAAGTTTCTAAGCACGTCAAGGCTCTGCAGTTCTCATTTGGCAACTTTCAGAAGTGTTGTCTCCACTCAAAAGCAGCCAGCTGTGGGATTTGCCTGTGATCTGTGGCCTTGGTACCCTTGATTCCCTGGCTGCTGCAGTAATCCATAGGCTACACGAGCTCTGGCAGTTCCTGGTTTTGTTGGCTCTCTTGAAAGTGTACATGTAGCTGATGTTGGAAAACTGTGATAGTTCTCTCAGAGCAATACCAACAGCTATTAAACACAGAGCCCTGCTTGGAAGTATGGCATGTGCTAGGAACATACCAATGCCTGGATCCCAAAGGAATTTGGGCTCTGATAATGTTTTGAACGTAACTGGACTGGGCATCTACCTGGATATCTTCAAGAATATGAGCCTTAAGCCCATAGGACATTTTAGTCCTGCAGTGCATGTGGCCTTGGGAACATGGTTCAGTTTTCAGAAGATCTTTTCTCCTGTAGAATGAATTAAACCAAATAATATATTATTCTTGTAAGAGACTTTTTTTTTTCCCCTGAAGGAGAAAGAATTTAAAGCCTTTAGCAGTGCTAAGCATTAGAAGAGTTAGAAGTATCAAAGGAGATAGATAAGGATAGATGGTTTCTTTGACAATTTTGTCTCCCTGCTGTGCCAAGTGACAGCCAACATCTTATTTTAGAGGAAAGCTTTTCCATGCTGAAAATGGTGGCACAGAAATTCTTTCCCTTGGCCTCATCCAAATGCAGCTGATCCTGGTGATGCTTCATGCTGATGGCAATTTAAAGTATTGTGCATCCTAAGATAAATTTCATTCAGGGGCCCTCATAACCAAGTGGGCCCAATGGGAAAGGTTAGATTCAGTTTTAGAAGAGCACAGAATAAGGAACTCTTAATGAAATTAATTCTCTGGTCTCATCTGGCTGTGTATCTGGAAAAACTGCTAAATTCAGCATTTAGTCATGGGAGAGTAAATTATTCTAATTTATTTATTGATTGAAGCAATGCTAGGTTAAACTAATATCACATTAGTTCTTGCACTGTTTGCATTAATGTAGCATTTTGTAAAAGCATAAATATGTAGGTGTCTTCTGAAAATCTGAGAGATCAATTTTTAGACTGCTTTACAGACCTTGAGAAATTAATTACTGGAGTCATAAAAAATGTTTGCAGAGGCACTTGTCATTAGGACTATCAGTGAAGGGTCTAAAGCTATAAAAGGACACTTACTACATCAACTGTCATTAGATATTTTTCACAAAGAGTGCAGTGTATGCAAAGAAGGATTCTGTATGTAAATTCAGAATCTATGAGCAGGCAGTTTTTGCTGGTGAAGAATTAGAAAATGCCATGGTTGAGGAGCCTGACTGAGATCCTAAGAGAGAAATTGAGGGGTTTATGGAACAGGTTTTCCCCATGTCAAAACCTCTCCAACCTCTCTAACCCTGTTTAGATCCTGTAAAACTGAAAATCAGGTTTTTCAGTCTGTGATTTAGATCTGCGAACGTTTATTTTAAAATGAAAAATAATAAAAAATGCTGTTAAAGAACGAAATAAAAGACTGGGGTACAGTTGTCGGAATTTTCACTGGAGTTATGCTGAGGCTGCTGCTGCCCAGAGCCCTGTGGAGAGGAGCAGGAAGGGGCTGTTCTGCAGGAAGGAGCCAGTCCTGGTGTGCTTTGTGCTCCCTCTGGTACCTGCTTTGCAGTCGAAGCACTGCCTCGTGCAGCTTGGACCTGTGCATGCTGAATTTAAACACCTGCTTGATGAGGAGTGCTGGAGTGATACAGGACTTGCTCAGCTTTAATTGGAAACCTGTTTTGTCTTTTCCTTGATCCATTAGACAGCCTGGCTCACTCAGTAGTGGGCTCATCCAGACAGGCTGGCACAATAAATTCTGAGAGGAGAGAGTCCTCCATGGATGTGTGACAAGCACTGCACCTCTGCCTGAGCCACTCTGTAATCACTGGCATCTAATCACTGCTGCTCTTCTCATCCAAAAATGAGGGTTTCCTGTTTGCTAAAAAATGAGCAATTCCAGTCAGGTGTTTTATCTTAACCTACAAGGAACAGATAACAGCATGTGGCAGTTTTTGGTCAAGAAAAAGCAATCACAAAATTTGTTATGGGGTCTCATTCAAGCTGTTCCTAAGGTAGATGTTCTCAGCTAATTCTTCTCCTATGCAATGAGCTTCCCCCAAAAACTCAAATGGCTTTAAACTCTATTCTAATGAGTAGTGGTTTTTAAAAATGTGTTAAGCAGCAAAAATTGGAAACATTTCAAAGAGAGGACAGAAACAGGAAAGGTTTATATGGTAATTTCCCAGGAATCACTTTTCTAAGATGTGATTACTCTGCTTGCTTTGCTTTCCTTCAACAGGATAATTACAGACAGACATGTTGGGATAAACTCCTCTATGTTTAGGAATCATTGAAACACTGTAGTGCTATGATTATGGAAAGCCTGTAAATTAGCTATGAGCACTATAGAAATCATCAGTGTGGTTCAGCACACATGGGGTTCAACACCCACAAACAGGCTTTTCTTGCTGAAAATAACATTTTTGTTTGTCTCAAATGCACTGTGGGTCACTTGGGAGCTATGTCTTTCTTCCACTTCTAATTAAAACAACTCATTTAAAACAGGAGGAATTTAATTTTCTCTTAATTATTTGTAAAAACCCCAAAAGTGATTTCTGTCACAGCCTTTTAATGACAGAAGAAAATGCCTTCCACAAAACATCAAGGCTCTTCATCCAAGAAAGCATTATGCCAGCAGATTTTTTAAAGGAGTCCTTCACAGATCTGGAAATTAGGGATTCACCTTTTTTAAAGTGAAAAGAAAGAGGTTTCCACCCTTTTTGTTCCAAGAAAATGGATACTTACTTTCTTTTAGCAAAAACGAATGTTTTCTATTCCTGGGTATCAAACATCTAAGTACACAGGTACTGCAAGGCTTTAAATACAAATTCAGAATGTCCTAATTTTCTAATCTGAGATTTGTCATATATGGAAAAGAGGGCATGCCAGATCTGCCTAGATGAAGAGAAAATGTTTTGTGGGTTTTGGCTTTTTGTTTACCACTTTGCAAGGCTGGTAAAAAACTGAAAAAAAGAAGAAAGGTTAGACATAATTTCATTTCATAAATGAACCATAATATGCCATTTCCTATTCAAGAAACCCTAGCTTGTGGTTGGGTTATGTTTGGAAGTTGTTGTGACCAAATGTCAGTTCAGGTATAATCCTGTCATTAAACTCCAGCAGTCCCCACCCCCTCCCTCACCACCCCCTGAAGGCAGTGCCTGGGTTTTTGTATCAATTTTTTCCTGAGCCAGGTGTGAATAGTTGAACACCTCTGAGACTGTTAATGGTGATGGATGGGATACACTGATCACAAGAAAAAGAACGGTGTGTTTTGGAGAGCCATACTCCTAACATGATTATGACTCTGCTGGGATCCTTTGTAGATCTAGAAATAAAGAATTTGTTTAGGTTAAAATGTTATGGGAAAAGCTTCTTTAATTTGTCACAGATAGTAAGTTGAGTATTTGCTCTCCTTTCATTATGAGTTCAGGTTTTACAGCCATGGAGGCTGGCCAGCTGTAGAATCATTTGAGATTTTGGATCAGCCTTTACTGTTTTGGGATTTTGTTTCTGAAAAACTGCTCAAAATATTATTCTGGAAAATGATGAAGTCTAAAGGGAAGAACATCCCTGCAATCTCTGTATGCTTGATCTTCATGATGTGTTACGAAATTTGCTACTTCTTTCTGTAGTATTTCATCAGTCTGCCTGTGTGCAAGTGTAGTAAAGCTAAGTTAAATTTCTGTGGGTACACAGAGTATTACTGACATGAAAGACAAGCATGAATGCGCTGTGGAAGAATTGTAGCCTGGAGAAAATTTCAGCCAGTCCACTTTCATTAACTTTAAATGGCCCTGGCAAGTCTGAGGTGTAATCCGGAGAGAAACTTGGAAGGCGGGAGGACTGCAGAAAGGGAACTGGGATGTGAAGAGGAATTGTGAGCCAGGTTGGGGAGGGAATACACAGAGCTCAGAACATGACCTGGATTCTGAATAAAACAAGCAACAAAATGCTTTATCCCTGCTTACCTTTAATACAAGTCTTCAAACTTTCTTCCAGATTAGTGTCGCTGTTCCAGTGCTTAATTTGGCTGATGGGTAAATTATAGGTAATGTTCTTTTGGTTGTAATGAACTAGAAATCACTGTTCTTACCCTATTCTGGAAAACTACTGAAACAGTTCTGGCAGTCTGATACTTCAGCTTTTAATGACTAAAGTAGTAAATGTCTTTGTTTCTGTAGTGGTTCCATAGTTTCTTCAAATTATCCATAAAGTCTCAAATCATCACCGCGTATGGAGCGTGACAGGAGGAATATGTTGTTGCTGTGTGTATATAAACATGTAGGTGTTTTGGGTATCAGTGGGATTCTTACACTGATAATGTAAGAATGATGAATTGTACATGTTATTGTTCATATTTTTTACATGCACTAGGTGAATTATGTAACACACAGAGCCCACAAATTTGTTCTAAACCAGATTTTTATTACATGGCCTCCAAATGTTGGATGGAACCTACAAATATATAATGATGTGCCTTGGAAAAGACAGAGTATCTGCAGGGAATTGAACAGCTTTATGACCTTCTAGAATGTAGATCTTTGCTGAGAAATAGATTATTCTAGAGGTTCTTGTAGCTGCAGTTGTTACTTTTAATCCTGTAACTCCAGTCAGTTGGTGTCACTTACCCATAACACTCAGACTGAGTTCTGCTCAGTGGGCTGTTATACAAGAGGGAAGTATGCTAATCCTGTAAAATGAACTGTCATGACCTTGTGTTTGGAAAGTGTATGCATTTTGTCATCTGTTTTGATGGAAGTTACATCTTATTCTCTTGGCTTATTCCCTTGATGTAGTTGTATTCAGCATGTTCTGTTGACTGCACTGATTATTGGTTGCATCATTAGTATTTGGTTTTAAATGTCCAGGTTTTAATATTTTTCTGCAAAGACATATAAGAAAACAACCAAAAGAAAAAACCAAAACAGCAAGATAATTTTGATGCTGGCCTGCATAGACAAATGAGAAATACCAAGGGATGGTCAGAGAGCTGTGTTGTCTTCCAGTGTAGCAGCATTATGTGGACTGCCTGTTCAAAATGTGGGAAGATAATGTCCTGTCTTTATGCTGCACAGGAAAACCAAAGATGAAATAATTAATTTATTATTTTTTTCTGATTTGGGCAGGAATTCATACCAAGTGTTAAAGCTACTACTTGGTGAGGGTGGGAAGAGGTCTGAGTGTAACATGTTAAGAAACTGAGGAAAGGCTTAAATGCTTTGGGAAATTACCTCATATCCATTCATATGAAGGCATGGGCTTCATCATGTACCTGTGTGCCTCTAGCAATTTTCTGAAAGAGACTGAAGAGATGACAAATCTCTCTCAGATTTCCAGACAGTGATGTTAGCAATCAGGCCCAATTTGTGTCTCTTCTGCTTGTGTGTTGAAAAAATGAGAACATTTTTAGCATTGTCTTCTCAAATTCCTCTCCTTGTTGTATTGCAATTGATACAAACAAGTTGATGAGAATATCCCTTATGCATCCATTTAATTTCCACAGGCACCAAGGAATGCACAAATATCATTGCTCAGCTGAATGCTCATTTTGATTTGGTAGTCTCATTTTCAAGTAATATTTTGAGTCCTTCTTTATGGAGAGGCCATACTTTTCCATATATGCTAATTTCTGCTATAGCCCCAAGCATCTGTATATTACTTTAATTATGTTGTGTTTATTTATACCTAATTCTGTGCTTTGTGTTGAATTTTGCTCATGAATAGTTTATAAAATCTGTTCTTTCTCGGGGGTTTAGTTGAGGTTGTAAGAAATAACAATTTTTCATAGAAAAAACAAATGGGATGGTGTAACTGATCACCACGAGCTGTTTGATATTTACATAGCGAGAAAGAACATGTTAGTATGTCTTGTTTCTATGGAGTGACTGAATAATAATAAATTTAACTCCTTAATGAGATTGGTTGGGCAAAAAATTAAAAGGGAAATGTGCTTCTTAATCTTCTGGAGAGGGATGAAACTGCAGAAGTCTTCTGGTGTAAATAACACTACATGTATAGTGTAAAATTTAGTATGTACAGCATAGTTTATTTTACAAACTTGAATTTTTTATCAGATGTTAATAGAATTTACAGTTTTTAATATTTAATTTTTATTCCACAATCAGATTATGGTATCAATTGAGACACTAGGATAATTTAAGTCAAGTTGTATCCTGTATTTTAGTTATATCCTGTATTATGGGCATCAATTGCAACACATCATCATCCATATACACAAAAAAACCTCTTTTAGTAAAAAACCCACTTTTAGACCAGACTTATCACTTGAAAGAGATTAGAAACTATTTTTGTATGGATGTGTTTAAGACATTTCATGAGGTGAGGCATTGTGACATGATAAACTATTCCATCTATTGTTGGGGATAAGTAAATCTTCCAGGAGGAAAGATTTACAAGGATATATATTATTCTGTCTCACTCCAAGGCTTACTCCTTGTTACAGAAGAAACCTGTTATATCTTGGAAACTGAGAGCTGTTGAAATGTAGCTTTTGTGAAAATCCCATTTTATGATCCAGTCATTTTACAAATGCAGTCTGAAATGACAGACATTAGTGCTGGCTAAGCTGCATTATGGAGAGTAATGGACAATTATTGCTGTAATTGAGTGAGTTAAACTTTCATTGGCTCCCTCTGATTTTATTTTAAATCATGTTATTCTTAGTATTTGTTTATTAATAAGGGTGATTAAGTTGAAGAAATGGACTTTTGTGAATGGCATTCCTTAACTGTTTGTGATTTGTGTCTGGTCACCTGTCATATTGCATTACTTCTGCTCTGAGCTTTTCTATATTTTCTGAAAAGGAGCATGAATTCAAATGACAGGACACCAATTTCCTGTTTGTGTTTTCAAATGAAAGTGTTTCATTTAGAATTGGATAAAAAATTTCATGTTTAATGCTTTTATTGAAAACCAGTGGTTATCCAAATTTTTACTAACAATAATCCACAAACAGTGAAAGGAAATATTTGCTGATACCCATGGGGGAGTTAATTTGCTTTGCACTGTTCATCTATTTCCAACATGCTGAATGTTTGTCTCTGCCTGTGTGCCAGCTCTGGACAGCAGAACTGGTATAAGATGTGTTGGAAATAGCTGAGCTGTCACCAGAAATGGCTTTTAGAGGCAGTGTTCCAGATGAAAATCTAACTTTTGGGACAGCTGCTAATGGATCAGAGCTCACCTGACTCCTCCTGTCTTGTGGTGCTTTCCAACGTCTGCCCTTCTTGTCCAGGCCTGTAATGGGGAGCTGCTTCCTTTCCAGTGGGTGGAATTTTGCTCCTCGCCTCCACTTGTGTTATCCAGGATCCTTTGAGTGGCTCAGGGATTCTGAATTCCTTGCCAGTGATTTTACAGTCTGTGCCAGGCAAGCTGAGCAGAGGAGATCCCTGCTGTGGGAGGTTGGCCCACTCCCTGCAGCACGTGTTTGGTAGCACAAACATGGGCATTTGTTCTGTGTGTGCTTTATGGAGACACTTCTGTCCTGAGTACCCTGCTCCTGACCTGATCTTTAGCAACCCAATTCCCCACCATGGGGAGGCAGGATCAGAAGGGAGCTTTCCTCTACATGAGTGTGTTTCTGCTCTCTCTGAGGTTTCTAGTGGACTGAGAGGCTGCTGCCATGTGGCAACAGCTGTCTGTCCATCAGGAGGAATGGCAGGTCTCATGGGATCCTCCAGGTCTCCATCTCCTCAAGGGCTTCACATGGGTGAGCAACTCAGCTTTCTGTGGAATGGAGCATGTCAAGCAGTATGGCAAAGATTTTACATCTCAGATTTCTTTTCTTTCCCAGTTTTCAATACATAACTATGCAGAACGACTGTCTTATTTAGTAGGGATTTGAAAAATCAGCATTTTTCTCCCTAGTATGAGCTGTATCTGAACGCAGAACAATCTCTGCTTGCTCCAGAAGACTGTCTTCCTTGCAGAAAAGGGGGAGATTTGGTACAGCTTAATTATTTGGGTTTTTAAAATTACCTGTTAATGTAACATGAAGTATTATTATCTGACGAACTTGAAATCCCATTGCTTATATACAGAGAATTATGAGTCATTGAGAGGAAGGTCAGAACTGCCTTAGTGAGAGCTGTGCACTGATGTCTTCCCCTGTTCTTCCACATTTCGCCTGTATTTCAGGAGTTCTTGTGGAATATATATATATATATTATATATCTATTGCAATATATTGCAAGGAATCAGGTCATAGCTTTTATCCTTTCCTTTCTGGTATTACATCACAGTAAGTCGTTGTGAAGATCAATCCTAAATTACTTAATGACATGTTTAACAATAGTGAAATAATACACCTGCTGTGAACATCAGGCATCAGATGGCAATGGCTGGGATGCTGCTTTCAAATCAGTAATTTTCAGAGTGGATTTTGAGCACCAGAAGATCCATAGGCTGTTTCTAAAGGACCTGCAAAAGAAAAGCAGTCTTTGTACTTTGTAAACTTAACTTTGCTGTTCCAGAGTGTGGTACTGGGAGACACAGACAAATGGAGATGGAACAGTTTAAGGGGAAGCACATTCCCTTGTGCCCTTACACTGAAATCTGAACTGCAACTCCAACTTCCTTAACAAGCTTTGTTACATAAGGTCCCTGAAATGTAGCAAGTATCATCTTTTATGTGTGGAACTGAAAGCTTTTAACAACTTGTAAGAACAGGTGTTTTATTTGTTAGTCATCCCACGCAAAAGGGTTTTTTTCAAAGGAACCCAAAGGATTGGCATCTGAATCCCTTTGTTCTGTTAATGAAAATGATCAAGAACTCCCACTTTTTGTTTGTAGAGAAACTATTTCAGTTAACTAAGCATAAAACTCCTTTCTGAGGACACACAGAATAGCAAAAATAAAACAGGCGTGGATGAACCCTCACATTTGTGCAGATGCTCCTTTCTGCTTAAGCAAACCCACCCCTGAAGACTTTTGAGCTCGCTGAGCTCCCTCTGAACTTAGATGTGATGGCATTTGCAATTTAAATACACAATGGGTACTTGAAAAAATCTAGCTGTTGTAGCATATACCAAGATAAGCTACAAATTTTTGTTTCATACCTATGTTAGAAAAATTCAAAAGTATAATTCCATATTTTCACAGAAATCCATGGAAGTAATTAATTGTTTTAATGTTGTACCTATCTAGGAAAATGCTGCATGCTTTGTGTTGTCAAATGCAACTAATAAAAATTTCTGGCCATAAAACCATTGACCCATATAAAAAGTTTTGTTACTTATCTGTGTTCAGTAAAAGGATTATGATGTTTCTCTCTTCAAAGATATTGTGCAGGTTAAGGAAGATGTTTTCAGTCCTCTTCACATTGTACAAACAAGTCTTTTTTATAGCTGGAAACGAGACATTCACTTTGCTGTAGCACTGCAGCATTTACAGTGTGTGGTATGACTGTTAAATCTGTAATAATTTCTAGAAAGAATTACTATACCTTGTAAGGAGATAAATAGTATTTTGAACATTTCATTTCTTGATATTATGTTTTCCCCCTGATATTAACTGTAAATCAGAGCCGTGCTTAAAGATATTTTGCCTCTGCATAACTAAGGAAAAGTAACAAGCTAAGCTATTTCACAGAAGTAGTTTTACTGCCCATGTAAAGTCTCAGTAATTTGAATATATTTTGGTAAAGCTTTTCTGCCTGGAGTATTATTTGCTTATGGGAATAATGCTTGGGAAATCTCTTGATGTGTGATATTCTTGCAACTAAATAAGTTGGTGCATCCTTAAACAGAATGCCAAAAAGAAAATGTAGATTTAAGTAAAATATGTGGAACAGTGTGGGTAGTCAGAAAAGTGGGTGCATTGGAGTTTTTTGTCTGCACATTTCTGTTACATTACCTCACCCTCCATTGCACACTGGATTGCACAGTGATGGGGGAAACTGTTGGATCTGCCTGCAGCTGAATTCCACAGCCTTCCTGTGCCTTCTGGTGTGGATGCAGTAGCTCTGAGCACTGGAGCCCTTGCAACTGCTTTAGCACAAATGTGGTTTGTTTTGTGATTGTTCAAAGGCTCTGCAGTGAGTACCAATGAAATACTGTTCATTGTTGGTGTATTTTGTGCTGCCTTCTTATCAGTAGGATTAATTCCAGGATAAGCAGTTAGTCACCCTCTCCTCTTGAGCTAGGGTGATATGTAAGTAGGGATTTAGATCACATATCAGAAATTTTGTAACTGAACTTGCTTCTGACCTGCTGCTCTTAAATGTACAGTGGAAAAGGAAATTCATTTCTAGATTGATAGGCTGATCCCTCACTCTGAGAAAGCCTGTAATATCTATTAGCATAACACAAGAGCAGCTGCAGCTTTGCCCAGAGGCTGAAGAGGGTGCCTGAAGAGGAGAATATAAAGGATAAGCATAAATGGAACTTCCCCTGAGTACAGTCCCTTCTTCAGATGTGCTGATTGTACCTCAGAGCAGAGGGGCATACTGAGCATTGTGAAACACTTCCTCCAAGAAGAATTTAAAAGCAGCATATGTGCTTTGGGTGAGTTACAAGGGTTTTGTCACTTTGCTTTCCCAAGGCAGGTGAGTCATGTTTGCACCTCCTCTTGTTTAGCACCCAGACTACCTGGGGACCCAAGATGCCCATCTTCTTGATGAGATCAAGAGTCTTCAATCTCTTATCTTCCTCTGATACTTAAATTTATCCTACAAATCTCTGTTGCCATGGAAAGCTGCTTGGAATGGCTCCCTTGAACTCTGCTCAGCCTTCCTCTTAAAAAATTCCCTTCCCATCTGTCTGTTTGCCCTCCCCAGCTTGGCTCTGGCTGTTGGGTTTCTCTCTTTGGTCCAGTGCTGCTGAAGCAGGTTCACAGAGGTCCTGGTCCAAGACTTCTGGCTCATCAAGGAAAAGCACAGTTACAAGCACACAATAGAAAATTAAACTGGCTTTATATTTCTTTTATTTACTGAATGTTTTATGCTCACCATTTGGTGAAAGGGGGTGGAGGAGGAGGTTGTTTGTTACCTTCATTTTTACTTGCTAAGTCGAGATGTATGGAAATGACTTAGTTAATGGTTTTCTGGCTCTTCATCCTCAACACAAGTGAGAAGTGTTTTAGCATTCAGTTGAGGCCAAATGTTTTCAGATAAGGAGATGTTGTCTTAAGGCATTTTTATTTATATTCAATTATGCTTATCTTTCTATATAGTGTATGACATTTATGCACACGTGCAATACATACTATAAGTAAACAGCCTGTTTGGCTTAATTCAGCCACTATTAAATCATAAAATGCTACTGAATTTGGATTTAATGCTGAATTCTTGGCCATCGTATATTTATGTGTTATTGTGGGTATGTAAGGTTTTCATTCTGTTTACAGGATTAATAACATTGGATAGTGTTATTTTAAAAGCTCCTAATGGCAAAAGCTGTAAATTTTTGTAAATTTTGTTGATGTGTGAGCTGTAAGTGGTTTGATATTGCAGGATTTTCTTGTGCAATACTTGTACTAGAGAAGAAATTTGAACAGAGAATTATACTGATCCTCAACCCCCTGAAATCCTTGTTCTAAGCAACTTTTTTTTATAGGTTAGGGTATACAATATGTATGAAAATGACATTTAAAAGTCATATAATTATGCAAAATGCTTAGGATGTTGCATACTAAATACCTGGAATGAAAACTTGTTCCAGGGAGGAATTATTGCATAGCATTGATTCTTGAAAGTTTCCATAAGCTGTTCAGACAACTTAAACTTTTTGATTGCACTGCAATAGTATAATAATATAAACACATCAAATTTTACTTAGCTAAAATGTTACCACTACATATTTTATTTTAGCAGATATCCAAGAAGATGTCAAGTAAATTGGATTCTAGCATATTCTGTGGATGGCTCACAGTAACTTCTGTGCCTGTTTAAACTTCTGGCTGTGGTAGAGGGAAGTCAATATGGGTAACTGATCCTGAAAGAAAATTAATTAGGCTGGTGCTGTAAAAAGCTGTTAATCAGACAAAATGTGACCACTGTGCTTTTTAAAGACTTGTGATATAATCCTTTGGGGTAGTAAAGTCTTAGCTATTACAATAAAATTTTATTTACAGAAAATCTAAAAAATATGGATTGGCAAGCTTCAATTCCTATTTAAAGAGAAAAATAAAGCACTATTTTTTCATTTCTTTCTTTCTGAAATTGCTTGGAAATTTTAGAATCTTCCTTTGTATCCAAAATCCCTCTGACTTAAGCAAAACCTGGAACTGATTTTGAAACTGGTTAAATCCCATGTGCAGGGCTTATTTCAGGAAGCATAGCCCTTATCAGCATGATTGTTTTCAAGATTAATCATAAGACCTAGCAGTCTGCTCCAAGAAATAATATAACTCACTGTAACCTAAATGATTTGCTTTTATGTCCATTTAAGTTCCCCCAAATGCTCATGAATCAAGAGAAGCTCACCTGTGGTGGCCTTATGGGAGCAGATGTGGTTCAAAGTGAACTAACTGATTGATTTGACAGATAATTCTCCACAGTCACAGAGTGCAAGGAGAAGGTGAGGTATTGCCCATAGCCCAGTATGTTGTTTTGGCAGTAAAAAGCAGTGTGTCTCAATAGTGATATAAACCAAAGGGAACATTGGTGAATAAAGCCCCAGTGGAATATGAGACATAGTGGGGATGGACAGTCTATATGCAAAGATTTTTATTTATTTTCCAGGGGTCTGTCCACCTTATTTGATTGGTATCCTTCATATATTCTATATCTTTATGGGAGACTATTTCAAGAGATGAATTATGTGAGTTATAAGGAATTACCAGTACTAGGAGAGGAAGATTACTTAGACTTTTCCTTTCTTAAAATGCCTGTGTGTATCCCTGCTGGATTTCCTGGGTCTTGGCCTTTCACTGGGCTAATTCACAAGCTCACTGATGCTCTCTTAATGCTTTTTATTTCTGATACCTAGTGAATAGACTTCTATAAGGCTGAAAAATGGTTTTTGTTTCCAAAAATGCACCTAGGCTTTCTACCTTCCAACAAGTGCATTTTGATAGTTTTGCAGTATAATCATGGTTTGGGGTTGGGTTGCATCATTTCATTGTTTCTTTTTCTCAGCCAAGTAGGTGACCTGTACAGAACTGTCACAGTGTTCTAAACTGTCTCATGTTGCCATGGGGAGAGCTGGAACAGGACCTCATTTTTTTCCCTAATGCTGTCACCAAAGCTTTGTTTTGGTGTCTCAGCTGTAAATTGTTGGCAGATGAACATTCCCACACAGCAGGAACCAGTTACTTTCACCAGTATTAGCTGGAGTAACTTCACAGCAATTGCTTTTCCTGTCTTTGGAAAGTCCTTAATTTTCATGATTACTCTCCCATCATTCATGACAGCTGCTGGAAGAGGTTTCACTGAAGGGACAGACTCAAGAGCTCTCCATGTGAACTCAGGTGTTCCTTGTGGTGAAAGATGTGCTCCGTGGCTCATTTAAAGTCATTTTCCTATGGAAAATGAGGTCTTCTTGGGCTCTTAAAGAAACTATTTATTTACATCAGTTTAGTGATGACTAATTACAGGAATAAAGCAGAAGGACACTGCTCATACAAACCATGAAAAAAAATTTGAATTAAAAAAATTATTTGCTATTTTGCTATTTACCAAAAGACAGTGACAAACTTCAGCTTTTGTAACAGTCCTAGATAAGCCAAATAGTTAGTATAACATTAAATGGATATATTAAAAAGGAAAAAAAAAACCCACAAAACCTGGTATCTAGCAAAATTCTTAGGATGAAGCCATGACCTAAAAATACAGAAGTCTTTGCAAAATGAATTTCTGCAGACTCCCTCTGGAAATGGGAAAGAACATGCTTGATTAGGCCAGTGCTAACCTTTTGAAATCATGTTTCTCTGATATTTATTCCATGAAATAATAAAAGGGGACATGTCAGATATTGGAAAGCCACAATATACTCCCTGCTGAGAGACTGCCCTTCTCTAACTTCAATGTTCCTCTCCTAGAGCAAACTTTTACAATAAAAAGTAAGGTTTTGGTTTGTCCTTTTAGTTGACCTTTATACGTTTTGTGGCTGTGCATTTGCACCAGTTAAATTACAGAATAAGAAAATTTCCACCCTTTTTCTGTCTCTGGTTTCACCATGTGTGAGGCCAGAGATGTGACAGGTCTTTGGGAATCAAGTATTTTCTGCTTTTTGTAAGAATGAGTAAATTATTTCCACCCTCACATGTTGCTATGCTTTGTATGGAAGTACAAATTTTTGTATAACCTCCCTCAAATTGCTCCCATGGTGATAATGGAGGAGTTTTCTCCCTGGGCACCTCAGTGAGCTGTTTGTGTTGGGAATTATCTCCTAATGAATAGAGGCGGAATTTAATAAATTAAGGATTCAAAAATATGCAGGGTGTCTTGGAGGAAAGGTTTTCCTTTCAGCTCTTCTACTTCAGTGCTTGCCTTTACTGAAAGTTTGGCATGGGTCTGTGCCCTTCCACAAAGGAAAACCCTGTGGCTGGGGCCTGGATGTTCATGGCAGAGAAATGCAATTCACTTCATGTTTACCAGGGAATCAATGCCCCACTTCAAGTAATCCAAGAAAAATGGTACCAAGTTAACACCCTGCAAGATACATTTTTTTTCTTACATTTGAGATCAGCACAAATAATTTTATTCAGTATATTTTTGATATGATGCTAAATTATTCAGTTGAATTCATGACTAACCTCTGGCTTTAATTTTTTCCAGTCTTTATAAAAATGACAAATAACTATGATATTTCATTAAACAGGGAACAGCTTGCACTGTGTATGGAGACCTGGCACCACATGCTGTAAATCTTTATGAAAATGGAATGTCTGACTTACAGTGGTGTAAAATCAGGGAAAAAATATTTTTTGCTGATCTCTATGAAAAAGAGAAAGAATGAAGCAATTAAGATAAGTTTAAAGTCCTACTTGTAGTCCTGTCATGATAATCTTGTTGCTATTTGAATCAAATCATCCTCTGGATTGCTTTTTAAACTCTTTCATATTAGTTTTTCCTTCCTGTCATAATACTGTCTTACCAGAGAAGTGACTGTCCCTCACTATGTCTGTGGAGTGGAAAATTGATTTGGTCCCATGTTGACCTCAGTTTTGTTCTGGTTTAGAGTTTAATTTTCATTTAACAAAAGCTACAGTAGTTTAGATAACAAGTATTTCTTTCCTCATCTGACCAACTCCTGCAGCCTTTTCCCTGGCAGGTACAAAGCACCACCAGGGCTTCTCTCAGCTGTTACAGCACCTGGGAGTGGCCCTTGCTGAGTGAGCTCCTGGAAAAGCCAGAGCTGGGAAACTGAGATGTCATGGAAATAGCTGAGGATGAGGTTTCCAGAGAAATATTCCTGTAATTTGCTGGAAGTGAAATGTGCAATTCTGACAACAGTGTCAGATTTATAGACTGGGTACACTAATTAAAAACAACTTACTCTAATATATTAATCTATAAATGACAGCAGGGAGAGCTGGGCTGCTTTGTGCCCGAGCGTGGGAACATTGAAGTGCTGCTCTCCTGCAACCACAGAACTTTGTCACATACAAAATTCAGGAATAACATTAAGCAAGAAGCAAATTGAAGGGTTACTTCCTTCTGCTGTGAAACATATGGGAGATGTTTTGCTGTAAACTGTACACTCATGTGAGAGACAGAGAGAAACAAAAAGTTTTCATTTGCTCTTTACCTTCTCTTTTCACTGCTGTTTCTGGCCCACATGGGTGTGGTGGAATTTAGCTAAGAAGTCGGAAGAGAAAATGACTTCTTCCAACTAAATCTTTGCTCATACCAAGTGCAGCATCTTGGGATTATCATGCTTTGAGATTTATCTGAGAAATTCCTCTGTAAAAATTTTCTTGCCCTGGATAAATTGTATTCCTTCCTTGCAACCTCCACCAGTAATCTCAATAGTTGAAACACTGAGGAATGAAAAAAAAAATTCTGGTGTGCATTCAAAGCACCTCTGATATTACATCTGTATTCCTATTTCAGCAATGATTTAGATGGATGTCTCAATACATGACAAGATGACAGGTAAATGAAAATAACGGAATAATTTTGTTTTTTTACAGACATCACTCTAGTTTGCATTTGAATATAGACAATTGGAACTTAGTATTTTATTACACATATGGAGCTTAAGTCTCTATAAAGCAGAGGAATAATAATGCTTTTTGAAAAGAATGTGAAGCTTAAAACCCCCCAAAATGAAAGGCTCTGTAGATGTTTAAGAATACAATAGTTGAATCTGATACAGTTTTATTTATTTATTTGCTATTTCTTCACTAAACTTCACCCTTCCCCTCCTGTTTACTGGATATGTCCTTGAATATTCTCCTTATAGTCATTTAAGTATCTGCTGAAGTTCCAAAGGCTGCAATTTCCTTGTAATCTTCCATCTGTTCCAACTGCATTGTAAATACCCAGTCAGGTCTTCAGCTCCATAAAAGCATCCAGTGAAGTCAGTGCAGTTACATGGAATTTCTTCAGATGAGAATCTCACTTGTGATGTTTGTGTCTCCATTTTTCCTAACCCCAAACTTCTTTTCACTGTATAATTACAGATTTTTTTCAGCATTAATCACAAATTCATCATGATTGCCTGATTCTGACTAGACTTTGCATTCACAATTATAGGAAATGGGTTCTTGTAATATGGGTGTGACCTTTACAAAAATGTGTAAAACTCCTTTTATAAACTTTCTCTAACAGAATATTTACAAAAGGAAAGGATTTACTTTTATGACTTCTCTTTTTTTGTCAGCCTGCTGCAATGGTGACACAGAGCATTTTGCTCAAGACTTCTTAATTGCCAGGGAAGATGCCAAGGACTGCTCTAGGTTAAAAATCTGTATTTACTAGTTAGAAAGGTCACACTTGAAAATGTCCATGTGATTGTTTTTTGCCCTCAAATACTTCAGTTGCCTCATTGGAGAAATTCTTTGTGATACACAAAGGACCAAGGTGTTTGTATTGTCTGAAAGAATTATTCCATTGCTATAAAACACATACAGAAATGGGGAAGAGAGAAAGGATATGATGGATATAATCTACTTAATCTACTGTAAATGGTTTTACTTTTTACTGTAATTTAGCATAATCATAAATGGAAAGCAAGATAAGAGTTGGAGAAGAAAACTGAAGTGATTGGCTTTGCTTTACAGTATTTTTAATGCTCAGTTAGGAGCTGCAGCAAAGTTGGGTTCATAGCACTGTGTCTAGATATCTACTTTACTTTGTGGTAGTAAATCAGTAATTAAATTGTTAAATGCTGACTCTGAGCAGCTTTTCTGTATGCTGGGTTCCTTTAGCTGTGAGAATCCCCATATGAAAGTCTTGTTTGCTGGTTTTTAAGTATCTAGTGCAGGTCACCAGGAAATAGCTCCTAGAATAATTCAGCAATCAAATATTCTTTATTCAATTCTTCTCCAAAACATATTTTATAACATTTGTAATTAACCCAAAACATTTAAAATCTGTCTCTAGCATTCAGAATGTCATGAGGTACCAAAGAAGCCATGGCAGATGATTTCATTACCACCAGCAGTGTGTATTTTATACCTTCAATATCAGTCTTCAGGGTCTGACACAAGTTGTAAGACTTTTATTGCTGTCAAGCTATATAAAATCCTGGTGCCAGCTTCTTAACACTTAGAAAGTAATAACACTCCTCATCTTCTATTAAAAAAAGTACAGACTGTTTTCCTGGAATAGATTTGGAGAGCTTGCAGAGCTGAGCTATCATTCTCACTAATATTTGTATGTTTAACACCGCCCTGCCATGAAACCCAAATCAGTTAATCTGTTTCTGTTCCTTGCCAAGTGTAAAATAGGATAGCAGTTTGTGAACACGATCATAAAACTCTTTAAATTAAAAGCATTGTATGTGTCTTCCTTCAGAAGCCTGCATAAGAAGTCTTGAATGATTCATATCTTATTTTTAAATCATAAGCTTTTGTTTCACCAGGAGTTCATGCTTTCTGTGTCTGAAAATGATGCAAATAAGTTGCCTCTACTGGTCAAGAATAAATACTGAAGTAAAATAAAAATAAAGAATTATGCAGCTTTCCATGTACAGTTTAGGCACTCTAATTATTGAATGTAAATGCAGAATGTAAAATTTAAAATATAAATTTAGATCTTACAGCAACTTAGTAAAAATACACCACTGAAAGTGTTTGGAAATTTAGTACCAACAAAATTAATTGTGCTGCCTATTTCTGATGATGTTAAAATAAGCAGCACCTGCCCTTATGCTGTATAAAATGCTACGAATTCTGTAAATCATAAGACAAATATTAGAAACAAATCTGTGTTGGGCAACATTACAGAGCAATTCCAGACTCTGAGGACATTGTTTGAAGTTATTTCCATTTAAGTCCTTTAATGAGGACACTGACAAATGCTGGTTGTCCTTGGAGTCCCATCCTGTTAATTCTCTATCAGGCATCAATGGGCCGTGTGCTCTGAACTGAGCAGGACCAGCACTGAACTCTGTCCCTGGGGACAGAAAATCACCTTCTGCAGAGTCTGAAAGCTTCCACGGAGTCTAGTGAACCTTGGAAATGAAGTCCTCCTCAGACATTATGTCTGGAAGCGCAGAGCTCCTCCAGCATCTATACAGCATGTTGGTTACAGTTTATTTCTGTTGTAACTACAAATTGGTGTAGTTTGTTGGGTTGCATTCATGCATTTAGAGGAACGTAAAACTTCCTGCTGGAGAGTAGTTTAACTGTGGGTGGCTGTCCCCAGGGAGCTTCTTCAGTAGATACTGATTTGAGTTGTTGTCTTCAAGTGATCCAGCACTTGGAAGTTTCCTATGTAAATATCAGTTTGTTGCTTTTTGGCAAATATTTTGATTAGCTGGAAGTACCTATGATCAGTGTTGCTTACTGATGATCTGAAAATGACAAACCACAGAAAGTTACTGGAATGCAGTGGAAGTTTGGCAGCTCTGGTAGAACAGAAAGCAGCAGAATTAGAGGTTCTGTTCCCTTTGGAGCTGTACCAAGTCACTAATCTTTTGCTGTGTTTGGTATTCTAGGATGTCATGTCCACGTTCTTCCAGTTTGGGGCTTCCATCCAGCAAGAAGCCATTATCATGCTGAAGATCATGCAGGATTATGACTGGCATGTGTTCTCTCTGGTGACCACCACTTTCCCTGGATATCGAGATTTCATCAATGTCATTAAAACCACTGTGGAAAACAGTTTTGTGGGCTGGGACATGCAGAACGTCATCATACTTGATACTGCCTTTGGAGATGCCAAGACCCAGATTCAGCTGAAGAAAATCCATTCCTCTGTCATCCTGCTGTATTGTTCCAAGGATGAAGCTGTCTACATCCTGGATGAGGCTCGGTCCCTGGGTCTTACTGGCTATGATTTCTTTTGGATAGTTCCCAGCCTGGTTAGTGGTAACACAGAAATCACTCCCAAGGAGTTTCCTTCAGGACTCATTTCAGCAGCCTATGATGAGTGGGACTACAGTTTAGAAGCTCGGGTGCGGGATGGCCTTGGGGTCATTGCCACTGCTGCATCAGCCATGCTGGAAAAGTATTCCTTCATTCCTGAAGCAAGGACGAGCTGCTATGGACAACTGGAGAAAAATGACCGGCCCTCTCAAACCTTGCACAAGTAAGGATGATTGCTTTGAGTTATTTTAACCCATGCAGCCTTGACAGTTTTCTCTTCTATTGCCAGTGTATGTTTCTTGAAGGAGGATGTTGTTTTTTGCTAATCCCATTGAGCCCTTTTTAAGCAGTGGTTTTCAGATGTTCCAGGAGAATGTGCAAGAGGACTTGCACTGATAGCTGTGCTCCTGGAGATGATGTGTGCTGTGGAGAATAAACACTGCTCTGAATCTAGTGCAGAAGATGACAGAAATTGGTCTTAGAGGGTATGAAGCTGAGTGAACAAAATTGGACTGTTGTGTACCTTAACGATGAGGTAAAATTGCCAAAATGCTCTGGAGGCTGTGCCTGTATCACTTGCATCAGCAGGAACCTGGTAATATTTTAGAAGGCAAGCAATGCACAGCATTAAAGCACTGTCCCTGGAAATTATAGAAGTATTAGATTAGTTAGGCAGCTTTTATCCCATAAGAACTGAAATATATCCCCTTTACTTGTAAGGGTATATTTTTGTCCCCTCTAATAGAATAATTGTAAAACTTAATCAGCATTAATGCCAGCAGATACAGATGTTTTCTCTAAACAGTTTGTCAGATGGGAACTGCTAAGGTTTAAATCAGAACTCTTTTTTGTTGTTATTATTTTCCTTTTAATTATCCCTTCTAGACATGATACTCATGATTACTTCTATCCAAAATGTTGCATGGTAATATATTTCTTTATCTGGTCTATGAGAGGAAGTAGGGTATCTTGCATATTTTTTAATAGCTCTTGACAATATGGAAGCTAGTAAGAAGTATTTATGACCTTTGTTCTAACCAAATAGTGCAGATGAAGTGCTTTCTACAGAAAAGCAGTGAGGAAAGTTGGTGCTGATTTCAAAAAGATTTTGGAACAGTTTTAATCTTGAGATGTATGTGCATATTTAGATTAGGAGCTGATTACCACACGATGTCCTGGAACAGTTGTTTTCCATGAAAACAGCATCTCTGCACACAGCATTCTTCAGAAGCTTTCTTTAAAGCCAAATGCAACCAAGTAAATGGATTTTAACATTTCCTTAGCAAGAACTTGCTTTTAGTATGACACAGGTTTTTTTTGTGCTTCCTTTCCTATTAATGAACCTCTGCCTCTAAAACTACAAATGCCCAGGAGACATTGCAGAAACCTCACAATTCTTTTCCTGCTTTTCCTGATTATTTTAATTACCAAAATAACAAGGTCATGTTCTAATCCAGTAACTGTTTGGTACTTTCTGCTTCCTAAGCTGACCAAACCTGGGAGAAAATTTGAATACAGACTTTCAGTAATTTCTTGAATCACTTTTTACGTAACATTTGCCCCCGGGAGTGGCTCTGTGGCCCAGCAGGGCTCTGGGACAGCCCTGGTGTGTCCCTGGTGTCAGGGCAGAGCAGGGGAGGCCCTGCTGGGAGGACAGTCCCACCCTTGGCACCCCCGTGCTGGTTCTTAATGCATGTGCTGGCAGTGCCAGGGAGCAGTAGAAGCATCCTGTTAGCCAGATTCTGTGCCTTAACAGTGGGACCTGACCTACAAAGAAAGAAGTCCACTATTAATAATTCAACTCCAGTTTCTGTGAAAGTTAGGTTGTGTTCTGTCATAAGTGTTGGGGTTTAAAATACTCTTGGTAGGGGCACAAAAACTGGAACCTGTTTTGAAAAAAGCTCCTACCCTATTGTTTGGCTAATACACTAGTGTAAACTTGAATTAAGTATTCAGTACTCAGCATAAGCTGTATTTCTCGAAATAATCTTTATTTTCTCATTAAACCTGCATGAGTACAAGAACAGAGTTTGTGAGTGCTAGGGCAGTGAGATAAGACCTCACCAGGAGGTTCTGCAGCATACAGTGCATGATGCACCCAGGAATTATTAATAGGAGAAGCTGTAGTGCACTGTGGTTAAAAAAGTCACTTCCTGATGTGAAACACTGAGCTGCGAAGTAAAAATACCTTTTCTGTACTGGAGATTCTTTGAGGTTCTCCAACACCACAAGAGGAAGAAGCAGGCTGCTTTTGATTTAGAAATGTCAGAATTATACTAAAATGAATAAACTTTAAATAGTCTTTCTTATGTAATAACTCCCCAAGACTATTCCTGTCACATAAAATCTGCTAGCAAGGCAAGTATATACAAGCATTTACCAGTACTAAGTAATCCTGGGGAGCTGACCAGTCTCTCCATGCCAAGGTGAATTACATAAATTCATTGGACTTTCTCATCCTCTAAATCACTAAATTTTACTTTTCTACTTTACATGAAAAATCAATGCCTTAATTGGGATTTCATTGTGAAGTGGAACCTTCACAGTTTCAGGTCCCAGATAGTTCAGTTTCATATTGTAAACTACAAGACAAATGTATATGTGTATTAAGAAACTAATAATCCTGAAGAAAGGATTTTGGAGCATGTTCCCAATGGAAAGGGCTAAAGTAACTGTAAATTGCTTATGGACCTGGGATCTGCTGTGCTCCAGCCCCCTGTCCATCTGGGAATCAGTGCTGGAGAAGTAGGGCTGAACAAGGGGACACTGCTGCAAGCTCAGAAGCAGAGAACTCAGTGGAAGTCAGGGAAGAGGCTGTGTAAGGGGATGGCTGAGCAAAACGAAGCTCAAAATAGAGAAAAACCCCAGGATTTTTAGGCTCCATCTATTGTAATGACAGTCGAATTCAGCTTTAAACCCAGGATAGTATTCTGAGGCTATGCTATAATAGCTAATTTGCTTGTAAATGGAAGTTAGTAATGCTTTATGTGTGACTTCCCACATCTAGATAGCAATTTTATTTCTGTTTGTGAGGAAATTCTATGTAAAGAAAGCAGTGAAGTAAAAGCTCCTCCTCCCTCTTTCTCAAATCCTTCAAGTATTAAATTGGTTTGAAGATATATTTGTTTTGAAGCACACAGTTTGTCTTTTCCCCATCATTGCAATTCTCTAAGATGCTTTTATTGGCTTTTTAGACCCAGAAGAAAATCAGGTTTGCTTTAGTTTTTGGAATGATCTGATCAATGCTCATTTCTGGTACACATGGGAAAGCCAGTTTTTCCCTATGAATAAAGGATTTATAATAAAATACAGAGCTCATTTTCAATGCATTAAAGACACAGATATATATGTATATTTGTATCTGTATTGATTCAGATCATCTTTTTCTATCTGTGTAAGACCCAGATCTCCCAAGGCAGAAAACCACTATTGTGTGAAATACTGGCACAGCAGGATAAATAGAATTAGCACCTCATTAATGCCAAGTCAGTTGAACAAACTCTTGTTCTCTCTGAAAAAAGGAAAACACAGAAGCAAACAAACAGCAAAACACAATAACCCTGCCAGTCATAGAAAATGCTGCTGCTTAAATGGTGCTGCTTTGTTTACAAGAGTACTCATGGTGTGTATGAAAGTCCTGACTCTAGGAGAGACATTCCACTGCAACATTTCCAACCACGCTGATCCTACAGGGATGGGTGCTGATGGTAAAGCTGTTGCCCTTCTCCTGAAAAGCAGAAAGATGTGTCTGTCCATAGGTAGGTGTTTGCCATGTGGTGCTGACATTTGGTGAGATTCTGTTGGGCAGAATTTGGAGACCCATCCTTCAGCAGTGAAGGTGGAGGTCCAGAAGGTGTCCTACCCTTCCCAAGCACAATTTCCTGTATTTGTCATCACTGAACCAGGAGCAATGAGCAGTCACAGGGCCAAGGACAAAAGCTCAGCTGTCCTTGCTGTTGTGCTGCTGTAATCCTCCAGCACAGCACCTACTTCAGAGGGAGGGGGTTTGCTGTCCCCCTTGTCATGATAGTCATTCACCAAGTTCAATATTTTGATTCCAGATTTCATCATGACAGATAAATTTGCCTCTTTTGAGCAAAATCTGGGATTAAAGGGACACAATGGTTTGATGAATAATCCAGCAAATCTGTTTAATCTTTTCCTGTATGCAGATCAGCAGCCAATTTACAGAGCATTTGCTCATTTAAGTCAGAAGACTTGGGAACAATAGGTATCATCTTCTTTATTGGATGATTGAAGGTGTATAAATATTTAACTAATTATATATGAATCCAAAGTAAAACTAAACTTCACAGGCAACAAAGGAGAGGTTGTGTAGGGAAGCACTCTGCCCCAGAGACCCCAACATAGTGCTGGTTTACTTAAAAAGTGATCCAAGAAATTATTGAAAATCTGTATTAGAATTTTGGCCCAGGTTTGGTCAGCTTAGAAAGCAGAAAGTACCAAGCAGTTACTGGATTAGAACATTACCTTGTTATTGTGATAATTAAAATAATTTAAAACAAGAGAACAGGCATGGCCTCTGGCAGTGGAGTGGAGCCTGCCTTCAGGGCTGAAAGCAGAGCTCAACATCAACACCTGTGAATGATCTTGGAGATGGAGCTGCTGCAGGCACCATCCCCCTTGCAGGAGGCCAGGCACATCTCATGGGGAAGAGTTTGGGATGCTTCTGAGGTGGTGCAGCAATATGTGATCAAATTAGGGCTGTTTTTGAAATGTTCATGCTAATAATAGCATTAACTTGCTGAACCTTCTGGTGTTCAGTTACACTCATCTGTGCCACATCCCAGGGAGTTGGGCCCTTTCTAACTTTGCTCCCTTCCTTTCAGAAGGGTTCACCAAGAGTTTTGTATTTTGTCTGCAGAGCTGGGGCAGGATGACTTTTCCAGAGCCAGTGGCAGTGAATGCTGTAAGGAGCAGCTGGCAGGAGGTCCCAGAAGCTGGCATGATGTTCCTTTTGCACAGTCACTGAGCAGATCCCTCCCAAAGTTTTACTCATCCTGCTGGCTCCAGGCCTAGGGAGACACAGCTCCAAAGCAAGGGACCCTTGTGGAGGAGCATGGGCTGGGAGGGGGAGGAGGAGGAGGATGCACAAAGAGGAAGAAGTGACTCTGCATCACTGCAAAGGATTTGAATTTAGAAACAAAATCCTACGTAGCATTAGATATAGAATAGACTTTAAAAAATGCATCAGTACCTTGTTTATTAGGGTTCTGTTGCAGACATATTTCTATATGTACTTCACACATTATATATTCTACATTAAGCATTTTTTGATTTAATTTTACAGAGGAAATCTGTTTCTTGATGATAAATAATGTGTCTTGGGGATTCTACTGATTAAGTATCATTCAAATGTCATGGTTGAATCAGCAAGGAAGTTCAGCAGTTCAGAGCCTCAACAAGACAGATAAGAAAAGACAAAATTTGGATTCACTCCTGCCTTTTTAGGTAGGAGGCTGAGTGAATGCCAAGCCCAGATAGGCTGGCTGTCTAGGTTATTAAAATGGTTGGGTTTACACTATTTGCAAGAAAGAGAAGTATCATGTTGGTTTTGAGGCATTTCATCTGCTTTAAATCAGTTTGGAAATTCCTTCTTTGAGAGAGAAGAGGGAGAGTTTCTCTTATGCAACATGTATTTCCCCAAGTCTCTGCTGCTTCTCTTCATTGCCTGCAGTTCTCAAAGATTTGAAACACTGCCCCACAGTGAAGAAGACACTAAATAAAAAATGGTAGTCCCTGATGATGGCACCTGGGGAGTTTTTCAAGTTTGATTATCTCATCTGAGGGCAGGAAATGTAGATCTGAATGCATGGCAGAGAGCAGTCTCTGGTCTTTCTGCTCCCTGCAGCTCTCAGGCCCTGTGCTTTGGTTTACAGGTCTAGGGACTAAGGTCTCTCCTCAAAAGGTAGATTAGAAGTGACACACTTTCATTAATGCCTCTGCCTTACCCATTCTATTTTTCCCAGCTGCTGGTGTGTTTGGGAGCTGCATTCTTGGTGAATTTCACACTAATTATAAAGAAGCCTGTTACTGCAGAGCTGATTGTGTTCCTGAGCCTGACCAGTCCTGGAGGGTCTTGTGGGACACAGGAGGGTGTCCATGCTGAGGATGCTCCTCCCTGGCATCCCAGAGAGAGCATGGGGAGGGTGCTGAGGCTCCCCAGGTGGCAGCACCCCTGCTCCTGTGTCATGGGATTGCTCTGCTGTGCTTCCATTCTATCCTTGTTGGCTTTCTCAGGTCACCCTGAGAAGTTTTTGAAACCAGGGCTAGGGTTGATTTTTGTTTGGAACAAAGTGACTTTAATTATTTACATAAGGTTATGTTTTGTTTTTTTTTCCTTAAAGTAATGCCCAACACAGAATCCACTAAGCCTTCTTGGTTTTGCTCTCAAATCTTTGACTCTGTTAGGAGAACATTTGTGTTTCTTGAATAGACATATATATATGGTAAACCTCAAAAGAAATGCCATAGCCTGCAAACACGTTTCCTTTTTTATACCACAGAAGTAGAAAACCTCAAAGATTCTGCTCCAGGATTTCAACTGTTCTCATCCAGTATAGGAAATCCTTAACAAACACCTCATGGACAAGGAAGTCCATGTCTTCTGTGAGGAGTCTGGCTAGAAAGGTGCCTCTGTGCCTCAGAGCAATATTGTATCCAAGCAAATGGCATTCTGAAAACTGAGCTCTCATCCCTCTGGCAAAGTCTTCACCCATTTGTTAATTGAATTAGAGTCAATGAAGTTGTGATACTGTAGTTACAGGATAAGAAAACCCAGCTTTTTCAGGATGTTCTGGCTTTCTGGATAAAGTTAGAATTTTGACAGGGATAAATATTGCAGTTTTGGCATTAATCTGAAGCTCTGTGTGAACTACTTGATCTTTCTGAGTCTTATAAAAATAAAGTTGGAAACCTTTAGAGAAGTTAGTTTCCTGGGTGCTTCAAAGGCTTGCTGTGAATACGACAGCAAAAGTGCTCTGCTGTGGTGTTCTGACACTTCTCAGTTTTGTTGGGGAAGTTGACAAGCAAAAAAGAATTGTATCAATGTTTAAATGTGTTTTTAAATACATAGTTAATGTTTGGTTCTTTGCATGATAAAAAACCTGTTTTGGATTCAATGTGAGACTAGCTTAACTCCTGTCGGAAAAAAAGGTGCCATTTTGATGTATGTGCCACCTGGGGAATCTTACAAATTTCAGTTTGCAAAAGTTAATTAAGACTTCAGTGTCATAATGCCATCACAAGGCCTTGCGCTATCGTGTCTTTGCAAAGGCTGGAGCTTTAATGAGGAATGAAAACAGATTAACTACAAATCCAAGGTGTGTTTCTAATTGCCCCATCAAAGTAACGAGTTCAAATAACTAAACACCTCATTTAGTTAAGGAATTTGCATTTCCAAAGCTACTTCAGAAATATATTTTTTTCCAATTCAGAAGACAAAGACCTCTTGCACAGAATTAACCTTGGATAAACTTAAAACTCTAGAAGAGTAACATAATATAAATTCTTCACAGCATTATTCCTAACCAGGAACAGACAAGCACTTGGCTATTTTTTGCAGGACAAGCAGTTTGGGATCGTGGCCAGTAAAAGCAGAGCAGGACTTCTGTCCTTTGCAGAGGAAAAATGGAAAAATGACAATTCAAAAGCGAGTGTAGGTTGTAGGCATTGATTTCTGGAGAACATGGCAGCTGATGAATTTTGTACAGAAGAATGTGCTTGGGGAAACAAGAATCCCTTTGAAGTCCTTTTTTCTTGCTGCAGTATGAGAATCTGGGGTAGCTCAGAGTGCGTCACTCACACCTTTGTATCAGGATCAGAGAACATAATTTTAAGGAACTTTTCAGATGAGGGAATTAAAAAAAAAACCAAAAACTTTGCAAAATGTGTTTCTTTCCTTAATGGCTGGTAAATTCACATGATTTAAAATATACACTGAGCTCAATTTTTCGCTTTAGAGTTGTGGTTCATATTAATCTATTTCGAACACTCGAGCTTCACCACTGCATCTTGTGATGGCCCTTGCCTAGCTTCCAGGACAGGACATTTGCATATTAATCCTAAAATATGATGAGTAGTGTTTGAAATCGGGGATGGTGATCCAACCAAACTCCATTAAGGAAGGGTTCAACTCCAGTCCAGTCACTGTTTCCTGTGTGGTTAAAAACCCAAGTGAGCACAGAAGCCTGATGGAGTGCAGAGTGAGTGTTTGGGGCCCAGCCCTTGGCAGGGGACACAATGCTTGGCTTTCAGCTCCAGTGGAATGAGGTGGTTTCTGCCTGGCCTTGTCAGGTGATGTATTCATTTCAGGGGGTGTCACCCCATGGGTGTAAATTGGGAGAGGGTGCAGAAGTGCAAATGCAAGTATTGCTTGTTTCCACAGCACATCCTTGATTTCCTCCTGTGCTCACTTCCCGGGCATTTCCCTCCTGAGTCACAGTGAATGTTATTCTGGTTCCCTACACGCGTGCACAAGTAAATACTGTTTGGTGTTTGCTGCCTCTCAAGGTGTCAGACAAGCTTTTTCTTCCCAAGCAAGATCTTTCACTGTTGCATGAAAAATTGAATATACAGGAAATTAGTTCAGCTGGACAGCAACGTTCTGTCAAGGGGAAACTTTTGACACTAGAAGTCTGTAAGGAAATGTGAGTTATTACGATGGGTGAATTTACAAATTGCTGTCAAACTGGTGATGAATGATGTTAATATGGCTGTTCAGTGCACATTTATTTATTAACTTAATAATTATTAATTTATTTATATATATATAAATTATAACTATAATTATTAATTATTTATTTATTTATATACAATGCCATTATTTCTTCTGGGTCTATATATGTTTATTTAGTGTGCTTCTGCTACTGGGATTTTCAGGCAACTATGTCAATACAAAGCCTTCTCCTTTGAATCTGGAGCTGAGGAATTTTGTCTGTGTCACGTTCCCCAGGACATCATGCTGCCACTACTGCAAAAAAAGTCAGCCATAACAACCAACTAAACAAAAAATCCCTCCAAACCTATACAAACATGTAAAACAGTATTGGTGTCTTGTGGGTAAAACTCAGTAGGTAATGTATGAAGAACAGTGAATTTCTGCCCTCAGAACACATCTCTCTGTAGGATGGACATCTGCACTTCTGTCTACATCAGTCTTGGCCTGAGTTTCTTTCAATTAAATACACTGAAAATTCAGAGCAATTCAATATTAATAACTTCAGACCACAGAGATGGGCTGGGGGGATGTATTGTCTTCTTCCCAAGATTTTGTATTCCAGTTTTACCTCTTACTGTGGGATAGCCCTGTTAGCTTTACACTAACAATGTGGAGTTCTAATTTTTTTCAACAATATTTTAAAATGTTTCATTCTTTTATATTTTATTTTGTGTCCCTCTATGTTTTTTTTCCCTATTCAAAATACTAATTAATTCATATATCTTTTGAAAACCGTTGAAAATTAAGCTAAGTACAAAAGAATAAAAACATAAATCCTTTTTCTTTTGAAATTACTGAACTGAATATTTACCAACACCTTCAAAGCTTTCATGTCTGGTTATGGCATTAGTGGGATTCATCCTCATGCCACAACAACACTGTATGTAGCTACAGTTTTGGGAAAAGCTGACAGGACTCCTGGAGGTCTGGAGATCAGATGCGCTTTGCTCTGGGTACTACTCAGTGACACAATAGCACAATGTTACCCACAGAGGTGATGTGGGTTTGTTTAAAATGCTCCTGAAAAGCTGGTGAGGTTATGCAAAGTGCCAGAAACATTATTCAGAGAGGGGAGAGATTAATCATATATAATGTGGAAGCTGTTAAAAATGATGTCTGCATTATAATTCATACATCAAGAATATTTTGCTTTGTTTTGAGCTGTGGACTGCCTTGAGATGCCCCGAGTCCCCACGCTGCAAGCACAGCTTCCCACAGCGCTGGCAGGGCTCGGTGCATGGATCTCATCAGTGCTGCTGCTGGCTGCACTTGCTGCTCATTAACTGCTGGACAGCCCATTAATTTTTCAATGAACTTTTCTTCCTTGCCTTCCAGGTTTATGATGAATGTGACGTGGGAAGGCAGAGATTTGTCCTTCACAGCAGATGGTTACCAGGCACACCCCAGGCTGGTGGTGATAGTGCTGAACAACGAGCGGGAGTGGGAGAAGGTGAGCGCTGCTCCGGGCACGGGCTGCTGAGGGGCTGGGGGTGGATTAGTGGCACATCTCAGGGGTTCTGCTCCAGCAGCTGTGTCACAGCACTCCAGAAGGGACAGTTCTGCACCATCCTGAGTATATCTGATGAGTTTTAACAGATTGGTGAAGAAAAGCCACGTGGAGTTCAGATTTCTATGAAACGTGCCTTGTACTTTCGGTTCTTCTTAAAATTTAGTAAAGTAAAATGGATAACTGAAAAATGTCCAAAAGCTTGGTCCTCAGCTACTTGCATTTGGATGGATTTTTATATCTTGACAATTCTATTCCTTTTATTTGCTTGATTTTTTGGTTTTTGACAGATTTTTTAGTAAAAGCACACTTAAAAAAAACCCGACTGTTAAGTTCCCGTTGAATTGGAGAATAATCCTGTCAGTATTTGCCTAAAAAATTCAGATTCTTGTCTAGTCCAGGTAGACAAGTGATCTTCATACACTTCTGTACAGACTAGAAGGAAAAATGTCGTAACATCAATGTTAATCATATATGCAAGTAATAAATGTAAAAGTTACTAATAAATGTTTTAGTTTATTTCAAGTCTCAGCCTGTGATTGTTTTGGCTCTGAGATTTGCAGGCTGTGGCCCTATGTTTAAAAACATGTTTTAAGAAACTGTTTTTTATATAAGACTGTAGGAAAATATACATTTATATCATCCACCAGTTTTATTTTAAATTCATGAAACATGATTCTGCATTATCTAAATTTCTGCTGAAATTTATGAATTCTTTTTGTTATAGTTTTCAAAACCCATTAAATCAACTTAAAACTCCAGTTATAAGACTACAAGACTCTTCATGATGATGAATAATAATGACAAAATCAGAATTACTGAAGGACATCTCAATAAATATGCTAGTCATGCAGAAACACAGAGATTATGCTGTGTATTTCTTTATGTTCATTTGATGCAAATTTAATTCTCTGGATAAATTTAATCCTCTCCAAATGTGTCAATCTGAATCTTTGGAGGAATCATTTGCTCACTAACTGTTATGAAAATTTCTTACCGTATTTTAAAATTCTTCAACAGTCTGCATATCATATATAATGTTCTGGAAAAATATTATACTTCTTGGGGAATATTATTAGCATGAGATGCCAAAGGAAGGAAATGCTCAAAGAGGCAGCCAACAATGCTTATGTTAAAATAATTTCATACATTTTGTACCTTGAAACTTCTCTAAAGAGACCATTCAAAGGACAAGGAGAGATGAGTTTGACTTTTTTGAAAAATAATCTAACAGCAGCAAAGAAATACTGGATATATGAACCAACATTATTTCCAAGAAATAGCTCGAGCCTGTTTTAACCTTGCAGTGAGTCCCCTGTCAGAGGATGGGGTTTGGGGTGGGTTGTGCTGTGCCTGCCCCTGGTTGTAGAGCAGCAGTGCCCACTCCCCCTGCAGTGCTGGCTCAGGGCTCCCTGGAGGCTCATCCTTGGCCTGTCTGGGCACAGTTTTCCAGCAGTTTTCCAGGGATTTTAGCAATCCCTTCCTTCTCATTGTCAGGTTTGAAGGGCTTCTAGGAGGAAGAACAAAAATGGATGTATGAAGTGGAGTGTGGCCCTGCTTTGGAGCCCTGCTGGTGGCCAGCGAGGCAAGGAGTGAGGGCAGGGCAGCCAGGGCAGCTCTGGTGGCTGCTGCTCCAGAAGGGCTGTGGAAGGGGGCCAGCTTTAATTAGGAATTGTGTCAGAGGGGAGAAGTGAAAGGCAGCCAAGAACGCTCTGTCACCACCAGACACATTCTCCTGACCACAGGCTGATCCTGCCTCTGTGGATGAGGACAAATAAACTGACTAATCAATTATCCCGGCAAGCTGGATGTAGCTCTGGGCTGTCTGGGCACACCCCACATCTTTTCAGCAGTGTCCCCGTGCACTTCAGCTCCATTGGCTTAGAGATTGAGAAGGCCCTTCCCTTCCACATGGTTTATTTGAGCAGCTCTCTGGTGTTGTCTCAGTGATCTCTCCAAGTTGCATGTTTTACCCCATATCTCTTAGGCAATTTCTTTCCTCTTGTTCCTTTCTCCTTGAGCTGTTTTGCTCAATTTCAAAACTGTCAAAGTTACTCATCTGAGATCTAACATTTGCTGCTCTGAGTTTCCAGACAGGCACGTGCTTCTCCTTTCTCTTACAATGCAGAAACACAGATCACAAAATGGTTAGCACTGAAATAGCACTGAAAGTGCTATTAAATATCCTCAATCCTATATGGAAAAAAATCAAGTCTTGTTATCTAATTAAATAATTTACTCATGTGAGAAAATGACAATGCAACAGCCTGTTAATCCTCATAATGTAACTAATGTACATACTACAAGTAGCTAATTTATTATTTATGTAGAAAGAATAATTGTGGTTTATGTGAAGAATTTTTTACCTGGTATTCTCCTGAAAATTCGAGATTTATTATTGAAACCAATTTTTCTTTGTTTTTAATCTGCTTTTATTCAAATAGAATTTGTCTTTGGTTTCAGAATTGATGTACTTAAAGCTTGAAGTTACAGAGGAGCTGTTCAACCATAGCTGGAGAGCATTTATCTCACTCCTTGGAAAAAGAGTTATTTTTTCCTTACAAGTGACTCAGTATTGAAACTTTGAGGTGGTAACTTCACATGTAAATGGGGTTGACTGAGGGGTTTGTCCCATATCAGATGCTGAAGAAAGCTGTTTGGACGATAATAGTTTGAAGATTGAAAATCACTTTTTGGGCATGTTTCACAGGCATCCAGCAAGATATTTTGACAGATCCTAAAGCAGCTACTCAAACTTCTGACACCAACATATTCATATTCTTGCTGCTGATCTTGACAGGAAAAAGGGGTGCTGTTCTCAGGCAAGAAAATTTTAAAAGACAAGCTTAATGTGCTTGTTAAAGTGAAACTTGATAAATTTACCAGAGTTAGCAGTGTTGCCCAAATATCACCAAAGTGCTGCAGGATCACTGTGCTAGTGCTTAACAACCCTCAGAGGTTCAGCAGCCCCAGCTGCAGCTCCCCTGTTCATGTTACTCAGAGAGCTGGGACCTGCATGTCTCACCTGGCCCATCAACTTCACTGAGCTGCCAATGTCTCAGTCTGCTAGTCTGGCTTTTTTCTTTTTCTTTTAGTATATTTTTTTATGTGGAAACAAACCAAATCAACCCAATATTAAAATCATATACTAGAATATGATTAGCAGTGGCAAAAGTTGGTAGTTTAATTAGCAGTGTGTATCACATATCTTAAGTGAGGTGGGGAAGACTGTATTTAAAGGTAAGTGTGTTCCATGTCTAAAGATGAGTTCCAGGGTAAAAAACAATTTTTACTGATGCTCTAGGTAGATACAGATAAAGTTGTCATGATAGTCTGTATTCTGGATGAATTTGTGTACTACATGTCATAATTACTAATGAATCACCTCTGCAAGAACTATTACTTTACATCCAGGTTTATTCTAAACAGAGCCTGTCATCTTTAACTTTCCACTAATGCAGGATTTAATACAGAACTTGATTTTTCTCTGATTAAGTAGCATATGCCAGGTTTACAAGCTCTGTGTGGGGTTGTACACATTTGTTTCTAAGTAGGAAGGAGTGGGCAGAGGGTGTGTGACTCCTGCCTGGAATAAATGAACCAAGGTCTTCACGGAGAGCTCCATCTGGCTACCAACATCCACCATCACATAGCCCAGAACAGACAGCTCCTGGAGCTGACTTAACTGGGCAGGAGCTGAGAAACTCAACCCAATCTCAGGCAGATTTCTGACAGAGCTTTTTGGCAGAGTACTGCAAAGATAAAAAAAATCAGTGAGGTGCTCCATGGTAATTTCTTGTGAAATCTCGATTGATTTGAGCAAGGGTCACGACAGCTGAGGGATCCTCGTGTCTCATGATAGGCATTCCCTAACACTTGTGAGGAAATGCAGATATTTTTACTAGAACAGATGAAATTGCCTGAGCTAATAATCTGTTTGCTGGGGTATCTTTTGTCAGTACCTCTGTGCTGTAATGTGATATATTCTTTTTGCCCATAGCAGAAGCAGCAGCGTGCTCTTTAACATCTGTTGGGTTGTCATTCCCTGTATTCCATCCTTGTTGTTTTGTGTATTTAGCCTTCCTGTAAATATGCCTATCCTGACACTTACTGTCAGCTGAAAATTGCATATTGTTTCTGTATCAGTGAGCTTTTGCCTAGCCTCAAGGCCTTTCCTTTGACCTTTACTCTGCTGAATTGTTTGAATTGCACCAACTATTATGCAGCATTTCTTAAAACATGTATTCCCAAGGAGGATCCCACCTCTTTGCTGCTGTAAAGGAATCATAACTCCCATGGAAAGCAAAGGTGGTGTGCTTTGCCCATGTTCTTTATACCTGTATATTAGAGAACAGGAAGACTTTTGAGGTCAGCTCTCCTCTCTCAAGGTAAAGGTATGTTTGTCTGGGCATTTCTGGAGAGCTGTAAGGTCTTCACTAAGTACAGAGGTGACAAAAAATCTTCCCCCACTGAGAGGTGGAAGAAGGAGCTGTCAATTTGTTTAGCTCTCTTTCTTTCTAATGACATAATCAACTCTTAAAATGGCTTCTCTGGTATGAGTCTGAACTCTGGCACTGCTCAGAGTTATCTGGGACATTGCCCAGAACCAAAACTGTACCAGCCACTGAGGATTTGGTAAGTGCTAATTAATAATTCTGTATTGAAAAATGAGGCTGCAGGAGGTGGTTGCTTTTTTTTCCTCTTCCTGCTTGTTTATGATCTCTGTGGGTCCTGTGTTTTCCTTGGAGCCCTGCTGGTCACAGGGCTGGTGCCTTCCTGATGGTATCAGCAGCAGCCATGAGGGAAGAGCAGGACATTTGCATTCCCCAAATGAGATTTTGCAGCAAATTTTGAAAACTTCAAAGTCTTTAAATGAATGTCGTCAAATCATTCAGGACTGTAAGACACTTCTTATTAATAAGACATAAAACTGCTCACATCATATTTTGGCATTTAAATTTAGAGCCCCATTGTGAAATGTGGACCTTCAGAAGCATAAAAGTGTCACAAAGGTTTGCAGCAGCAGGTGTACAGCAGATGCTGTGTCTGGAGGAAGGGGTTTGCTCTTGTGCTTTGTTCTGCAGCTGTTATTGCTAACCTGACAAACTCTGTTTTAGCTTTTTAGTTATTGATTCAAAGCTTGCCATAGTAGCTCTTCCTTTTAAGTAGAAAAGTGTAATGAAAAATAGTAGTAAATAGTTTTTCAATAAAGCAAGATGGGCTAGATTTTGTATTTGCTCAGCAATATTTTCTTAACTGGGACAGCTCATAAAGTATGTTTTGCAGTGTATGTGTGTTAAATGTAAAAGGAACATCCCTGAAAATTTTTCTCTTTTGAAAGGTTTGACTGGATAGTCCTGGGAGTGCATTTAGTATCATTGTTGTCATGTAACATTTTTTCTTACAAAGGGATGATGGGTGTGTGCTGTGTACAGCTCCCATCTGCTGGGAGGAGGGTGACAGGACTGAGGTATTAGTTTGTTTTTGGTGAGATATGCTGGTGTGACAGACTCTGTGCCAGCACTACAGGGAAGCTCTGCTCAGGATCTGATCTTGCTCTTTTTCTCTGGTTCAATGGCCTCTGTGAGGGTGTGAGCAGGATTGTGTCAATCCTTACATTGTTCAGAGACTTCTTTGTGATGCAGCAGGAGGGGGACTCTGAGGTACAGCAGTGTGTAACTGTGCAGGTCTCTGTCTGCCTTTGGCTGCCACACAGAAATGCATCAGACTCTTCATTAGCCCACCAAATTATTATCACTCTCCTTGGCTGCAATCTTCCAAAGATAACGAGGCTTGGATGAGGTGGTCAAAGCACATGTGCCAGAGTCAGATGTGGGGAGCTTTAGGCAGTAGTGGATGAGATGAGCACCCTGTGATTGCTAAATCAGTCTGACTTCAAACAAGCTCTTCCATTCTCTCAGCTGTGTTCCCCTTCCCTTCCTGCATCCTGTAGAGATTAAACCAAGGGGAATATTCCAGACTGCTTGGGAAGTGAGAGAAAATAGGAATGTGCAAGTTCAAAAGAAATACAATGGTTATGTGTACCATTTCATGTCTTTACTTGAAGATGAGTTTTGCACCTACCATAGTGAATCAACAGTTTGATGTGCTGTTGAAATCATATTTTTTGTGTCATTTCCATTCTTTTGGTTATAAATGAGGACTTCTATGGTTTGGGACACAATCTGTCCCAGAAATGTTTTTATTGCCCTATTTTCAAGTGAAGGCCACCTTCTGTATTTCTCTGGGATCAAACCCATATTTATTATCAATATAACTATGAATGAAAGAAATTTTTCATAAGTCTCTGGATATTTTGTGTCATTTGTATATAGTCCAGTAAACGTATATACATGCACTTTTTGACAGTTCTGTAATGGAGCATGTCTTCATTTTTAATGTGTTACCCACAGCTTGAATATTCTTTTCAAAAAATGCTTGGTTTACAAATACATACTACTGTGTTTATTACCTCAACACAGAATTTTCATAGATGCAACTCTCAAAAGAAATTAGCATTTCCCCAGATCCAGGTATTTAAATGTGTCTGGTTACATCTTCCTCAGAGCAGTAAAATGGAGTTGCTCCCATTGAAGTAGAAAGAATATCAGAAATGATGATATCAGGATATCATCAACTTTGGTGTTGTTCTTCTGTTAATAACACCAAAGCAATCTCTGTGTTCTTGATAGGACCAGGTGACCTCACTGGGGTGGTTCCAGGTGCTCCCTGTGACAGGGATATGCAGATGCCAGGGGTGGGTGGCAGAGGGATGTACCTCAGGATTGGGGATGGTTGGCAGAGGGATGTGCCTTGGGGTCAGGATCTGCCTCCTCCCATCCTCATCCCATCCTGCCCCAAGTGGTTTGGGATCTGCTGCACTCCTGACCACACAAATGCCATCACATTTCCTTCTTGATGTGTGGAATAGGCAGACGGTCGGGCACATTTTCCACTTCTGAAATCCCTCATATCCCTTGGCACGTTTGCTGTTTGTCTGAGGTCCTGGGCTGGCTGGAATCCTCCCCATTCCAGATGGCCACTTCCATGTTGTACTCAGGGCTGTGACGACACCGTGCAAGCTCACGTAAGCCAGCACACGCTGCTGCCACTACGCACCACACCTTGGCAATTAAACTGCTTTATTTATGGAAGCAATAGATTGTTCCCCTGGGGCTGAACTAGCTTTTCTCCTAAAGGCTTTGTCCACTGTGTTTTGGTTTAATTTCATACTAGCAATATATACACACAGTAATCATAGATACAATTCCCATTGATTGAAGTGAGAATTCCTGCTTCCCTTGAGAAACTTTGAATTTCCTAATTTAAGTGAGTAGAGGTTTGACATTTCTGCCTCCTACATTAAAGTTCAGTAAAACATCTTGACTTATAAACAGGATGGAAAGGAAACTGCAAAGGTCGTGTGCTTATAGGCTTCCCTAAATAGGAATGGATATAAATCGTGTTCTTTGGGAATTTTTGTTATTAACTTTCAAGTTTTTAGAAGACAGAATATAGGTAACAATTCTGAAGTTTTTTAAGGGCCTTAGTCTCTTATTGTATTGTCAATTCCCACCATTTTCCTTGCCAAAGGAATATTTTAACAGTCTTATGATTATGTTGTCATTTGTTTAGCTTAAGCAACTCAAAAATTATTAAAATGCATTAGGTTACAAATTATGTGGATTGCTAGCTCATTTATATTATCTGTCATCAGATAAAACATGTAATTAGATTTCTGGATAGAAAGTAGTTAAACAATCTGAGGAGGAAAACATTAGACTCAAAAATACTTAAATCATAAACCTCCTTCTGGTGATCTGGAAATGGAAAGAAATGTGGGTTAATTTAGAAGGGATATTTTATAATAGTAAATAAGCTGGCAATTTTCATGTGCAGTGGGGTTTGCTTTCACAAACGTACCCAACAGTTGGCAGAATAAAATAGTTACTTCTAATGAGAAGTATTTCTAATGGAAATTCTTACTAAAAATGTGTTTTGGTCCGTCTCCAGTGGAGGCCTGGGTAAAGGCTTTTACAATGGTTTTTCAATGTATAAGAACATAAGTCTTCTCTTTGGGAAGATACAGAAATGTATCTGTATCAAAACATTGCAATATTTTGGTTATTGGTCAGATGTGTAGGTGTGAGTTTGCATTAGGGTTTTTGTTTGGGGTTTGTTTAGTTGGTTGATTTTTTTTAAATAGTTTTTTATTACTTCAAATGGGTCCTGATTACAAGTAGAGTATCTGGTTGCTGTCCTGGCTCAAATAGAAATGCTGAATGTCCCAGCCCATTTAATGTTGGCTCCCCTTTGTCCAACACCATCAAGCAGCTCTCAGCAGCCTGTGGCTCTTGGCCTTTCAGGTGGGGAAGTGGGAGAACAACTCCCTGAGCCTCAAGTACTCGGTGTGGCCGAGGTACAGCTCCTTCGCAGACAGCGACCCCGACGACAACCACCTGAGCATTGTCACCCTGGAGGAGGCTCCCTTTGTCATCGTTGAGGATGTGGATCCTCTCATGGAAAGCTGCCAAAAAAACACTGTGCCATGCCGGAAATTCGTCAAACTTAAGTGAGTAAATACACAGCCTTCCCTTTTCTTTTCCTGACTGCAAAATATAGTCCTTTATTTTCTCACTAATTATCCCTTCCCCTTTCCTTTTCCCTTTCCCACATGGTATGCTCTTTGCACATCCTCCGTTTTAAAAAGTTGAGAGTTTCTGGTTATACACGTGTAAGTCACATTGAGTTACTAACAAGATAGTAAGTTTATAGTAAAGTCTATGAGAATCAGCCCTTTTCAGTCACATGGAAGAAGATTGTGTTCCAAAATGGGACTGTTTTAATGAGTCCTCTTTGAATTGTTTCCAGTTATGTTGAGATACGCCTGCTTTCATTAGCCTGTAACAATTTGAAAATGTCTCCTAATGAAAATGTAAGTTTATGCTGAAATTTGGTTCAGAATAAACTACTCCAGCATAAAATAGCACTGTGACTTACCATCAAGAGAAAAGTCCCCTTCTCTCTGTGCTCCATAACTTCAGAGCAGTCATTAGAGATCAGTGGAAGAGTTTCCACTGTACATTTGCCAGTTGTGTTTCACCTGCTCTATGCCTTAATCTCTGTATTTATGAACTGAATATAACAGGACTTTTACTGAGCAAGTGTGAGGAAATATGATGCATGTTTCTGAAGATCTCCAGAGGCTGCTAAATGGCCGTGCACATGCTTCCTGAAGTCCAGAGAAATTTGTTTTTTCTTAGATAACTGTACTTAGTTAAGGTCTAACTAGTTTAATTTTTAATTTTTCCAAAGGCTGTAAGATACTGCCCTGCCTTCTGAAGATGCTTATACTAAAAGGTTCTAGAGGTCCCAAAATTAACACTTCAGAAAAAAAAGATGAAGAGAAAACTTGCATCCTCGCACTTAAAGGTGGCCTGAAGTTCACCTTGTCCAAGTGCAGGGAAAGGTGCACTTTGAAAAAATGCATCCATTTCCAGCACGGTGAACTGCTGTGCCTTTTTATAGCTTACATGTTCTTTAATTACTAAATGACATGTAGTCTGATGTCTTGAGAGTAAAAGTAATAAAAGTTTAATCTAATCCTAAGAGAGAGATTAGTAAGAGCAGGCTGTATGTTTTGATGGAGCAGTGCAGTGCGTGAGGCTGGATCCTGGAGTAGAAGGGTGTCGTGTGAGGTAACGTCGTCTCTGTGTCTCACCAAGCAACTCTGTCATGATTAGCAGGAGCTGCTAACACCATATAGCTATAAAAGCATCCTGTGGGTTATTTTTCCCTTGATTCAAGAAAACATGGTCACTCACAAGAGTGGCAAAATGTTGTTTCACAGTGTGCTGTATCTTGCTGTTGTGCTGCCTCTGTTTTTCCCAGCAGGAATATTTATGTGTGTCTTCTCTGTTGACAGCAACAAAACTAACGAGGGAACTAACGTAAAGAAGTGCTGCAAAGGATTCTGCATCGATATCTTGAAGAAGTTGTCTAAAACTGTCAAGTTCACGTATGACCTGTACTTGGTGACGAATGGGAAGCATGGCAAAAAAGTCAATAATGTGTGGAATGGAATGATTGGTGAAGTAAGTTCTCTTTTAGATAAAAGAGTTTCTAAGAACTCGGTGATGTCTGGTTGAGCTCTCTGGAGGGAGGAGGAGTTCTGTGCTGACCCTCATGGTGTGTTGTCCCTTGATCAGGTGGTGTACCACCGGGCAGTGATGGCTGTGGGCTCTCTCACCATCAACGAGGAGCGCTCGGAAGTCGTTGACTTTTCGGTGCCGTTCGTGGAGACTGGGATCAGTGTCATGGTGTCACGGAGCAACGGCACAGTCTCACCATCTGCTTTTCTAGGTATGAACTCCAGCCCGTCCAGATAACCTAATGGCATTTCTGTAGAGTTTGGTAGATTTAATAATGTTAGGATATGTGGTACATTAACACAGTTCTGTTGAGTTTCAAATTTTACATTAAGAAGTTTGTGCTATGTTGATGTGCTGATTAACATGAGCATTAACACATGGACACGGTGCTGTTGGTTTTGGATGCTGAAAGTGAAAATCAAAGACAGTGATTTCAACATAAAAAAAATCCCCTAAAATCTTCAGGTAGGAAAATTAGATCCTCAACACTACTTCCTTACAAACTAACTTATGCTTGTTTAGACCATCATAATTTGTTTAATATCTTTTTAATAGTCACAAAATAATTGAAAAACCTGTTGTAGAGTTGAAGAGCAACTTCCTTATCTTTAGATGTAATTTAAAGCTAGTTTGGTTACAGCTACCTCTGGCTTCTGAACATCACATTACTGCACTGGAGAGCTGAGTGTTTTCCCCATTGATGCATCTGAACAGTAGAGATACAGAAAGCTGGGCAGACAGGAGGTGGGATATAAAGAAACAAAGACTCTGGGCTTCTTTTCTTGCATGCTTCTTCTTTCAGTTGTGCATTTTTCCTTTCATTGTTTCCCTCCCCTCTTTTAGTATTTATAGTTGCTTTTAGTATTTGGCCTGAATTTACCTGAAGCTGAGAAGAGAATGAGCGACAAGGTGGTTCAAAAGTGCCCAGAATGCTGTTATGTTCTTCATAATGTATTTGGGCCTACTATTTTTAAAGATATCTTTTACTGGAATAGTGACACTAAAACCATTAAGTGGAAAAATAAAAAAAACCAGTATATTCCAGATATCTTAGGGCACAGTTTAGAATGTTCAAGTCCATTGGGTCAGCAGAGAGACCAGTCCTAAACTGCAAAGTGGAAGTTCTTCACTCCCCCTGAAGTTGCTCACAGACATTGAAGAGCAGATTAATAGTGTAGTATCAGATACAAGCAGGCAAATAATTGAATTTTCTTACACAAGTATCATCATTTAACCACAGAGCTTATTTCTCATATCTGTTCCATAAAAGCACATTACAGAGATGATGCAAGTAAATATGACACAGTGAGTAATCAAATAATTTCCTAAATGTGGTGATACCTAGGTAGATTTTGTTGATGTTTGATATGAATGAAAGACTTTAAAGTGAAATTGCAAGAAAGCGTACTTGTAATGAAAATACTCAGAGTGTCTTTTCATTTCTTTGAGTCATTGAGTTGTAAAGTTCATTTTTTAAATTGCAGTTGCAGCATGTTGAAATGACCATTGGAAATAAGAATTGGGGTGTTTTCTAAAGTGCAAGTGCAGTTGGTTTTTTACTTATCTCTTAAAAACCTGTTTACAGCCACCATCAAAAGAGAAGCTGCTTTTGCATTTTTCGCAAGCAACAGAGTTATTAGATTTCTAAAATGCATTTAACGTTATTGGTTTAGTTGGATGTGTATATAATTCAAAAGAAACAAAAAAAGAGCCCCTTCTCATAAAGCTCTCTAAAATAGCTCTACTTTTGAAGAAATCTGATTTTACTGCACCAATAAATCAAGTCTATGCTCTCAGAAGTGTGCTCTGTTTTTTTCAGGCGTAGATGAAGCTGCCAGTTTGCTGGAATTGACTGTGTATTTTGATGAGGTGTGCGTAGTAGTAAAATGTTTTGCCTTGCAAAATACTATCAGGCAGATAACTGAATTTATTCACAGACTGATTTTGTTTCGATTAAGTGAATGTCTGAGAATAGAGTCACCTTACATAAGTGTTTAAAAAGATTTTTAAAAAATCTGTCAAATACAGTGCTATTTTTAAAGAATAGCACTTGATTACAGTTCCTGAAATATCTGGGTTTGTGAATTGTTTCTATGAGTGTGGACAAGTACAGGATTTTGTGTGACTAGATTTTTCCAGTCAGTTGTTGTGTCCAATAGCTCTGAGTAACTGATGGGCTGTGACAGCCTCGTCCTCGTTATCTGCTGTGTTCTGATTCTGATGTGTCTCCTTCAAATGAGAATTTTATCCCTGTTAAAACATTTTCACATTGTGTTAGATATAAGATATGCTAGATCTACAAATACTTTTTTTTTAATGATTCTGTTGAGTTTAGCTAAACTTCATTTAAACAACCAAATAAATAAAGGAAAACCTTAAATCTCAATTTCTATATTTTTCAGAGGGAGAGTTCATAGGTGAGGTCAGTTTTCTTTTCTGGAGGCATTGATGGAATAGAAAATCTCTGCCTCTCTTTATTTAATGTATTCCTTAAGTATTGCTTTTGGTGGTGGGAGGTAGGACTCAAAGACATTTTTTCCTTGCTTGATATTCTCCGTTGGCAGTCATTTGAAATACACACTAACAAGTCATATATTAGTTTTTTTCTGCCATATTATAGCTTTACTGAAAATTCCTTTAAAACCTGCTGCTTGCCTGAGGGAAGTTCCCTTGCTGTCCTTTGAGAATCAAAGCACAGTGCTGAATGTGTAATTGGATCTCTGATATGACAGGAAGATCGACTTTGTTATTCAGTTGATTTTGTACTTATTCAATCTTACTGCTTGCTATCCCAAGTAGCTTTTTGTTTTCCTATTGCTTCTATTAATTCACCACCTCATTACCAGACTCCTTAAATTATTAAAGAGAATTCTGCTTAAACTCTTGTTTATAGCTCTTTTGTACATTGGCTTGTTTTGCCCTTTGCCTTCTTTAGATTTTGACAAATTACCATTGCTGTTTCTACACTGTTACTTCTGATAAGGGTTTTATCAGCTTTGCTTTCTTCTGTGAGAATGCTGTCAAAATTTTATAGTAGTTCTACATGAATTCCAATTTAATCCAGTTACTAACTGAATTCAGAAAATATTTTTCAGACTATATTTGGCTACATAATGTCCCTTCCCTGGCTGCATCTACATAGGTCTTTCTCTGCCTTCTACAAATTCTGTTATTTTCCTAACTTACCATTCTCTCCCAAACAAATAATTACAGTACTTGAATGACTTCATACCCTGTCTTAAAAATAAAATAATGAATTGAAAAAATACTGCTTCTTTGCAAGAGAAAACCAGTTTGGTTTAAAATGTCCCTGCTTTGCCTTAGTTACCATCCAAAATCACCAATGGGGCTGTTGGTTATTTGGTCTTGTCTAAGTCACAGATTTCTGAAGAAATCATAGCAAAGACAAAAGATCTCATGGGTTTTCTATGATTGGGCACAAATTATTACATTTCATTCTATTCTGGGGGTGAATCATCTGAATTTGGGCAAGACTCAGATTGGGCTGTTTGGCTTAGCACACCTCAGCTCTCAGTCATTGTCCTTTCCTGCAACCAGGGAAGACGTTTCAGTGATTCTAATCTTAAATTCAAAGAATGAAAAACTTATGAGAGAGGAACTTCTTGGGCTTTCAAAAACAGGCAAAGCATTTGAACACGCTAATTTTCTGTAATTTCAAGTGTTTCTTGATTAATTAGAAATAGTATACGAAGACTTGTTTTCTCACACTTCAGAGCACACTCACACTTGCTTTATTTGCACAAGTTATGGTGTTAAGTGCCCCAGGTAAGTTGGCCTGATAAAGAGATATTAGTTTGCCATGCTAATCTTTCTTGGAGATATCCTTGTGCCAAAGCAGCTACCACAGAAATGACAGAAAATCTGTGGTTGGGAAAGATGATATTTGATATTGATATCAAGTCCTTTCCAAAAGTTGGTGCTTAGTCTGATATTTGAAACTGCTTTTAGTTTTATGCTCCAACCTACTTCTTTTACTTAATTATGGTTCTTCTGTCTTTCAAACTGACATCCAATTTTCCATAAACCCTTTTGATTTCAGTAATTTGCTCCCAGATGAGAATGAGACATTCAAAAGGATGTGGTTGCAATTGATAAAAATATCATCTTCATTGCGGGTAGATGAAAGTAAACACAGAATGAAAAGAATCCTGAAACAAAAGCATTTAGCTTGAATGCAAGTATTTACCTTTCCTCCTCTAACACTTTTTGTTGCATAGAAAATGAGAGAGAAGTCTACTTCCCTGAATTACCAAACATATTAAACATATGCTTAATTGCTTTTGCTTTGCAGAAACACAGTCATAGTGGTTGGACCATTCTGTTGATAAATTTATACAATGCAGGATGAATAGACACAGCAGCCTGATTGTGGACTGAATAAACAGCGAGACAAACCAATTATGTGCCACTCAGTGTCAAAGAAAAGTGTGCAGCCTTTTGTTTTTAATTGCAACTTACATTTCAGCTTTTGACTTTATGGATTTTGTCTACATATACTAACAGCAGTTCATTATATATTGCTCAGTTATTTGCTAGCATTTTTGTTGGAAAAAGTGAATGTAGAGGAAGCTGCTGGGCTTGCCTGGGTGAGGACATTAGAATTCTTGTGCTGTGACTGGTTTAATGAACTGTGTTTCTGTTTCTCCTGTTTTGCTGCAGAGCCTTTTAGTGCTTCTGTCTGGGTGATGATGTTTGTGATGCTTCTCATCGTGTCTGCCATGGCTGTCTTTATATTTGAGTACTTTAGTCCTGTAGGATACAACAGGAACTTAGCACAAGGGAGAGGTAAGATTTGCATTTTACTCAACTCCATGTCTATTAAAAAATCATGTATTTCCTGTTCCCTGGTCTCTACCTTTTCAAATAAACATAACATAGGAATAAAACAATGAAATTAGCTATGAAACTGTTTATGTTCTTCATTTAAAGTATGATTTCTTGAAGGCTTATAAGCTCATGTTTCTAATTCCAATTCAATGGAATGAAGACAGAGAGCTGGGTAAGTGGTATTGGAGTTTTATTCAGGCAGTATTTGGTTAGTACCTGGCATCAGCTGTAAAGTGTCAGCAGTGAAATATTTTCTACTCCTGACTATTACAAATTCATGACCAGTTCAAAGAAAGTCACCTAAAATCCTGTGGTCTGCTGGGCAGTTTGAAAAATAGCAGTTATATTGTCCATAGTGTTGTGTAGTCCCTCTAAAAAGTCAGACCTCTTAGCCTTGAAATGAGGCCCCTGGCAGAAGGACATCTCTCCTTTCTGTGTAGCACCCTCTGTTAGAGAAACTTCATTTTCAAAACAGACAAGCTCTGTATTAACTCTTTCTCAGTGAAAGCTGCACTTTGACTCAAGAGTGAGGATTCCATATCTCACAATGCCCTCATCCTCCCATTTCTTAAGTGACATTTGAGAGTGCAGCCTTTGTTAAAATTTCTAAATCATTCTTGCCTTGTTTCGTAACAAGAGATCTTCCAGCTTGGTGAACACAGTTCTGGGCACTATTAAAAGAAAATTATTTCTTCTAGAAAATGACTGGCTTGTTCCCTGAAAAAGTGGATTATTGTAATGTTCAAATGATGTTATCATTTTAATAAGATGGTAAATGTGTAACCTCTGTCTGAAATAAACACTGTGTTAAAAGGGGGGAAATCAAAGGTTGATATAGACACTGGGGATCCAGGGACTTGGCTGTTCTTTTCTGTGCCACCCCATGTGCCTGAATTGATTATTTAGTGTACTTACAGCTACAAAAACATGTTATGGCACTAGACTATCCCAATATAGCTCTAAAGACTTGCCACAAATCCAGCTGCCATTAATTTCAAACCTGGAATATTAAAAAAAAAAAAAAAAGTATTTATCTTCTGTCATTTCCCAAGGCATTTTTTTCAGGATGAATCTCGGTGGTAATACAATCTCCAGTGACATAAACAGAACTTTATATTGCTCCCTTGGCATATAATTTCTGTAACACTGTTGCTCAGAAAAATTGACATTATCCCTGTATCAGCTCAGTCCTTAATATGTCTAGAAGGTAGTTTCACAATCCAAAAGTCAGCTCCATTGTGTTTATTTTACTGCACTCTATTTTCCTAGTGCTGCTGCAGAAAAGGAGCATAATTTAAGTTGTAGAGCTTGACTGCATTGTGAAATATTTGCACTGAACTAGAGAGTATTTCTGCTGAAATGAGAACATGCACTGAGTATACCCACTTAGGGTTTTATTATTTTAAGAATCATTGAATTATTATTAAAATATAGTTAAATGAATAGCTAAATCTATATTTGTCATGTGCATCCCCTTGGATAAAGGGGCAGGGAAGGAGGTAAAGTTACAGATTTCTGCATCAGAGTTTATTGACTAAATTGCAATTGAACTGAAAAAAGGATAATTATAAGTAGGCCAAATGAGTCACAGTCAGGGGAGGCCTGTTTCTCTCCAGTGAGGGTACAGGGAGTCTGGATGATGAGCAATGTGTGATTGCATTGTGCTTACCTAGAGCTGGGTGATCCTTGATCCTCTCAGGGCTCTACAAATGAGGCCTTTGGAGTGGATAATGACATTGCTAATCCACTTCTGCCCCTGTCTGAGCCTGGGGGCAGTGTGCTGGCCACTTCCAGCCTTGGGATGAATTAAAATATGAAAAAAAAAGACCAAAAATAGAAATAACAAAAATTACAGAATGGCTTACCTGGGATAGAATTTTACCTCTAATGTCAACACATTTGGAGCCACAGGACTGACTCTGAACATGTGAGGCAGCCAGAGCCTGGCTTGCTCTAAATTCCCTGTCTATACAGGTAGCTCCTTTGTTCTGTCTTTCTGATTCATGCTCTGAGTACAAAGGTGCTTAAAAGTAGGTGACACATTCACACACTTTGATCTTAAAAATGCTTACATAATGTTCAAAAAGCATAATGTTGGATGACTGGAGATGATAAAAATAATTTGGGTAAGAAAAGTACTAGAATTGAATCATTAAGACTTAAACCTCCAGTTTTCCATTTCACATGTTTGCTGGCACAGAAATCTGACAGGGCAATACTGTGGCACATTTCTTCCTGCAGGAGACATACCAGCCTGCTTCTCCTCCAAACCTATGCTTTCCATTTTCATCTTAAAAATTTTGAACCATATGCTACGTAGAAAAATGTTGAATTATGTTTTAAAAATGTGAAACTCATTGTTATTGCAATGGAGGGTGCCCATAGTAAATCCTGTGATTGTATTGGGAGTACAGTGAATATATATATATACTGAAATATTTTCTAACCATGTTTCTGGGACTAATGGGTTGTCCCTGCATGGTATATTGGCAAGGTTTAATTTAACTGCAGCTGAACTAACTGCTCTTTGCACTTGCAGATCCCCATGGACCATCCTTCACCATTGGGAAGGCAGTGTGGTTATTGTGGGGCTTGGTCTTCAACAACTCTGTGCCTGTGCAAAACCCCAAGGGGACAACGAGTAAGATCATGGTGTCAGTCTGGGCTTTCTTTGCTGTCATTTTCCTGGCCAGTTACACTGCCAACTTAGCTGCCTTTATGATTCAAGAGGAATTTGTTGACCAAGTGACTGGGCTGAGTGATAAAAAGGTAGGTATTCAGCTCAAAAGATGGCAGTGTCCATTCTCCAAAATCCTTCTACAAATTTGTACTTCGTGATAAAAACTCTGAGCAAGATAATGAACTAAAACTGGATGATTTCCTTCTGAGTGCAAATGCAAACTTTACTGACAAACCTAAGACCCAAAGCATGAAAGTATCAGTCTGTTTTCAAAATCTCTGCATTGCCTATTCAAAAGTAGCTGCATTAACTGAAAAGTACCTTCATTTTGTGATAGAAATCAATTAGTGCTTGGTTAAAAAGAACGTCTCACCAAAATAAAAAGCTATAAAAATTTTGTGGGATATTAGTAATATGTTAAAAGAAAAAAGTCCATTTGCAAAATTATTGTAATGGATATGCACAAGATACTTGAAGGGTATGCTTTTATCAAGTCTGTGCCCAGTTGTTTGAAATGAAAATAAATATTGACATTTAGAAGAAATATTTAAATACAGTATAGCCCAGGGGACAACTTCACAAAGGGTTTTTTCTCAAAGGACAGAAAATAAAGGCAATTGTTAATAAAAACAAACCAAAAAGGCAATATCTCAGCCATTTCTGTTTTTTTTTTGTTGTTGTTGTTTTAACTGCTTTTTACGACCAGCCTTTGATTGATTGCCTGGTATATCAAAGCAAGCATGGCTAGAGGAAAGATAAAAAGAAAAAAAAAAGATAATAGTTTTGTTTTCATTTAATTGTGTTGTCACACAACCTTTGAAAGAGCACGAAGATTATTAAATATCCCTCTATTTTAAGATAATATTCTTAGAAGAGACAGATAAATGGCATTCTCTCTTGGGGATAAAAAAAAAAAAAAAGAGTTGAGAAATGTCTTTCTCGTGTTGGTGAGAAAGAACAGAGAGTTTTCCTGGGCCCTGGGTTTTGGCAGGCTCTGCCTTGCACCTGGCACAGCAGTGGGCTCAGGTCTGACTGCACCCTCACCTTCCCCCCTCGCTGGCTCTTTGCCACAGGGCTGGAAATGTCAGCTCTTGTTCTGTAGCTTTTGGCTAATAACTTCCTCAGTTTTGTCATTTTTTCTATTTTGACTGCTAAGTAGGATTTCGTTTCCACAAAAAGCAAAATAAAAATAGAAAAATACTTGAATCAGAAAATGCCATCTGTTCTTGTGTGGTCTGCTGATCATTTATTTGATCTGCCACCTTTGTTTCTATTTTTTGGTTCTTCAAACTTTGCCTGAAGCACATAGATATAAGTAAGGGAAGCCATGCCTTTTCTGATTAAATTAAAAAATTTAGAACTCCAGAAGAGCAGTGAACTATTTCAGAACATTCTTCTTGTCATGCATAAGTTTTTCCTCCTTCACAATCCTGAGGTTTCTTGAATTTTAAAAAATCAAATAATTTGGGGTAATTTATGGGAATGTAATCTGATTGATGTTAAATTATTTTTTCTTCCCTCTTTGCCATGTTTGTACAGTTCAGTAGAGGGCTCTGACCCTTGCAGGAAGCAAAGCAGTCACAGGCAAGGGCCAGAAATGTGGATAGTTTTTAATAATTAACAATTATTCAAAATTAATTATTCAAACAATTTGGAATAATTAATACCTAAAATTTCACTAAATTTTTTACAAAAATTAAAAAACCCAAACCCCACTTCTGGGCTGGTAAATCAGTTTGTTCTTCTCTCCCACTTTTCCCATTGCCATACTTGAAGAGTCAAGCTCTTCTGTCAATGCTGTACTGCCAGTGCAATAAAGTGTTTCCAGTTAGAGATACTGGGGTGTCCCCCTGGTGATGGAAGCATCAGGAAAAATCAGGAAAAAAAACCCCTCTCTCTGAGCAGCCATCCTGACCCCCAGCACTCAGTGTTGCCCCATTCAGGAGGTATGTTGCACTCTATCAGCTGGTTCACCACGTCTGCTGACATGATGATAATGTGATATTTTTACCCCTCGGTGCTCTAAGACCTCCTTATAGTTTCCTCATCCCTTGAAATGTTGCTAATGAATTTGTGAATGCCATATCATCAGAGTGTCACCCAGAAATACGTGGCACAGCATGTTCTGGAGTTAGGAGGGGTGGGTGTTCATAAACTCAAATGATTCAGCAAATGAGAGGAAAATTATATTTTGACATTCTTGTGTATGTAATAGATGTTCAGAAGCTTTGCCTTCATAAAAAGGTACAGAAAATGAGTCCAAAGTATCCAGCAAAGACTGAAATTCATGGCTTTTGTACTTTTGAGACCTTTTGTGCCTATTTCATGCAATGAAAGAGGAAAAAATTTGCTGAAGTAGGGTAGGTAGCCGTGCACAGAACTGCCTCGCAAAGTGTTGATTTGCTGGGGTTCTGCCACACGTAGGAATTGCCTCACATACACGTGGTGCAGGAGCTTCTCTTCGACTTGAACAGGAAACCTTGATGGTGCCACTGACAGGCTCCTGATTTTTGCAAAACTCAGTGTTCTTGTAGCCTTGGCTTTCTGTTCCTTGCCCTAGGACAGCACAGGTCGTGCAGTGTCTGTGGCACAGCAGAGCAGCAAGAGCCAAGGGCAGGGAGAGCCTCTGAGCCCTCTCACCACTGCCCAAAATCAACCCTTTCTGTGCTTCCTGAGGGGGGCAGGCACAGCTGGCCCTGCACTGCAGCAGCTGGTGATCATAAGGACAGTTTTGGAGTGGCTGATAGCTGCATCTTTGTAGGATCACAAGTCAGAATGTCAGGTTCCCATCTGGTAAAAGAGGAAAGGAAAGCATTCTAATATGGGTGTTCTGAGGCCCCAAATGAGTTGTAATTCCTGCTCTCAGCTGGAGATTATTTAACATTTTCTACTATTTTAGTAGTGTTTCCCACAGTTCCTTAAAAAACTCCAGAACAATAATAAAAGCTGCTCTCAACACCAGCCTTTCAGGCAAGCAAGTAAATCTTTAAATTAAGTCAGTATGTAATGTTTCTGGAAGATCACTTTGCTGACTTAATAAAATTGCCAGTTTTATTAAGGCATGTAGAAAAAATAAAAGCAGAAGACTGGAGTTCTGTTGCCATGTGCTACAGCTCTGTCAGGTGGCAGAGCAGGGGGAGACAAGAATGAATGACAATGACAATGGTCACTCTTCAGAATAACAGCAGATCTCTCCACTATGACTCAAACAAGGGGCTTGAGCATTCAGTTCAAGAATTCTGTCCATTATTTAAAAGATCAGCATTTCATGAAATGTCTAGGAAGAAAATTATTTCCTAGCAAACAGGACATATTTTGTTTCTCATCATGGGGCTTTAAGGAAAATGAATTCATGTAGAGCCTTGATTTTTTTTTTTCTTGTTTCTTGCCTGCTACATAGATCTTTGCTGCAGTCACAAACAGTGACAGCCCTGTGTGCTTCTCCAGGATGTGGCACTTCACAGAATATAAGTTTAATATTATTGATGAAAACTTTATTCATCTCAGATATGAGTACAGTGTTAGTAAAAAGATTTAAACCTCTTTCAAGTAGTCTGTGAGCAGGCAGTAGTAGCAGATGATGGTTTCAAAAATAATCTCCTTGTGAGTGATAAAATTTGTTGGTTGGTGCCAAGAAATTCCAGTCTGTAGATGGGGTTTGGAACTATTAATCTGCTTTTTAACTCTGTGACTTTTGAATGAACTTGGGCTTTTTATTCATCCTCTTCTGCAGAAATATTTTTGTCTTCCATGAACATTCAGTTTGAACAGATGTATTAATTCTTTCAACTATTCCTATGAGAGGAAATGCCTGCCAACATCCTAGATTCATATGAATGTTCTTGAGAAATGAGACTATTTAAAAACAAACTCCATTTTGAAATTACCAGAATACTCCACCATAACATCCTTGTTCCCCCAATTCCCCTGCCATTCCCCCAGTTCCCAGTACTGGGAACTGAGCTTGCAGAATGCTCACCACAGCTGAATTTCCAAAAAATTCCAGCAATATTAGGAGCAGCAAGTCTTGCAGGTCCTGAAATTGACAGTTCTGTTTTTTCCAGTTCTATTGACTGGCAAATTTAGGAGACACATGAAGCCATCTCAATACATCAGAGATACATTATCTCTAGATTTAAATAAAGTTGATAGCAAGCTACATTTTTATCAGTAGACTCTCTGGACATATATTTAAAAGCAGGGTTTATTTCAGTGCTGCATAATAAACTCAGAAAGGGAGACAGCAAATATAGACTAAGAATCATGAGTAGTGTACAGTGTAATTTTGGTGCATGGGTCAATTACTATGTGTAAAAGTAGTAGCAAAGTTATAATTTAAACAGTAAAGCTCTGAAAAGGGAAAATGAGGAAAGTAAGACATCTATTAGCTAAACAAATAGAGAAAATAGAATTCATTCCTTTAAGCTTTGTCAAAATACACTTAATTAAAATGAAGCATTTAATTGTAGTTCTGTAACAAGAAAATGGTGTTGCAGCAATAATTTCACAGTCAAGGTTTGATGGAATTGAAAATACTCCCAGTTTTTGTGTAAACCCATTTGTATTCTCTTTGTAAATTGGCACTGGATCTTGGGAATTCTTGATGTCCTGAGACCAAATGTTAAAAAGGGAAGTATTTCATATGGAGTCCCAAAGGAATCAGCAACTGTATAAATACTAGGAATCTCTTGCAGCACAGGATATATAGATTGCTCTTCTAACTTCAACAATAAAACCAGAGTGCATTTTACTGTGGAATTTATGGGTGACTGCTTTTATCAATGCTCAATTCAATTTCCTCATTAGCCAATAGTTCCTCTAATCTGAGTGACCTTTTTAATTTGTTTCTTAAAGAGACATTTTAATCCTAAATTGTCACTTGGGTTTTAAAGAAAGATGTTGAAAAGGTGCATATAAAATTTTCAGGTCTGTTAGCAAAAAGTTTCTGTGAGATTATTTGAAAGATTGCCAAGTGTGAAACCTGAATGTGCCCTGAGCTGTTGCCATTCCTTTGCAGATCCCCCTGGCTGGTTCCTCTGTGCTGATGCAGTAGTGATAGAGTAAAATTGTAGAATAAACCTATATGCCCTCAAGCAAATGGTTCATAGTTTTAAATGGTAGGGTTGAACAGGGACTAGGATTACAGGTGTGGGAGCTCCAGAGACCCTTCTCATATCAACCTATGAGTTGCTGAGCCCCTGTGGAAGCTGCAAGAGCTTTTATTCCCCTCCAATCATGGGTGGAAGGAAACTCCCTCACTCTGCCTCTCCCTGGCACCCTCCAGGCCTGGGGCATTGGGCTCCCTGTCGAGTACTGTGGATGATCCTTTTCCCATCTTCCTGATGGGGAATCACAATGTCCCAAGTGAGATGGAAGTGTGAAATGACTATCAACAAAATACTCTTTTCCTTTGGTTGCAGTTTATGAGTGTGTTTGGGTTCCCTAGAGAGATGCTGGATGAGGATCTGCTCCAGTTTCTGCTGTCCATGCAAAGCATGGGAGAGAGACACATTTGAGTGGCAAAATGGAGCTGGTTTTACCTTGGATGTAGATTATGTTCAATTAGTGTGAAGACATTTTCTGGTATAATAGAGCTGAACTGACCCACAGCATTTGCCTAGAAGAAATTTGAGGCAATTTACACAATTTCTGTATTTTTCAACCTGAAATTGCCCTTCTTCACGATTTGGATGCCTGAAACACTTTGCTTATCCCCTCTATCTCTAGTTTCAAAGGCCACATGATTATTCACCTCCCTTTCGGTTTGGAACGGTCCCCAATGGAAGCACTGAGAGGAATATCCGAAACAACTACCCTGACATGCACCTTTACATGACCAAGTTTAACCAGAAAGGAGTCGAAGACGCCTTGGTCAGCTTGAAAACTGGGTGAGTTTTTTCCCATGGCTTTTAAAGAATGCTGTAAACTTTTCAGAAACAGAGAACTATTGATCTGTATTTCTGTGATGCAGAACAGACTGATGTCAGGCTGCTGTGTAGTACATGGTGCTTTTTTTTTTCCCCAACTGCACTGTACAGTTATCAAAAAGGAAAATGATTGACTGTGATTTCTATGGTTGTTTTAAAATTATGTGGTAGCTTCAATGTCCTGTGAGAAGTAGTTTCAAAGGGCAGAATTAATGTTTTTTGAATTTGAAGACAGTACAGTCTCTTGTTATCTTTGCAGTGCTGCCCAATCCTGCTTCTGACAGACTTGGTAAATATTATGGTAGATGTTATTGTCCTTCTTTCTTAAGATCTGAGATTTAGTCTTGAGTGCCATTCATCCTTTTCCCTCTGAAGTAGCCCAATCTGCCTGGTTGGACAAAGAGACAAATTTCCATTCTTAATCCTTGAAAGGTATGAGAGTGACTCATTGCTCATATCATTATTCATCTGGGTGACAGGAATCTGCTAGCTCTAAACATTTAGGCTTGATAGCAACAAGATTATATTTGTTAATAATACAGTAATAATACTAATTTCTCAACATAGGCTTTTTAGGTTTTGTTTTGAGGTGAGAAGTTATTTTAATGGGTTTAAATGTACGTACTCAAGGGGCTGTTTCAAGGAACATATCTCCTTATTTATAGTGAACATAGGACATGTTTCTTCCTATACCAAAATATCCTGTTTTGGTCCCTTTTGGGGAACTGCTTATCCTTTTAATTTTTACTCCCCTTCTGCCAAACATGTATGGGAGTATAATGTATTACTTAAGCAAAACACCTTGAAATCCTGAAATCTTTACTTAGAATGAAGAACTCCCTTCTTTAAAAAGTTATCCTTCCAGCAGTTTCCTTCTCTTCTGTCTCCTTGCTGCTGTCTGGACTCTGTCTGCCCTCATTTCTCCAGGCATTCTCAGCTGGCACTTCCCAGGCCTGGCTTGTCCCATCCCAGGCCAGATGTGTAACATTGCGTGAGATCAGCCTTGCCCAGGGGCTCCCAGACTGCAGCTCCTGCTCTGACCCAGCCTGTGCAAGTCACATTTCCTGGGTGACAGCTGAATTATGCATTAGAGATAGACAGCTGGATCCTACCATTCCTGCTGGGAGTTTTTGAAGAAGGAGCTGTCCTAATTTCAGCCATTTGTAGGACTTGTTCTGTTGGATGGACAGTTTATTTAGGGGATCTACACTGCTTGTACTTTTCACCAACCATTTGTGCTACTGAAAACCCTGAAAAACTGCTTCTAGCTTGAAAATCAGGCCACTCCTCAGACACTTAAGTGTGAAAACAGGGGGGCTAACTCGACTGCAGGGCTGTTCAGGATGTTCACTGAAACTCAGGCTGGCTGCTCCTGGGCCAGCTGATGGTCCTTCTCAAGAGCTTTGCTCCTTTTGACAGCATCAGCTATTCATTTTTGACAGATTCCTTTTCCCCTGCTGAAATTTCTTTCCTTTTCTGAGTGATTTCTCTGTGTGGATACCCCCAGGTGTCTGCCTTGCTCCCCTTGACTGATATTTCTGTAGCAGATGGTACAAATAAACTTCTGGGTCAATACAAGTAACTGCTACCTCCAGCTGTGCTCCTTGGGATTTTGTCTGGTGGCATCTGCAGAAGGATTGAACAGCAGCATGTCAGCAGCTTTCAGACTCATATTCTTCAAAAATAATTTTTCATTCTTTCTGCCAAATTTTCTGTTCTTCCGCATACAGAATTGTATCTTCTTTCTCTCCCCCTCATGATTTCACTGACCAAATTCTTTCTCTTCCATGTAAAATTTGCCCTTTCATCTTTAACTAGACTTGATGAAGTCTAGTTGAGACATCTTTAACTTCCTCCCCTCCCTGGTTCACTGGATTCCAGTGGTCTCCTGGAGTCTGTGTTTCTATGGCTCTTTTGAGGATGACTCATCTCTTCTTCCTCAAACTGCTTCTGTTTCCAAACAAATATATAATTTCTATTTTCCTCTTCAGTGTGTGTGTTCTGTTCACCTTATTACAGTTAATTTGTCTCTTTTCATCTTTGTCTCTTTCCAAAACTATTCCTGTACTTTTATCTTTGTTTTTTTTTTTTTCATTCTCATCCTTGGGGATACAACAAGCAACTTCCCTTATCCATGGTAAGACTTGCTACTTCTGCTTTTTGAAAATGAACTATCTGATAATTTTAATCATAGTCTATAGACTGAGAAGGACTTGCAAAGAATCTGGTTGATAATTTCTGCTGCGAGTTAAAATAAATATGAACAGTGTTATCTCTGAAGAGTGTTTGTATAACCTGTATTTCCAATCTCATTTTCAAAACTACTTTTGCTTAATTGGAGTCATGAGGTTTAGTCCCTTTTAATTACTTTTGTATAGTGTTTGATTCTAATTTCATGATGGAGCAAAAAATACCAGCAGTGAAGCAATGCTTAATGACTGAATAATGCCAAACATGTGGCCCTTGTAATCTAAATAAAATGAAATGATAAAGTATCATCTTGTCACTGTTCAGTCTGGTTTTGCTGTATCTCAAACAAAGTCTTTTGATCAACTTTAATTAGCATTAACATCTTGAAATGTATTGGAAATATCTTGATCTTTGAGACCATTGTGTTTAATACATAATATTATTGAGTTGAACTAGAAGGAGAAGGCAGGAGGAGGACAAACAAAATTTCAGATGCACGGATTTCTGAAAACAAATTAAAAACCACACTGCTGTGATTTTTTTTTTTTTTTTTTTTTTNTTTTTGTTTTGTTTTAAATCTTTCTTTCGAGAAGTGGAAAATCAGCTGCTTCAGTCCACTTGCTAATGTGGTCAGAAAAAGCCTGGGGGGAGAAATATGGAGAGAAATATGTATTAAAAATATGTATAAAATAAATGGTATTCCTGCCTTTATTTCCTGGTCAGATGTAAGGGTTAGATAAGACTCGTGTTGGAGTATTGCTGTACAAGCAGATGTGAATGTGCTCATGTCTGTGTCTGGGAAGCCTTGAAAATATACCCAGCCCCTTTCAGGTTTCTTCTTTGAGAGGTGAAGCTGGTACTGTTTCAGAAATTAACATACAAGGAAAGCATCTGCCTTTGTTTTTTTTAATTAGAACAAGCAACTTCATTGCATGGGCAATAGGCTTGGACCTATCTTGTTCAATTAACATCAAAAATGTTTGAGATCATCACCTGGGAAATGCTGCAAATCGAAGTGGAAAAGAGATTTTTGTGTTAGTCTGACACTGACATTATACCTGCTCCCTCAGGGGAATCCCCATAGGAGCTTCACTGCAGCTTGTTCATGAAGGCTTGTGGCCATCAGGGGTGAAGGCAAAGTTATCAGCTTTATTGGTTTTTCTTCTTTGATATGAAATCAACCTTTGTTTCTGAAAAGATCTTAAAAAAAATCTGTAAAGACTCAGTAATATCCATATCTTTTTTACTAGGGTCTTATTTCTGAGATTCACAGATGTATTTCTCAGGAAGCTGCTGAAACACCATTTGAACAACAGCAGGAGGATCACCTGCTGCTGGATGTGTTTAAAAAAAATCCATCACCATGCCTGGATGTGTTTAAAAAAAAGACTGGATGTGGCATTTGGTGCCATGGTTTAGTTGAGGTGTTGGGGCATGGGTTGGACTTGATGATCTTGAAGATCTCTTCCAACCCAGTCGTTCTGTGAATTCTGTGAATTTTTTTAATTTAATGTGTCAGTTTGCAACCAGGCCTGTTAAAAGGGAAGATCTCGTTATTGAAGTACTACTTAATAATTTTCAAAATGGCAAAATATTGTCCCTCCTTCAATGCAGTTTGCTACTGAAAGCAATCTTGATCTTATAAGCTTGTCAAAACGTGTACTTGTGTTTTTCACTAAATTTCATGCATTTAAGGGATCAGGTGGTCCACATGTGCTGTGCTACGTGCAGAGCTTGGGATTGTTCCTTAGGCAGGACCAAGCAGCTCAGGGCTTCTGAAGGGTTTTGTTCCTTAATGAGAAGAGAAATGGCAGTTGTTGCCCTGAGCATTGCTCAGAAGAGCAGAGTCTGTAAGGCATTAGCTAATGTGCTCTTGGTGGGAGCGCCTGGCTCTGCCAGAGCCATGGAGGCTCCTCTGAGCTCTTGAGATGTTTATTGATCAAATACAGCCTTAAAAACACATTGCAAGCATTTCTGTCCATGCTGCATTTAATTGATCTACCTTTCTAGGACCCTCTGTACCAGGGAGACAGATCCTATTGATTGTGCTTTTTAAAGAGAGAATAAATTTCCAAATAGGAAGTCGTTAATTATTGCGTTATGTTTGCAGTGGCTCTTTGGGTGTGCTTCCTTCTGTTTGCCTGGCTATATTTTTCCTGAAGAGAGTATAGTTTAAGAATGCCATCTTTTTGCAGGCAAAGCAACCCTCCAGTTGCAGTTCTCTGGTGTGGGTTGTATGAGCTCATAGCTCTTGAGCTTGCACGCAGTGTTTCTATTTGTGGCTGTAAAACTGTCAAGAGGAGAAATTGCAATGGCAATAAACTGGAAATGCATTTCATGTTCTCACCTTTGCCCCAGCACATCTACAGTGGCATATAGTCTGGGATTTAACTGCTAATGGCTGAAATGAGAAAATTTAATTGGGAGAGGCTGTTTTTACTGTAGGGATAAAATGGGAAATGTTTGCTTGCCTGTTGCCTGTCACTTCCCTTCAAGGGAGCTGCAGGAATGAATCCCTGGTGTTCCCCAGGCCAGCAGCCCCGTGTGCAGCTGCAGATCCCCTGGCTGTCATCAGTGCTTTACAGCTTTTATTGCCAGCCACAGCTGTGACTGTGTGCTCAGGGATTTGATGCTAAAGTTTACTTGGGACTTCATCTGCCTTCCTGTTAAAGACAACAGTGCTTGTGTTGATACACCTCAGATGAACACCTTATTCCCTTGTCCTCTCTGACATGCTGATGGAATTACAGAGCTGCTTGGAAAGGCTGCTGTGGTGGCAGCGTGTCTGCACTGCCACAGCAGGAATGGCCTCAGCTGTGCTGGGTTATCAGATGTGAAGGGTTACATCCCCATGATTTATGAGCTGCCCCTGAGGAGCTGCTCTCAGCCTGCAGGCTGTCCTGAGCTGTCACTTTGACAGGGACATGTGATGGCTGTATCCTCAGCATCCCCTAATGACAAAGTATAATGCCAGCAGAAACACCTGGAAGCATCGACCTGAGCAGTGCAAATGGCATGAGGAGTTATTTCCTCCCTGCAAGCCCACTCTCCCACGTGAAAAGAACATGATTATTAATATGTTTTACAGAATCTAACGGCACCAAGCAGAGAGAGTGCACGAGAAGACCCCAGATGGCCCCAATGGCCTTTTAACCCCATCTGTGAGTTTATTGGCCTGAATTGGATTTTTGTTGCTCTCACAGTGATTATAAATTATCCAATTCACAGCTTCACACACTCTGTTATTTGTTGGACAAATACAACCAGGTCAGAGGCTGAGCTGGCAGCCTCTGCAGCGTGGCACAGGAATAACCAGGAGGCAAACATCCCTGTTTCCATCAGCTGCAGCACAGTTGGGATTGTGCCCAGCAGGAGCTACTGCTAATTAGGACTGCCAATTAAATAGTGATGTGCCTAAAGTTAAAGTCAAGCCCAACTTGTCTTTTAGGCAGCCAGCTGACATCTCTCCACTTCAATGCAAAACCAGTTTCAATATTTTCATTTTATTTTTACAGAAAAATTGTCATCAAAACTTTCACCAAAGGAAAAACTTCCTAGTTTTTGTTCTTTCTGTGGTTCATACCTTTTTGCCTCAGAAGAGGAGGGCAAGCTGTGAGAGAAGTTGTCTTTTTGAAAGAAAAATGATATATTTTAATTTTCATTAAAAGCACAAATTCTTCATTGTTCTCATGGGGATAAAACAGAAGCTTACAATTAAAACTCATGGAAATGTCTAAATCTTTAACCAAATTTTTAAGAATTTACGAGGGATGGTTAACTCTGAACAGTGTTTGAGGGAGAAAGGAAAAGGCCTGTAGGCAGTATGAGATATCTGTAGTCATAATAATTTATTGCTTGCAACCCTCCAGGATACCTGTTATGATACATGAAGAGAGAGCACTCCAGGGTGTATCACTATCAATTTTGACTGTAACACTAAATTAATGTACAAATACAATACACTTTTCTTAAAAATGTCTGAAGGAACTAAAATGTGAATAACTGTTTTCTTCCTGACCTTCTGTAAAAAAACATCTCTGCTAAACAGTTTGGCCCATTCAGGATTTTCTGTCCTGGCTGACCAAGTTCACACAACTTCTGCAATCAATAACTTCATTTAATTTGGCATCAGATGGGGTAACTTAATTTCAATTTACATTATGATGCTTTCTGTGGTGCTTTAATCTAATACGTATTTCAGTGTTCACTCTAATGTTCATTTTGGCATTATGCTCTGCAGGGAATGATTTCCAATGGATGTTCCAGCTGCAGCCACACAAGCTAAGAACTGGAAAGCTGGTTTGCAACTGGGCAACTGCTGTCTGTGCCAGAGGGCTGCAGAGATGTGAAAACATTTAAATTTGCTGTTCCATCTAGGAATATTTTTTAGAGGGATCTCTTCAGTATCAATTCTGAAATCTAGTATCTTAGAAGAAATGTGTGGCTGAATGAGCACAGCTTTCCTTTCACTGCTGAAGTGAGCAGAGTTCAGCACTGCAAGCTGCCAGCTCAGACATAAAGACTCCTATGGCATTTCCACGCATGGCAGGATTTTCTTGCATCAGTTTTTCTGATGGCTGATTCCTGTTTCCCCATAACTTGCTGTCCTTTCAGGAAATGCAGTTATTCTCATATTCTTGTTATTCTTATGTTTTTGGGAATTTCTTCCTGGCCAGAAGATCGCTTCTTTTGCAACTTTGTTTTTAAAGAAAGAAAAACAAACAACCCTGTTTCTCCTGTTCACCTGATGCATAGAAACTTGCCTCTAGGGAAAAAAAAAATTAGTAATTTATTTCCAATTCCTTTACTCAGTACCTGAGTGCTCTTCTGGAGTTTGTTTTGATTTTTTTTAAAAGGTTACTTCCTTTGTCTGCATTATGACTTTTTTAGGTAATGCTGTTATCTAATCTCTCTAAATATTACAAGTAGTCTGGAAATAAAATGAACAGGTGGAGGTAGCTGTGTGCCATCTAACCCCTATTCTTTTCAGAAACTATTCAGAGTTTTTGTCTTCATTTCTTTTGGGGTTGAGATCAGGTACTTGGTGAGCTGTGCTGAATTTATCCTTCATTATGCTATTGTAACTGGGACAAAATCTTTAATCTAAAAATATATTCCCCCCACTCAGCTCTTCAAGTTTTGTGTTTTGATAAACTGATGCGTCGCAAAAACTTCTTGGCTTGGCTTCTGAGATGTGAAGTGGGACAATCTTCCATTGTATAAATTAATCATAAAGGCACACTAAATTTTCCATTATTTTGTTGCTAAGGGAAATGTTACAGGGACTGGGAAGGTGTTTGGGCAGAGGGGTGGTGGATGGGAGCTCCCATGAGTCAGGAGGGGGAATGTGCCCGTTCAGATAAGCACAGCCAAGGGAGGTTCTCTGTGGGTTTCCTGGCAGCTGGGATTGCTCTGACAGGCAAGGTGAAGCCTCCACAACCTCTCATGGTGGTGTTAATGTCTCTCAGAACCCGCTCTTTCTAATTTTTTGTCTGTGTTTCCTGTGTGAAGATTGAAGTGAGGATAGTTTAAGCTGGGAGAAAAGTTGAAAGCTGGTTCTGTGCTCATGAGTTCATCCTTTAACTGGGTTATGCTTTGCTGACCTGCGTTGTTGCAGGGGGTGGCTGTTCAATTTTCCCCTAATGAATTGGCAATATCAAGATGTCAAAAAATCCACTCAGTGTGTGTGAAGTTCAGTTCTGTGAGGAGCCATTTGAGTATGTACTGAAAGATAAAGTCACCGCTGGTGATGAAGTGCATCAGATAAGCTGAAATGCATTTTAGTCAAAACTGTGCAAGAGAAATCAACAGTCCTTGATGCTAAAGGTTAAATATCTGCTTTTACTCCAGCAGTATCAAAGTGTCACTTTAGAGACTTTCATGGGAGCCTCATCTTCAGAGCAGCATCTTTCCCTTTGATTGCTGTGTCATTCCATAGTGACCTTTCAGCACTGGATCCCCAGGACACAGAGACACAGATGATGCTCTCCCTCATTGTTCACTCTTGACATACTTTCTTTTATCTCTTCTGTGGAGAAAGATGGGATGAAATGAAAGTTTATGATGTAAACCCATCAGATCTTACAGACAGTATGTTTGTACTTGCTGCCTTTCCAACACTGCTATTGATAATCTCTAAAAATATATGCTGAAATTTAACCCAGCCTTAAGTGGACAACTTTTTTTTTTTTTTTTTGCCTAATGTCATTGTGGCTCCAGAACTACTGAGCAAATTCTCATTTTAGATTTTTACTTCTCATTCCATCAAGAGAACAAAATCATTGAAGGATCATGTAGTTGGTTAAGGAAGCAAAGGAACATTTTTCAATTGTTATACTTTTGTTGTTAAGGGAGAAGTGACTAATAAAGGAGCATTTGCCTCGTCTTCCTTTTCAGTTTTCATCATAGGAATTTTATGAAAAGTTGTGTCAATAATAAAGATGGGGAAAATTATAGGGAAGCATTTTCAACTACTCTGAAATTGCTTTTCTGTACCTTTTTCTCTGACTTAATTTTTCTCTATGCAGGCAGTTTTGCATGTGTGCAGCAATGCTTAAGAGTGAGATTTTGCAATAGCTATTCTGATTTTTCAACTCTTATCCTTCTTGATGAATCATAAAAGTTTAGTTATGGAACTGTCCACACTTATTTTTCATGTATCTCCCACTTCAAATAATTACATTCAGTAATGCCCTTTTGGGTTTTTCTAGAACTATTCCAATTCATGATTTCATACCACCTGATGTTCTCTGATGCTGTGAGACAAAATTCTCCCCCACCCCCTTTCCTCTTGGTGCTTGCTCAATGATGAAGGGCATCTGCCTTTGTAGTCACTGTTATATAAATATGCCAAACTGTTTATTTTTCCTTCCAGCTAGGATTATTGCAGTTGTGAGGAAGTTTCCAGACCTGCCTTTTGCTCAGATGAGCCACAGCTCTGTGGTCCTGCTCCCCTGCACTGGCTGGAGGTGTCTGGCCAGTTTGACCAGCTCATGGCAGTTATGAACCTTCTCTTGCATTCCAGCTTTGACATCTCTCTCTCTGCTCTCTAGTATTTCTTACCAGTGTATTTAAACCTCCACAATGTGACAAAGCTTTTCACTCCTGGCGTGGTGCACTGAGCTGACAAGTGAATTGTTCATTTGTACGTGATGGAGGCTGCGGGAGGCTCTGAGCCTCTCTGGGCGCGCGGTCTGTGCTGGGCGTGGAAGCTGCTCTGCTCTGAGGCTGTAACCCCAGCAGCAGAGTGCTCAGCTTGCAGCAAAATGTGGTTTTGCTGCCACAAGAATCAACACCTGGGGCTTGCCAGTCTCTGCAGAAAGAACAGGGAGAGCTGGAGGTCCAGGCTTCCCAGTCCTGCCTGGAGAATGGCACAACAAGGGCTCCTGTGTCCAGCAGTCCCCGCCGTGACCCAGCCTGGCTGTTCCATCAGAGCCCAGCAAAACAGCAGCTGTGGCTTTCCCCACACAGACATGGTAGGAAGGAAAGTCCTCTGGGTTCCCAGCAGCCTTCTGGCCTGCACACATCCCTGCCTTGTCTTCCTCCAGGGCTGAACTAGTTGCCAGCTTTGCAAACTGCTCAGAAAGGGTCACATTTTTGGATTTGTCTAGATTTTGCTGTCTCCATTTTTGGAAACACTAATTGAAAAATGTTTATAGTTATCTAAAAGTTCTTAAAAATTTGGAATGCCAGAAATTCACCTCCTAGTGATGGAAGAGTTGGGTGCCCTAAAATCTGAGAGCTTCAGTTGGGGCTTGTTCCTCCCTGCCCACGCTGCAGGGGTACAGCATGTTCTGGAGCTTTGCAGGAACAGCACTTCTGTAATCAGCACACGATGAAGAGATGATTAAGCCTTGAGAGGTTATAAGAGTTATGTTGGAAATGCAGAAAATATATTCTGAATAGAAGTTTGTATTTGTGGACACCAAGAGTTTTTCAGGGCAATCAATTTTTGATTTACAGTTAAGACATTGGGCAGCGACTGACAGCAGAACCTTCAGCTCTCATCATCTGTCAGGAAAGCACCTCATGTTTTTAAATTGATTCGTGTAATGGGATTTGTTGTGACCTTATATAGAGGTAATATAGAGAAAGTCCTCAAAAGTAAAGCCTCTTGCATCCTCTGAGTCTGTTCCATGTGTGAGCACTGCACTGATCCCAGACTCCCTGGAAACTGGGGAGGCATTTCCACAGCGAGTGAGTGAAACTCTGGCTGTCTTTGTCTTCCTATCCCAAGGTTTTACTGCAGTGCTCAGTAACTAAGGAGGCAAACTGCATGTGAAGAGTGTAATTTCTGAGGCAGCACAAGGCTTTTGCCCTGGAGTCTTTAGCAAAGAGATCTTCTTCCTTTGTATTTCTGACAGACTGTTTTGACAGAAGAATAGCTGACTCTTTATATTTTCTCTGTGTTTAACAGCATGTGTTTTATGTGCTTGCATTGCAAAACTGTAAATCCCAGAATAAACAGATGACAAATTCCAGAGTGTGTTTTAAGTTGTGTGGTTGCAGCAGTGTCCTTACCCACGGAGAGAGCAACACCTCCCAGTCCCTGAGCCATGAGCATCCTCTGAGAGGGGAAGACTCCTTCTGTCCTTCCCCATAGGTAACTGTGGATGCCAGCCAGTGAGGCTGGGCTGTATTGATTTTGGTAATTGTCTGCTGTAGATCAGAAAAGCTACAATGTCCTGAGGGTACAGCAAGCAGGTTTATGGGGTTTTTTTCCACTGTGAGCCTACCCAAAGGTTTTTGTTTTTGCTCTCCATACAAGTAAAGATTTTCTCTGAAGTGCTGCATCAAAGCCCATCATTTAGAATACTCTGATCTTATGTTGAGGGCTGCAGGCTTGGGCACCCAGCACCCTCTTGACTCTTTCCAGTTTAATTACCCCCCCATGCCAGGTAGCCATCTGTGTTTTATTTATGGATTGAATTTGTGACATCGCCTACCAGATGTTTAGTGATTTTCTGCATATTAAATTATCCATTTAAAGGAAGATGGAAACCAGATTTTGAGCATTGGTGGAGCTAATCTGACTTTTAAACTGAAGGTTGCACCAACTGAATTTTAGGGAAGAGGGGAAAAGCAAAAGAACTGATGGCCCAACTATTTTTTAATGGTTGCATGAACTACCTCTACTCTGAATTAAACACTTCACTAAATTTCAATTAGATGACTTGAATGGTGACTGTTGGAATAAATATCCTTGAAGGAAAGCAATAAAGAACAGTAATTAGTGACAGGAAGTTCCCTTTTTCATGACAGCAGACAAAATCCAACAACTTCATTCTGTCCTGATATTCCTCTTGATTTAATGTGAGATAGACACGGGTTTCTTTAGTGCCACATTTTTGGTATCTGATTTGGGGTTCTGAAAAAGTTAGGGTCCTGTTGATTGATTATTTATGAATAAACTTTGAATTATGATATGCATGAAATCTTGTTGAGGCTTTTTTTCTGTTAGTAGTTAAAGTGTGCTATGTCTAGGTCTTGCTCTATTCTGTAGGTATAAATGAAAAGCTTTATAAACAACATAAACTGATTTAAGCTTAGTAGCAGCTGTGACTCCAAAACTTCATGGCAACAGAATTCACAACTGGTGCATCCTGATATAATGTAATTGAAGCTGATGCTGTTGTACCTGTTTGTGCCACAGTACATTTATTTTTCTAGCTGCCTTTCCATGGAGACAGGCCCCAACTGTTGGTGGGCAGTGTTGTGGCAGGCTGTGTCAGCTGCAGCCCATCAGATCGTTCCAGCAGTGCTGCAGGTGATGCTCTGTGCCTCTGCAGAGCCTCAGCAGGCAGAGCTGGCAGTGCCTGGGGCTGCACAGCCCGTGGGGGAGGCAGGGGGGAGACTCCCCCACACCATCCAGCAAAGACAGTTGTGTCCTTCCTGCTCCTCTGACTCCCCACAGGATCACAAAGATGCTGGGAAGGGAGGGTGTGTTCTTGGGAATGGGGTGGCTTTGGTTTCCTGTGTCATTCAGGTGAGGCTGGAGCTGAGGCCCAGCAGCTTTTTCCTCTTGCTGTTGTAGGCTGCTGCTCTTTTGCAAGTAGTAAACATCTTAAAAGATTTTTGCTGCAGATGAGGGCAGAAATGCAAAACAAAGCTTTATCTTTTTTTTTTCTTTTCTTTTTTTTTTTTAAGTTTACATATGAATTTCTGGCAGTGTAAGAATGCCTTTTCTTTGCCTGGGATCTGCTGTTGTCAAGTGATTGTCCTTCCAAATGGCCTCCTCTTCTTGTATGTGCATTATCACTGCCTTCATTTGTGAAAATTCCATGTACCTGCCTTCTAACTTGCTTTACAGTGCTTCTGAGAAGGTGTCCATGGAGGACATTGATTCTTTTCCTTTCTTTTTTGGATTTGTTTTCCACTCCTATTGTGTTCCCTGTATTCTTTAGAGAATGGGATTATCCCATTCTTCCATTTTTAGGTAGGTGGGGTAAAAAGGCTTAAACTTTTTCACAAGTTCCTTTCTTCCTGCTGTGCTCCAGATACACATATAGTATGTTTGGAACTGTGAACCATAAAGAAATATTTTCTATCATATTTAAGTGGGATTGAGGTAGCTCTATGAGATATGCTTGAGTATATCAAGGACTTTGATATACTGGAGCATATCAAGGACTTTGTCTTATCAAGGACTTAACCTCCACCTTCATTGTTTATTTTTGGAAAGAGAAGCAAAACAAGGGCATGTATGAAAAACTGGTGAACATTTTCAATCTCCTTCAGTATTTTAAATAAACTGTTTTCTATTGTTTCAATTCTAAGTTCTCTGTTGTAATTTCTGTTGGTTTTGGAGACCATTTTGCATCTCAAGATATTTATTATCCATACCAAGAGCAAAGATACAAAGATATCGGGGCAAGACATTTTGTAGATTGGTTTCTCCTGCTCAGTATTTTTTAACAGCATCCCTTAAAATAGAAATGCAAAACTATGTGTCCTACTTTCCCCTCACTAAAATAGATGCCTTTTGTTAATTTTAGATACAGCAGAACAGGATATGTAATTAATGATATCAAAGAATCCATATGATATTCAACAGGGTCCTAACATCAAGGACAAAAGAAGTCTGACAACAGCTGTCCCTAATGATTTGGTTTGTAAAATGTTTTCTTTTATTTCAGGAAGTTGGATGCTTTCATCTATGATGCAGCAGTGCTGAATTACAAGGCTGGAAGAGATGAAGGCTGCAAACTTGTCACAATAGGCAGTGGGTACATCTTTGCCACTACTGGCTATGGGATTGCTCTCCAGAAAGGATCACCTTGGAAGAGACAAATTGATCTTGCCCTCCTTCAGTTTGTGGGAGATGGTAGGGACCAACCTTTTTTCCTTTCTTTTCTTCCTCTGTGTATGTGCAGTTAATTCAGTTTTAGTAGCTCTAAGCCGGCTAGTACTGCTCTCATGAAGTCTTTAAAATAAAAAAAAAAAAAAGGTAAAACAAAGTAAAATTACTTCTTGGTGCTGAGACAGGAGTTCCCTTCCACTCGATTCTAACTCACCGCACCGCCAAGGGCATCAGCCTCTGTTTTCAGAAAGTGCTTTCATATACATCACAAAGTAAAGCTGGCCTAAGTGTTGGAGAGCATTTATCCATTTATTTATTTCCTTTATTTTTGTCTCTGAGCAGTTCTTTAGTAGATGTGTTATCTTTCAGTATGACTGTTCTGCTATTAAGAAGTGTTTAGCTCAGTTCTGAACCGATGTGAGTGATCCTAATCTAGGATGGTTTCATTCAAACTTCTGGTGAAAGAATGCCTATGAGATTGAGTTAGGGTGACTTGTTTCATTGTACTTCAAACAAATATTTTTTATTCTAACACAAAATAGAAGAACTGTAGGTCCTCTTGGCAGTTCTGCCCTGCAGTAGAAACTTGCTGCACATCTTTGATATATTTGAAAACGGCAATGATGACTCAGTCTCCACAGAGAGTATGAACTCCTTTTTGATTGTAGAAAGCTTCGTGTCTCACCTGTGAAGCAAATAGAAATATGGTAATTAAAAATTTTCTGTGGTATGACTGATGAAATCCTCTATCAGAATATGGTGTGTATTACCTAATCTTTATTTTGTTTTTTTTTTTTTTACATAGATGTGTGGGTTGACTTTGCATTTCTCTATCAGTGAAAGAGAGGGCTTTATCAAAAGATAAATATGGGTTTAATGTCAGCAGTAACAAGCAATTAAGGGTAAGGATGGTGAATTTCAGTGTAGTAGGAATGGCAGAGAGCAGGACTTAGCATAGTGGCCTCCTGTTCATAAACCCCAGGACATTAATTTTCATGGGGCAGACAATGAGTGTGTTAGTCTTCCAGCTCCTGGATTTTACTCCTATTTGAACACTAAAGAACTGGAAGAGGTCTCATCATCACAACTGATGCATTTTGTCTGGTGTATGTATGGAAATAATAGTGTCATCATATCCATCTGTTGGGTTTAGAGAGGCTCTCTAAGGTTTTGGAGAAACCAAAGGTTTTGGAAGAAACCTCACTAACTTGGGTGAAGGAATGACTAGATGACCTGTAATGGCTGCCTTTCAAACATTCACATATTCTTGAATGTTATTTTCTGTTTGTGTAATACCATTAAGAATTATTAGGTGTTATAATTTGGAGCCATTTTTAAATGAGGAATTTGAATCAGAGAAATTGAAATATTGGTCCTGTTCTAAAGAAGAAAAATCTTCTGTAGCCTGAGGGAGGATCTGAGTTGTCTTTCTCAGTGTGAGCTAACCCCTCTGGATGTAGCCAGATCAACACTTGGGTTTTCATTCCTTTCACTTTGCATTTCCTTCATGCTTACTCCTTCAGCATTTTTGATACTTCTCATCCAACACAAAAAATTAAATCACAGAGAAAGAAAATCAATGAAATAGAAGGGAAAGCACTTAAAGCTATTTAAAAAAAAGCTCATCAAAATACTGAAGGTGCTGCATTTTTATGCTCCACCTTGACTCTGAATATCAGGTACAAAACAAAGTGGGTGGGAGCAAAGTGTGAAAAGTCTTATCCTGTGTTTACACTTTGAACTGTGGCCTTGCATAGCATACACATGCTTATATCTTTAATCCATTTTTAGTTGCTTAAAATAATACAAATGAATTGTCTTCAAAACTCAATATTAAAACTTACAGAGTAGCAATAGATATAGGGAACATCCAGGTGAATAAAATCTCATTATGAAATGTCTGTGCCCTGGCTCATCTTGCCCAGAAGATAAGCAAACATTTTGAATGCACAAACCATGGGAATTGTGAATACATTTATGGCATTGAATGCCATAATAACATAATACCTGAATAACCCAGGAATGCTAAAACATTACTTTTCTCTTGTGAAGGATCCCTACATTTGTTCAGAAAATGGTGTAGGCTCTAGTAAAGAGAATAGTAGTTGGACATATAGAATGTGTAGAAATTCTTGTAGGTATGTTTCTTTTAGTCCTAGAACTGTTTGATACCTTGTCTCACTTTGCCTCACAGGTCTAGATGACCATTTTCAGGAAAAACAAACCCCAACTACCACTGACTATCCACCAAATGTGAGGGGGAAAAAGAAAAAAAATCAACAAAAAAGCCCTAATAATGAAATTTCTTCTACTGAGTTACAAAGTACATTGCAGGTGAACTGGAACTAAACACCAAGAAATTAAATGTAAAGAGTAATTGCCTGGAACTAGCTCGACCTGATTTTGTAATCCATGTCTAACTTCAGTAGTTCGATGGATAATCTTTTTAGCTGTGAACTTACATAACTCTGTTTTGGTGAACTAGAAGGGATGAACCCAGAGTTCAGACCAACAACACTTTGCTGTATCACTAAAAATCTCTTTGAAGTTCTCTAGACTAAAAGCAAGTATGGTTGGGGGGAAAGTTTCATCCTAAGAGAGTACTCCTGGGAAAGCATCAGTGGAGCCTGAATGAGGTTGTTTAAATAAATAGGCAAACACAAACGAAGGCAGAAATCTTATTTCTCATGTATTGCTTCTGTAGAATATATTATTCTCAAAGACTAAGCCTGTAAAACAGCAGAGCCCCAAGAAGGGTTGAATTATTTTTCAGTATGTGTAATAGGGCATTCATCAGGGTATGGAATAATTTCAGTGAATGATTGTAAACCTAATGAGTTCCATAACTATAAGAAGAAAACATTCTAATGAGTTCAACAAACACAATTTCTTTATATGAATAATATGTTAATAAGAGGAAAAACCTTTTTGGATTATACTATATACTTGGATAAGACCAAGTAATTTGTGTTAAAGTATATCTGATTGCACATACAAAAAGCCGTGATCTCATCTCTTTTTTACATTTACCCAGTACTGAAATGGCCTTTTGAAATATATTTTAGAGGTTCCAATTTCCTCTGCACGTGTCTTTCTCCTGTGATTTTTCTCATTTGATTTTTTCCTTGCTGCTTCTCTATCATTCTCCTATCTAAGCCAGTTCACTTACACATTGAAATGAACTTTTGTGCAGTGGATAGGAACCTCTTCCCTCTTCCTTGCTGATGTAAAACATCCAACTGAAGAATTAATTACTTGCTCATACAGGAGCATCTTTTCATACTCCTCAAAGCATGATGCTGTTTCTGCATTAAAGCCAATGATTTTGAACCATCTTTTTAATCTTGTTGGCACTGGGAAAAAAAGTTAACTAAATACAGAGGGATGTAGGCTTGTGTTAGGGACAACTTCAAGCTCTCACTGGGTGGTTTGTCTATATGTTTCTACATGAATAGTGTTCCCATCCTGAGGATAGTTCTACTGGGTGGACCGATTACACTGACAATTATCAATCACACTGTGGGAGCACCTCTGAAGTCTCAGTGTAAGGAAGCAGGCTACAAGATGCCAAATTTGTTACTCTAACAAGGAGGAAAAGAGACAGAGGAAAGACAAATGGGAATGAGCTGCTGAGGAGTTTAAAGAATAGCTACTTAATTGTCTCAAAAGTATAAATATGCTCAAAAGGTTTCATCCCTTGGTCTGTGCAAGTTCACATACATAGCCCTGCTCATGGGAAGTTGAGATGAATAAGCAGTTGTTAGTGTAAGATTAATTGCTTTGGAACTCTGAATCTTTCTAACAGAAAGAGTTAGGAGTTGCTTTTTCCTGTATAAGGGATATGAGTGAAGTGCATTGCTGAAGTGAATTTCTGGCTTTGTTCATCTTGCTATCTGTACAGTACATCTCATTATCTGCAAAAGCTTTGAGTTGATGATTAGCATCTGCAGCTTTGTTTAAGATCATTGATCATTGGGATGGTTCTCTAAAGCCCAGTGGTGGTTGTGCTGCTTTTTTTTGTCTGGCTGTGGTCAGAAGATGAAACATCCATTGTTTTTTAACAGAGAAGTAAAAATATTTCTACTGAGACGCAGAATATCAATCTTCTGTTGAGAAATAGAAGCACCCAGGAGTTCAGAAGCAACTAGAATGATACGGCTGCTAAGAAACAGCACCATCATTTTGTTTGGATCCTCCGCCCACGACCACAGGAATGTGTCAGAGCAGAAATGCCGCGCGCTGAGGAATCGCATGATCTGTGCTTTGATTTCTTATCTGAACCTCTGTAGGAGCAGCTGGGCAGGCTGACATCCCCAGCAGCAGCGTGGTACCTGGCAGCTGTCACTGCTGTGAGCACAGAGTGGGTGAGGTGCCAGCAGTGGGAGAGGGCTTGGGCACAGCCTGCGGCGCTCTGCAGCTCCGGACGCGGCATTTGGGAACGCACCTGTGTTCCTCCAGGAACAGCAGGACCTTCAGGCCAGCTGTCTGCAGGCCCAGGTGTTGCTGATACTCCTCTGGCTTGGGCTGCACGTGCCATTCAAAGAGTGGTACTTTTTCTAAAGATATCCCGCTAAGTCATTTGGGAGGTGTTGTTTCTGAAACCCACAGCACTCTGTCTTTGGGATTTGGTGTAGAACCACTGGTGCATAGAAAGTGAGGAGAATTCAGCTTTCTCTTTCTCTCCTTTTCTTTCAGTCTTTCTCCCATCTCTCTTTTTTCTTCCTTTTTTTTTAATTGTGAGAAGATGAGATTATTGAACTACAAAATGACAAAGCTGCTTCAGAATTAGGAGAGAGTAAGAGAGGTTCTGAATGTGAATGGGATGGAGAGAAAGCAAGGAGCCTTTAGCTATGAGGGATGCAGCAGAACAGAGGGATAAAACAGTCATGGCAGCAGAAAGGTTGGATACAAGGAACAGGAAAAGCTGGGTAAAGAGAGCAATTTTGGGGAGGAGTGTTGAATACTAGCCAGCTGGCCAGGTTATGCATCTACTTGTCTGAGGTATTTGTAATGTATTGCACTACCTGCAGATTAAGAGCTCAGTTCAAAAGACAGTGTGGGAAGAGATCTCCAGGAAGAGGGCAGATGGTGTAGCTGTATTAAGCCCTTAACCCTTGAAGCTGGAAACTTTAAAGCAATTAGAGACTCAGAGACATAAAGAAGAAAACTGGTTCTGGTCTGAGTTTCCACAGAGTCTGTTATCCCTTCCTAATAACTTTCAGTTCTGGTTAATCTTCATGTGCTTTTAGGGCAGCTTAGTACACTAAGAATTGTTTTCCTGGGTGGATAATTGCTTCCCAGTCCTTACGGGTAATAGGTAACTGTGAAAATGAGATTTGCCCCCTTACATCTGGAAGGGGAAAGCTCTTTGCTATTTTTTTTTCATATTTTAGCATAAGCCTTCCAAATCACTGTCTAGATTATAAGGAAGTGTAGCAGTGTGACTCACACAGGCTGATAAAGCCCAAGAAGGAAATACGTATGTGATTATAAGGACATATTTTCAGTGTGTGCTGCTCAGGCAGAATACACCCACAATCACAGTGATTTTCTGTTTATATATTTAGTGTCCTCCTTAAGCAGTGGGTGGAACAAATGTGACTGAAGAGTGTGAGTGTATAAGTGGAGGGCGTTTGTGTAGCTGAACAAGAGTTAGAGGGATTGTAATATTGAAAGTCGTGCTTAGCAGTTCTGTTAATTCATCCTTAACTAATGGGGACATGCAGAGTGAAGTCATTAGCTCACAGTAAGTTTATTGCTGTCAGTCATCTGTGTTCCTCTTGCTATTTTTACGGGGGAAATAACTCAGAAAATAAGACTGAGAGAGATTGTTTTGGGGGATCCAGGCTGAATTTGAAAAGCTGCTGTGCTTTTATATAATCTCTTCTCTGAAACATTCTGTATGGATCATATAACTGGGTCAAATTGGAATTGATGAGCTTATTGAACCAAATGCACATCAACCCATTTGGCTGCTGACCCCGCTATTCAGGGGGAAACACCCTTTTATTTTAGAGTCCCCAAGTGCTGGGGTGCTATCCCCCTCCTCTGTCACTTAGGGGGAGTTCTACCACAGTAAACATGGAACAGTGTGTCCCTAAATTTGAAAACTACCTTTTGTCCAGCCTGAATAAGCAGGTGATTCTGTTAGTGCTGCCAAGGTCTTTGAAGATGACGCCCTGCATCTGACCAGTGTGAGTGCATATATTTAACCCTCCTGTTCATCATCTCTACTGGGTGCATGCCAGTTTGCTGTGCTGACTGCTCAGGCTGAACCTCAGGGTAGGGCATTGCATGAGAGCCCCTGACACTGTCACCAGCAGCCAGCTCCTTTGGCACCTTCTGCTGTGACACATGCGCCGAGATCTCCTGCCGTGACCTGCTCCTGGCCCGTGCCTTATGCAAGTCCCAGGGAAGTGCTGACACCAGAGGTCTGCTGCACTTAACCAGCAAAGCAACGAGGGTGCTGGGCTGCAGCTCTGCTTTCCCCACTGGGGCAGGGCATCCTTTCCTCCTGCAGGATGTGCACAGGGCAGGGATGGCTGCAGTGCATGACACAACACAATATATGGGAGAATGAAGTTTTCCAGACAGCTCTCATTGATGCAAGGCAATGTTTTTTGGAGTCAGGGGTGGGAGACTGCCTGTGCAGCTGCAGTTGCTGATAGAGCTGCTTGAAGGGCCTGACAGTTTGGTGCAGGTGAACCTGGCACTAGAGGTTCCAGTGCTCAGGTGATTGCAGGAGCCTATGTGCCACAGAAACAAAAGGAGCCTGGAGAGACCAGTAACCCCCTAAAAGAGTCCCAGAAAACTGGAACATCTCAAGAGCCAGTGACACAGGCTGCAAAAGGGCAGTGTGAGTGTCAGCTGGGCACCAGGGAGAGGTGGCACAGCCTGCTAAGAGCCCTGATGAGGAAAAGCATGTAATTCTACCCTATAAATGGTATCATTTCTGTGTCTGGATGATGAAATTTTTATTGTGACAAAATTGTTCAGGGGACACAGTGGACAGTTTATCAGTGCTTCCCAGGATGATAACGTGTGAAATAAGCCAGAGGAGTTTATGTAGAAAGAAAGGCCCTTGTGGGATATTCAGGCCAAATGGCCAACTGGCACATTTCTGTGCAAATAGCAGCCAGAGCAGAGAGCTCCACAGCCACAGGAACAAACCCAGGAGGAGCACAAAGGGACAGGAGCGCTGTTTGCACTGTATCCTAAACCCATTGTAAATAGTGCTGGATTACCAGAGAGAGAGCTGGAATGTTGCAGTTTATTGGAGTGTGTTTTGAACGAATACTGCAGGCACTCAGCATTGCTTGAACTATGGATTTTTAAAGCACTTGCTCATTCTTACACTATAGATGAAGCAGATCTTTTATGATACAGTGCTATAGAATTTTTAAATATCTCTTCGTGTAGGAATCATGTAGTCATTTGTGAGTTTTTCAGGTTAAATAGATTGTGGATATGTTAAACAGAAAATAACACTTCATTTTTTTTGTCAAATACACAGCAACACTTCATTTTCTGGTCTTGTGCTAGTGTCCTGATGTACTTTGCTGCTGAGATGTGCAGCTGTTCATTTACACGTTTATCTAGTCCACACATGAATGAAGGTAGGAAATGATTGTAGCATTAGTTTCCTTTAGTAAGTGCCTGAAGTGAGAACGAAAACCCTTAAAATAAATCTTATTAATATTTATGAGTAACTTGAGACCCCCCTGTTAGATGCAGACTTGAACTCCATTAACACTCAGTGCAGTGAGGCCTGGCATTTATGGATATTGAGGTTGCTGACTTAGATTTTCAAGGTCTGTTTTATGGAATATTTGGAGTTCCCACTTGCTAATGAGTATTATGCACACACAGAGATGACTGAGCTCTCCAGTGCCTGATAATCACAAATTGCTGGCCTTTCAAATGCCAAATGTAATATATTGCTATAGGTGTCATCACCCTACACATTCAGCTCTCAAGTCAGACCACCCAAAAGGATGTGAAAGATGACATTTCTCCAAATGGACTTTGTTCTTTTAAATGAATTTATTTTCTGAATCAAATTATAACTAGCCTCAAAGTTCAATGTTTTGAATTCAAACTCCAGGCCAAGTTTGTAAGTGATAGATTTTAATAAGGAATTAATTGACACCACAGATAAAAAAGTTTTTTCATGCCTGAGGATTTTGCAATAAAAATGTTATGGTTTCTGTGAATATATGGTTTAAAGGGTAATGGGCAGGAAAAGCAATAAGAAGACTGGGTATTTTTGCCAGTTTTATAGGGTCAGCTATGCTGAAATGTTATTACAGTTAAATTATTACCAGTTTTGTCTGTGTTTCTGTGTGTACATACACACACAGGTATATAAATATTTATGCACATGTATAAAAATATATACTGGAAATTGCAACTGCTTTATATGGAGAGACCAGAATTGTCAGCCTAACATGTCCATTCCCAGATAGCATCATTCCATAGAAATGATAATCCAATGATTTACAGGGCTTTGCTATCTATAAAAATGTGGATTCCTTTTGTGGGCATTAATTAACAGTGACTGCTGTCATTGTCAGATATTATGGAAGGGATATTGCAATAACAGGATCTGCAAGGCTCTGGGATGTTTTGTTCTTTACTTGCCAGGGCACTGTCATTTATCTTGACTCAAAACAAGCTTAGTTCATTTCTGTCGAGATGTTTTTGGAAAGGTTGCTGGATTATCAATAGTTACTTTAGATGTACATGCCAAAGGGAAAGGAGCACAGAGGAAACAGTAATAAAATAGAGGTTTAAATTCCTTCGTGAATTTTGTTATGAACAGTGAAAGGGCACAGCAGTCAAATCAAACTGATGCCTGACAATCATGGGAGATGTGAATTTTCCTGTGGGAAGTAATGAGATCTGATTGGCAGAGCTGCAGCTAATGCACAGAGCAGAAATTTTGCTCTCTCTTTGGACTTGGGTTCTTTTCTCTTCTAGAGCCTCTGTGAGTTTTGTTCACAGACCTTGGGGAGGACTTGAAAGAGAGACAAGGGAAAGAGTCCACTGAGGTTTAGCAGAACAAAGGAAATCCAAATGTTCTAAGATATGGAAATGCAATAATGAACCCCAATTATCTATTTGTGCAATATCTATACTGTTACAATTAATAATTTATTGTCCCAATGTCCTGGATTAGAAGATTTTTAAAGATTCATTAGGATTGACTTTCTTCTTTGGGATGCTCTTAGGTATTTTGAAGATTGAGCACTGTAATTTGGGAGAAGACACATTGCCTTTTGCAGATGTAGAGGTTCAATTCGTGCTTCAAGCACAAAATTAAATTCGGAATTAGCTAGAGACCGAATAATCCCTCTTACAAATTTGTGAAATGCCTTTGCTAAAGTGCATCAGAACTTGTCCTTTCTACTTCAGTTTTTCATTCACATTCTCTGAGAAGCAATTTCTCCATCACAGTTTTGTGTTCCATTTCCAATTGGAACTCACATCCAAATTATCTGTGGGCTGCAGCTTTCCTGGTGCCCTGGCACTCTATCCTGCAAAATGCTTTTTTACAGCAGGTCATTGATCTTCTAGTCTAGCTTGAAGGTAGCTGAAAAGTCAATACAGCTTCTAGCCATTTTTTGGTGTTCTTTTTTTCCAGTGATGTATGAATTATAATAATACTGAAAATGTGTTCCCTAATCACTGGCTAAGGATTAGGGATTTGTACCATGGAAATTCTTCCCCCATATTGAAACCATATCTTAAATTGGAAAGCACACCAAGACAGCTAATACTGTCCTTTTTGGTCCTCTGCATTGCTTGCTGTATTTTCTAGAAACAATGAAGTTTATGACATTAATAATTATAATATAATTACTCAGCTGACTATATCCCAAGAGAGTAAAAAGGCCTGTATGCCCATGCAGTGCTTCAGTAAGAACAACACTAAATGTCTGAAAATTAGTAAATCATTAAAAAAAAAAAAAAAAAAAAAAGTTGGCAGGAACAATTGCAATTTCTTGCCCACCTCTGTCCATGCTGGCAGTAGCAAGCACTGCTGGGTGACAGTGTCCTTCCTCCGAGGCCAAATCTCATCGGTGAAATATGGATTCAAAGTTAAGAATACACAAGAGGGGGAGAACAGATTTGCTTCCTTAGCTTTAAGTAAATGAAGTTGTTTAATGGCAGTGAGGATGTGGCACAGCCAGAACCAGAAATGCTCCATTTCAGGCATGTGATGAGGCCGTTTGTGTTTCTGTTGCTGCCCAGGAAGCTGGAATGGCAGCAGCACAAGGAAATAGATACCAGAGATGAATGCAGAGGCCAGATCTGTCAGGAGAGCTTCAGCCACAACATTGCAGCTTATTTTCAAAGAAGAAATAAAGTTATCATGGATCAGATGGGAAAGAACAAACTTCTCCTGGCACATTCTAAAAGAATCACAATAATTTGTGAAATCTGTCTTGTGATGTTAAAGGGAAGGGCCAGAGTGGATCAGGGAGGACAAGTGAAGGGCAGTGGAGGAGGGGGGCATGAAAGGGTCTGGTTGAGTGTCAGGATGCTTCTCTGATGAGTTCTCTCTCTGATCACTACAGCCTGTCCCAGCTCTTTACTAACTCATTCCACTCTCTGTAACAAGTCCTAATAGTTACAGCAAGCAGAAGAAAGTTCTATCTAAACCACAGATCCTGCTTTCTAGAGCATCCAGCTTCCCACGTAATTTATGAAATCTGAGGACATCTGAAACTAGGGTGCTGTGAGTTGAAATCTGCTATATTTGCAGCTCCTGGCTAGATAAGTCTGCAGTGCTCCAAGAACGAAGCATTAAATGGTGCTGTATTTTTAAACTTGCAAAGACTTTTGAATACTGTGAGCAGTGATTTTTGCATTTTAACTGGTTTGACTCCTTGCTCTCCCCAGGGGAAATGGAAGAGTTAGAAACCCTGTGGCTGACTGGTATTTGTCACAACGAGAAGAACGAAGTCATGAGCAGCCAGCTGGACATCGACAACATGGCAGGAGTGTTTTACATGCTCGCAGCAGCCATGGCACTCAGCTTAATAACCTTTGTCTGGGAGCACTTATTTTACTGGAAACTTAGATTCTGCTTCACTGGAGTCTGCTCAGATAGGCCGGGATTGCTGTTCTCAATCAGCAGGGTCAGTACTACTTTTATTTTTCCCCTTTAGGCAACAGAAAGAATAAATGCTGCCTTCCTAAACATTATCCTTCCTTTTGTTCCCACCTGGACATTTAAAATCCAGGTTAGAGCAGCAGTGTGGTGCTCTGGAATAGTCAATGGGCTTAGGATGTACTTGCACTCTTTGGGAAGTCTTAATCCACTGGATTTTTTAGGGTATAAATAATCGTATGCCAGGATAATCACTAATTGAATGCTGGAAACAAATACAGTAAGGGGAAATTTCAATGAAGAAATGGCAGATGCAGGAAATGTATTAATTTCCAAATTAAAAATCCAAACAAAATAAATACTAATTTGATAAGAGACATTAGCTGTCAGCTTTGTGCATTTCATAAGCAAGAGAATTTTAAGTTATAAAAATACAATGGAATATTTTTGTAAGCTTTTCTTGGTAACAAACTTGAATAAACTGTATGAGAAAAAGTCAAACACAGGTATCATTTATGTCTGGTTAGACACTAAGGTATGTTTTAATGATAACTTTCCCAGTCCCAAAGGGGATTTACATATGCAAGAAACGGATACATGTGAAAAAAAAAAGGAAATGTGGGCTTATTCTATTATTTTTGACAAATTGGTTCAGTTTTGTCTTTATATATTTTCTTTTTAAAAGAGATAGAACTTTCATTAGGTAATTGATTTTTATAGATTTTTTATATAGCTGAGGAGAACTGAAAATGATACTAAAATGTCTAATTGCTTTAAAGTGTGCTGCAATTACCCTGTTGAGTAGATTGGAGCATTTTGGAACTGCATTAAAAATAGTCTGCACTACCCTGTTGGGGATTGTCTAGAAACCACATGCACCTTAACCTCCACATTTTATATTTGAACTTTATGTTTCTGGCCTTTTTTATATGAAATTCTCCTAAGAAAAGCAGGGGAAAAGAAGTACTTATGTCAAAAGTAAATGTCTGAGAATTGCTAGTTCACAGGGTTGGAAATGTCAATTGGGCTCACAGGAGTGACCAAAGAGGTTGAAGTGAGAAAATGGGCTTCAGCCTTTTGCTCAAAATTAACTCAGATGCAGCTTTAGAAAGAGCTGGCTTTTTTTCACGTGTACTGGGATAGGGATCAGAAAAGCTAAAATATGATGACTAGAAGCCTTTTTATTTCAGTACAAGCGAAGAGTACCTTAATCTCCAATAAAATAGTCTCACTAAGCTTGTTTAGAGGGGAAACTTAATCGCTGGTTTAAAATAAGAGATGTATCTATTACTGAAGATTAGTTTCATTTTGTAGACGAGATTAGGGAACCCTTTGGGGTACTTTCTAATCTTGTATTCTGGAATAAACTGGGGAGGCCAAGACAGACCACTGGTTTGTGAAATACTGGCAGTTTTTCTCCTTTATGTTTCTTACAGATATAGCAGAAAATATTCCTCTATTTCAATGCAAGTTAGAGATGTACTTTTTAATCTTTCCAGTCATTAGATAAGAAATGTTTAATTTTTCTCTATTGCTAATTAAAACTAAAATGGAAGTTGTAAAAAGTTATATCTAGTGTTTTAATTTGTTTTATATTACTCATATTACAGGGTATTTACAGTTGCATTCATGGAGTACACATTGAAGAGAAGAAGAAGTCTCCTGACTTTTCTTTGACCAATTCACAAACCAACATGTTAAAACTGCTGCGAACAGCGAAAAACATGACCAATATCAATCCTTCAAGAATTGACTCCCCCAAAAGAACAGCTGATTTTATTCAGAGGGGTTCTTTGATTATGGACATGGTCATGGATAAGGGAAACTTGATATTTTCTGATAACAGATCCTTTCAGACAAAGGACAACTTTTTTGGTGACAATATAAGCGAACTGCAGACACTTCCTGGCAATCGACACAAGGACAATCTGAACAACTATGTTTTCCAAGGGCAGCATCCTCTCACACTGAATGAATCCAATCCAAATACAGTAGAGGTTGCAGTAACAACGGAAGCAAAAGTGAACTCCAGACCCAGGCAGCTTTGGAGGAAATCTGTTGAATCTTTACGCCAAGATTCTGTACGTCAGGGTCAAGGTTCCCAGAGAGAAAATGGGTCAGAGGAAAACAGGCAGCTTTCATTGAAAAGCCAAAGATACCTTCCTGAAGAGATTGTCCATTCAGATGTCTCAGAGACATCAAGCAGAGCTACTTGCCACATGGAAACTGAAAACAACAACAAGCACCACAAAACCAAGGACAATTTTAAAAAAAGGACAGTAGCATCAAAATACCCAAAAGACTGCAGTGAAGTGGAACTGACATATCTGAAAACCAAACAGGGCTCTCCACGGGATAAAATCTACACGATTGATGCTGACAAGGAGCCAGGATTCCGCTTGGACACACCTCAGTACATCGAAAACATAGTCCTTCCAGAACCTGTAGAGCTTCCTGATGTTTACCAAGATCACAACGACAACTACAGGAAGGCCGAACACGCTAACAGGACTCCATCACATAATGAAGACAGTCTTCCAAATAATGACCAGTATAAACTTTATGGAAAGCACTACACTCTCAAAGAAAAAAATACTTCCCTAGGTGACATGAACGATAGGTACAGGCAGAATTCCACCCACTGCAGGAGCTGTCTCTCCAACATGCCCACTTACGCGGGGCACTACTCGACCAGATCTCCCTATAAATGCGATGCATGCTTGCGGATGGGGAACCTCTATGATATTGAGGAAGATCAGATGCTGCAAGATACAACGAACTTATCACTTCCTGAAGAAATATATGAGCGTACTTGGTCACAAAGTAGTGCTCTGCAATATCATAAAAAGAATAAACTGAGGATTAGCAGGCAGCACTCTTTTGATAATATCGCTGATAAGTCCAGGGAAATCGATATTGGAAGACCTTCTCGTAGTATAAGCTTGAAAGAAAGAGAGAAATTTCTTCAAAGTAGTCCATATGCAAGCATGTTTAGTGTTCCCTCAAGCAAACTGTTGAGCAACAAGGCCTCACTTTTAACTCATGCTCTGGAGGACAGTAAGCGGAGCAAGTCCCTGTACGCGGTGCACTCGGATGATAACCCCTTCCTGCACTCCTATCGTGATGACCAGCATTTATCTCTTAGGCGAAGTCCAGCTGATCTTTATAAACATTCATTGCCAACAAGAGGAAGAAATGATAATTATTTAAGGTCATCCATACAGTCTACAGCATCATACTCTTCCAGGGATGGTCGGATCCATAATGACATGTACATTTCAGAGCATGTTTTGCCTTACGTTGCAAATAGGAATAGCTTGTACTCAACTCCAAGGGTTTTAAATTCCTGTAGCAATACACGTGTGTATAAGAAAAGGCCTAGCATTGAATCAGATGTTTAAATTTTCCATGAACATTTATCTATAGGGAAAGAATAGTTGCCACCATCTTAGAGGGAGAATTTTTCCTTTAACAGTATCCTGCTCTGGTAAATGATACATAAACCTCTCCCTTTCCCAATGTACTTTTGTACATGAATAGGTAAACTGGTATGCTCTGATCTATCCTTTTAAAATATGTCTTGTTAAAAAGGATAAAAAATAGCCATTTATGTGTGCTTTATATATAAATGGCAAGTTGTACTGAAATAGCCCCAATATATGTTGGCAACTATGCTGTTTTGTACCTAATTATTTTACTATTTCGGTTATTCTAATTTATGTTGCTAAGTATCATTCAATGTACTTTTGTCCTTAGAAATGTTTAATGATTTTCTAGTACTGGATAAGCAATATGGTATGCATGTAGTATGACACAGACAACAAGAAATAGGGATGCATTTGCACAGATTCTAAAGTAAGACTCTAAAAGAGAACAGAAAGCTAAGACTTCCAAAAATATATTTTAGCTTCATAATCATTTTCAAAGCCAAATAATAATTAAAAAAACCCCAAACCCCAGGACCTTAATAAATAAAATACAGTGTGTTAGCACAAAATTAGAATGTTCCTTCTAGACTGACAGACAGTAGATGGGAAGGCAGTAACCCCAAACATGTGAACTGCTGTGTACCAAAAGGAAGCCCCATGGATATTGGTTAATGTTCATGTACAAATGCTTTTCTTATATTGCACATGCACTTACCATAACAAAGCAAGTTCATTGAAAAGTTTGCAGTAATCTTGTCAGAAATTTCACAGCTGCCTAATCCAGAGTATATATTTTTAGATATCACTATATGGCACTTACTACGGAGCTGTGGACTTTATTAGTAACCTTGAGGCCTAATGTAAGTTTGCATTTGCCCCTTACTGGTGATTACTCAGGGCTGTATAGTATTTCTTTTATTCTTTCACTTCCCAAACCAAATCCCAACCCACTGTAGTTCTTTGTTCATAGTGTATTAGTGACAACTAATTAATTGTATATTAATAGTATTAAAGCTGTTAATACAGTATCAAACACCGACAGCCATAAGTTCAGTGTGATCAGTGAGGAGTGTGGTGCCATTTATTTCCATACACAGAGAAGGATTAACACCTTTGGAAGGACTTCTTTCTTCCATAATATTGTGCATATTTGTTGAACATCAGACCATTTTTCTAACCTCTCCAATCACGTCTGTTGTATAAAGTGAATATATGCACACATAACTAAGAAACAGTATCTTTATTATCACTTACTGATACACAAAGGTATTCACATAACAGGGATGCATTGTTATATGACTTTTCCTTCTATAGATGTTAATCAAAATATTTCACAAGTAAAATGTCTGCTACACACCCCTCCTTACCCTCACTGGAAGAAAAAAAGACCACTAGATTTTAACCATAAGGGAGCATGAAATGGAAGAGAGGAAGCCTTTCAGGAGAAGAGTGTACAGCTGTAAATTTAATTTCAACTAAAGAAGTAAATATAATTACTAATACATTTAACTACTGAAAGTGTTCCAGAGGTGGTGCTCTCCCATTTTCCTGCTACTCTGAGAATTGCTTTAGGATTTTTGTGTAGAGGAAATTTAGATTATTCAAGCGTTATTCCCTCCATTTCACTGAAGAACAGTGAGCGGGGAAACCATTACCACTGTGAATTGGAAAATGTGAATATTATCCTAACTTTTCTCTAAACTGAAACTCTTTTCAGCAGAATTGTGCCTGTCAGCTGAAATTGAAGCATCTGCATGCCAGAGGTGCAGTATGCAAGGTGTTTAATTTAGAACAGCATACTGCAGAGCAGAGTTGCAAACAAGAGATAATATAAATTATATGTAGGAATAGTCAAAATAAAGCTTCTTGAATTTCGTTTACAGCTTTTTTTTTATTAAACAGATTTAAACTGACTTTGGCTATCGAAGTCCAGAATGAGTTATTGGTATTTGCAAATGTATTTGTACCTTCACCGTGATGGTGAAGGGTGATATTTTTTAAGGAATGAAATGTAATGAGATTTGGGCTTCCGAGTCTCTTTCCAGCTTTGAAAAATCTCAGTATACTTTATTATAAGTATGATCAGAAAGCATATCTATGGGTATCTCTATGCTATTTGGGTAAAAAATATGTTTTGGGTATTCTTTATTCAACTTTTGGTCATAATTATTGGCCCTGATTCACATGGGATGCTTTCTGATTCCTCACAGGAGGCAGTTTTTATAAATATAAGTTTCTTACCTGCCCTTAGAGAGACTCAGATTTCTTAGAAAGAGTTGTGTGAGCTAAGCAGGGTTAGGATGTCTGTGGGATGAACACTACTTGTCATGAACCCAAACCTTTTCCCAAAGACACAAGTATGTTTTGCTCTTAAGTCTCTACAGGAAGGCAAATGCATTGAAGGCATAATGTTGTATTGACTTTAATAAAAATATTTCAGGCAAATTTTAATATCCAGTCCAAATCATATAATATTAACTAAAATCCAAAGTGTTTTGAACTATCTGGTGTGTTTCAGCAGATATGATATTTGCTGATGTCATGCCAAATCCTGCATTGGAAGTTGCTGAGCATTTTACTCAGTAAATCATAAAACTCAGTGGTGGCTCTTGTCTTTCACATCATCATAAAGCTCTCAAGTATTTGTTGATCGCTCCAAGTCTTTTGTATCATCATCTCTATCTAACCAGACACACATTATTCAATATTTATATGAGTACTGTATGGGAAGCTGTGGGAAAGAAAAATTCCCATTTACATTTTCTCTCTCGAGATTCAGTTGTAAACATCCTCAACCCAGGTGGATTTATCTTTCTGTGAAATGTACAAGCAAATTAGCTACAACAAAATATATTGCAGTGTTTGCTTTTTCTGATTTGAGCAGATTTCTGGTGACTGTAGAGATTTACTATTATTATATGCAATATGCAATACCTGCCCTAAACCAAAATAACGAGACTGAAGGAAGACTTGATAATGTTGCACAGCAGTTGTTCACATGGAAATATAAGATGCTGCCTTAAAGAGGGAAAAAACCCCACCAGATACTGAAAGTAGAGGGAGTAAGAGTCTGCATGCTTTTGTTGTTTTGATCTTGGCAAAAATCCGAGTCGATAAAGGGGGAAGGAGATTTGAGGCAGGGCTGTGGGCAGTAGCCGGTGCGCTTGCAGATGTGCTCGTGTAAAGAAGAAGCAGCTGAGAAGTTGAAGAAAAATCTTCAACAGAGCCACAAGCCACAGCTTGTGAAGCTCAGCCTAGAGCGCGTGGAATTCTGAATTTTGCCTGAGCTTTGTTGATATATTTGCACTGACTTTCAATTAAACCAAGATCAAGACTTTCTGTATTTCCCTCTCTCTCACTCTAGCTGCTGCTATACTTGAAGAGGAGAAAAGAATCTTCCTGCATAAGTGGCCATCCTTTCTGTACCTTTCTGGATGGTGCTGGTGACTTGTTACATTTTCCTGATTACAGCTCTAGCAGTTTGTTGGTCATTCCTATCACCACGATTTCCTGTGACTCCAGCTGGAACTGAATCAGGCTGTAAATGATATGGGCCATTCTTGGTAGCATGTCCTGTAGTGTTACACTGCTCCTGGACGACACCTTTTGTGGAGGCAGGATATTGAATTGCTGAGGAATGCAGTAGGTACATGGAGGTAAAAACAGCTATGTAGACATTCCTGCCTCTTGCTTTTTTTCTCCTTTAAAGATATTGTAGAATTTCTTAATGTTTTTGTCTTTCCCCTTTCACCACAGTAAATTTTCCTTTTTTCTCTCAAATAGATTTTGTGTTCTGCTTGTGTTTCTTAGAACAGTGTAGCCACCCACTAATTTAAAAGCATGGAAATAAGATATTTTAATATATAAGATAAAATTAAGGAAAATTAAGAATTTCTGGAAAATTTAATTTAATGTTTTTGCAGCTTTTGCTCAGAATTCATTACTCTGCTATCTAAGAAGCTTGGTTAGGAGAAAGAGTGCTGTGGACAAACAGAAATGAAATCACCGCCAGCTCACCGTGTTTTGGCAGCATCTCATAAATACATGTCTCTTTATGGTCTTTCAGGAACACTTAAGAGGTGAAATAAGGCTCACAAGAGAAATCAGGTGTGGTTTTGTTTTTTTTTTTCCTGATGAAAGCAAATCTTTTTGTACAGCTTAAAAGGAAGCAGAGGCTGGAGCTGTGTGAGTAGCTTTGGGTTTCTGTGCTGGAAGGCTAAGCTCTTTCTGTTACCAGTGGGGAGAGAGAGAGAGAGACAGCAAGAGAAAGCAAGCTCCCTGTGGATGGAAGTTCAGAGGACTGAAGGCTCTGGAGCAGTTATGTGGGGGATGTGTCCAGGAATATATTACCTCTCTCTGTTGACTTTTTAAAAAGTATAGGCTCCTAACTCAGATATCTCAGTTAGGTGGGCTTAGAAAAGCAATGGTCTATTTATCCCCAGCCTCAACCATCTGCCAGGTAAATCTGCAAGTGAGTACCAGGTTCAGCCTTGGAGGTGTTATAGGTTCCTGTGCTCATGCAAATAGGGTTTTTTGTGGGGTTTGCAATACCCCCTGCATAGTTGGGATAATAATTTGCTTTATACCATGTGACTACTCAGCATGGGAGAAGTGTCAGAATCTAATCCTTGTGTAATAAGTTACTACTTCCATATTTCTGCAGTGCAGCATATGCACTTTAGAGATGAGGAAGATTTTGGTACTCTTCCCTCCCTTGCTGGGTTTATCAACATAGAACAGAAATTGTGTCACCAATCTAAGGGTCTGAGAATCTGCCTGGATTTAGGAAGAATTCAAGAGGTGAATTTTTTTTTGTTGTTTTACATTACATTTAAGATGTTCGATATATATAAAACCTAGTGAAAACAGAACTTTTATAAAAAAATCCTCTCCTACTTAATATAAAAGAATAACTATCCTGTGGCTTGGCTAGATTGTGTCAAGTGTTAATCATCACATCGTGTGCTTCTTTCAAGATGAGTGTCATACATTCCCTTGCTAAACTTTCCCAGCTCTGGTCCTATCTTAGCTCAAAAGTCCTTTTAAAGCAGATCCTTTCCTGTGTAGGACAGAGGTTTGCCGGAATAGACTTAAATTATTTTCTCAGCAATAGTTTTGTGTTTTGTTTTTTTTTTTTTTTCTTTTGAGAGCTGAGCCTTCCAAACTTAGCAGTACTGAAGGAACTTCTGAAAGAACATAAAGGCCTTTCAAAGTGTGACTTACAATATGAGCCATTTCCCTGCCCAAACTCACCTGTACTGTCTTATTTAAATGTATTGGCAACATGTCAGCATTTGAGGGAGCTCAGTTTAATCACAGCTGTGTATTTCTTTGTGTTATGGATATAAGTACAGACAGGAACGTGGTGTGATGGAAGAAAGGCTCGATGTGCTCTGGCTGGAGTCACCTGTGAAGCTGTGGTTAAATGGGAGTGGCCTCATGACCGTCCTGTCTCTTACGTGTTTCTGGTCATGCAGAGTCTCTGTCTGATGTGCCCATACCGTACATGGTGTGAAGCTCCTGTCGAGTTCCTCAGCTGTCCTTGTGGAGCTGCTCCCATGCTCGCCCCATTCCCGTGTCGCAGCGGTGTCTGTCAGAGGGGAGGTGGCTGCTTGTGCTCTCCAGTGTCTTTGCCCGACTCCAGGGGAGCTGCAATCCTGCCCTGCTTCTCCCTGCTCTGCTGGGGTGGGTTCCTGCACTCTCTGTAAATAAGCTCTTCATTTATTTCCCTCACTCAAGCTTTAACTTTTTTTTCCCCCTGCTTCTCTCAACCTGTGTACAGAATATGCACTCTAAAAATATGTGCTCTTCCAAAGTCCTGTGACTTTGGAAGCCAGGAGTACAGGTGTGCATCACCCTGCAATGCAGTGAAAATGCACTTGGTTCTCCTCTTGGGATCATGAGCTTTTTTGTTCCATACTGCAGAATGTATCTGCCACGGTTGAAACCGTTCTCTTTTTTTTAAATTTCTGCCATTCTAACAGCTGTAAGAATCCACTGCTGATTTTGTGATGATTTTGTCATATCTATAATTTAAGAACCAGAAATAATATAAGTAAAAATAAGTTACCTCACTATTTACCAGGTTTTTGTTGTTTTGCGCTTAAATGACAATTTTTACTCCTTTTGCTTAATTCTTTACCTGTATTGGAAACAAGGCTAAATTAGTAGAGAATATAACCATGCTGTAACATTGTCATGCAATACCTTTATTAATAGATAACCACACTAAATATAGTATTACATATTTAAAAGAGAGATGGGTTCAACTTTCCAACTCTTAAAAAGTAGTGGTGATAAGCAGTTATACTACTAGATGTTTTGTCCTTTCCCTTTTGTATTAGTATTTGTTTTCACTAATATATTTCAAAAATTATATTTCTGTGCACGTTAGAAAACTGTGAAAATAAATACCAATAAATATTGTGATACTTATTCAGTGCACTGTAAAGTTCCAAGTCAGATGATACTTTGCTTTTGGGAATTGACGAAAGTTTCCTCACTTCTCAGAAATGGTACTAAGCTTTAATGTGGGAAAATGGTAATATTTACAGTGACATGAAATTTTAATGGAGAATGTCTTGTTTTGCACTTCTGGAACTATTAGAAGAAATGATATGTTTTTCTCAGCAAATGCATTATGAGATTACATTTTAAAATTTGTTTTGTGCATTGCAGTACATAAGAATAACTGCTTTAAAGAGATTTGTGTTACTTCATTACCACAGCATTCTTTTATCTGATTTTTTTTTTCCTGATCCCATTGAGTAATGGTCTTTAATGGCAAAAACCTTTTTGGGAATGTATTTTGGCTTCTGTCTCGCATTGCAAACCCTGAACTTGGACTCGTAGTGATGCAGTCAAAGGCCCTGATGAGGCTGCTCTGCCTTTCCGCGCTCCTGGGGACGGGGACCTTCCTTGTTCCCAGCTGGGACAAGATTAGAGGAATCCAGAACACTTTTGGAAGATGTGCTGTGCAACAATACAAGTGTAAATGATCTTCAAAAGTGAAAAAAAAAAAGAAATTGGAGGTTCACAGTTAGCCACACTAGTGGGGGTGGTCTGTGACAAGGGTCTGCAGTTTCTGGAGGAGATAATAATTTTAAACTAAAGTAATTTGAATTCTACTTAAGTTTCTGAAAGTAACTGAAAAAGCATGAGTTTCCTTTTTCTTTTAAAGCCAAAGTCTTTACGTTTTCATATGAGGTTTCGCAGGAAAATGGGCCAAAGAATACAATTAAATATGCAAATGGTTAATCCTATGGAAAAGGGTATCCTGTTATCTTGATATGCACAAGCATACTAATGATGATAGGAACAATGTGTGTAATTTTCCTGTATATTGCTATGTAGGTTGCACTATTTTGAATGACACAAGCCTGATATTTTAATTACCAAATACCATAAGATGCTGTTTATTAATAGTTTAAACTTGTTATCCTAAATATATATACAGTATACACAGGCGTGCGTGCATACACCTTCCACCCCAGTCATGCGTGAGTAATCTCCCAAAGCTGTGGGACACATTTCAGCAGTGCTTTATTTTAGGTGGTTTTCTCCTTTCCAAACCTCCCACATCTAGAAGTCCTCTAGCAGCATTTATTGTAGTGTTTGATACCAGATACAGAAGGGGCTAAAGGACTGGTTAGGGTCCGGATTGCTCTGTGCTAGGACATGTGGAAACATTCAGAGAGTTGCTGTCCAAAAGAGCTGGAATTGATGCTTGCTGTAATAACCAAGCCATAGGAAAAAGATGGCTTTTCATGCTGGTTTAAAAATCTTGGCCAGAGAGGCTCTATTGGACTGGTGACTGACCTTAAACTCAGTGTCAGCTCATGTGATCCACATCTGGTCATCTGTTTCTTAAGGCAGCTGAGGAAGGATCCTCCAGGACAAAATTCCCAGGGAAGAGGAGCTGGTGTGTGCACCAGTGTGTTCTCCCATGCAGACTGGGCAGGGCCCAAAACGGGTTTTGCATGCCAGGCAGGATTTAGCAGTGGTGGGTAAGGCACCATCACATCTCTCCATGCACAGGCTTTTGTGCTTGCTAGTACCAGTGATGTGGAGATTTCCGCCGAGGGATAAGTGTGGAAATGGCTTCTTTTCTAAATTTATACTGCTGTAACTAAAACTTAAAAAAACCCTTGGAATCATTTGTTGGAAGTAATTCCTGAGCTGTTTTTGATAGGGAAAGTTACCATTTTTTTCAACTTAACCAAGAAACAATAAATTCTGTAGGGTCAGATTTTGTCTACTGCTCGTTGCAAGAGTGTTTTGGAGCAGAACTCGGTTTCAAGAAAATTTTTGCATAGCTTATTATTACCTGGTCTAGGTTTGGATTCTAAATGTGGACAAAACACCTTTTTACTTAAATAGGGGTGTTTGAGGGAGTGATGAGATCCTTAGTGCAGTTCATACTTAGATTTTAAAAATCCCCATGTCTTAAAACCTCATGTTGCAAAGGTTTGGAAATTACATCATGTAAAATTGTGTGCAGCTAGGAAGGGAACCAGTGCAATTCCAGTAAGAGCTGTTAGCACTTTATACTTGATATCAGGTATAATATTTTGGAATAGTCTTGCTCATTTCAGAACATCCATTTTGCACCAATGAAGAACAGCCTGATCTCTGTCTCCACACCTCACACCCACATGCAGAGTGGATCTTGTGCCTTCCCTGCTAAAACCAGGAGGCACAAACAGAATTCATTAATGTTAGGCAAATTCCTACCTGATTCTTAACCCATCACTCCATTTTTATGCAAAATTTGCATCCATACATGTCAGGGTCTCACAAGCACTTCACCTAGGTTAATAATATTGATTTTAATTCATCACATTCAAATTCACACTAAACCTGAAGGGCATTTTGTGCTTCCTTTCATCCTTTTTAAGGATATTTGTGGGCTTAGATGAAACACTAATATTTCTGTGCTGCTAAACAAACCCACCAGAAATATTTTAAAATCTCAAATTACACTTTGAAAAACATTTTTTACCTGTTTACTTGAATAATGTCAATTTAATGTGTTGTCTTGATCAGTTTTTGTACATATACATGTGTATATATATATAAGCTATATATAAATATGTATATGTATAAAGTTTTTTGGGGAGAATGAGGGGCAAGACAGAAGTCCAGTGTTGTGACAAAGATTCTACATTTATTAAGTTTCAAGTAATGTATTGTTGTTTTGAGTTTGATTAGAAATTATTTGCAGTTGAACTATGAAAAATGAAATGCAACTGAGAAAAAAGAGAATTCACAATATTAACTTAATTTTTTTTTAACAAAGAAAATTAGTTATGAGTACAGTGGGAAGAATATTCTTTTTTGATGGGGGAAAAGAACTCCAGGTGTAATAGTTTGTATCAATTACATGGAGCACTAACCTACATTGCCCTAGGAGAAATTTGCATGCCAAAAATAAAATTTTACCAGAAATCTTGGAACCATTCAGTTCCATACACAGTAATCTAAAAATCCTATCACTTCTGTTATTTACTAGTGCAATTTTCTGTAACCCTGTCAAAAGTGTCATACTTCAAAGGGTAAGTCACAAATTTTCAATTACTAGCAAAGAATAGTAGAGATTTGAAGAGCTCCTAACATCTGGGGAAACAAATCAGGATGTTAGAGTAGAAATAAAAAAATACTGATGAAGTGGAATCAACCATAAAATAATTATTTTTTTAGAAAATCCAGAATTTCATTATAAAATTCACAATCTAATGGATTCTTCAAAAGAAAGGGTTTGGGGAAAAAAGAGAAGATTAAAAATCTAGTTTTGACATTCCAATTACTGCCTGTTTTATTAGCTAGGTTTAGCAAAGTGCAATGAATTTGAGCACACGCAGTTTCAGCTGCTGTGTGGCGCAGACACGTGAGCACCCAGCTCCCCCTGCAGCCTCTGTCCCTCCCTCTGGGATCTGGGGGAGGCTGGAGCTGCCCCAGGGCAGCGTGGAGGAGCTGGGGGTCACACTCCTCTCTCCTGTGTTCACATCCTGTCTCACTGCAGTTCACCCTGATCATATTCTAACCCAGTGCATGACTGAGTGCTAATACTGTATAAATATTTTGAAACATATCTTTAAAAAAAAAAAAAGTTTGCTTCAAACTTTTTATGATAGAGAAATATATAATTATTATGGTTGTCTGACAAATTGTATTGTGTTCATTTTTTTTTTGTTAAATATGTAGAAAAACATTAAGGGAATGGGGGACTTGAATGTCTGTGTGTACTGAAATGTATATAACTATTTGGAAGAACACATGTGCCAAGTATAACATGATGTAAAAATTGTAAATATATGAAAAATTCATTTTTCTAATAAAGATAATTTCTGCCAATTAATATGAAAAGGAACAATGTTATCATTCTTGTCTGTCTTCCTTGTTAAATGGGACAAGATGAAGCATCACCTACAAAGAAGGTTTACATTTGTTTTTTCCTTAGCCATTGATGTGATTTGAAGGATGTTAACAGCCACATGTTTTGAGACATCCTTTGCTGTTAGAAATTATCTAAAGGTGAAGATGCCTGAAGCTAAAGCTGACAGTATGTGCTTGGTGATCCCAATTTAATTTAATTCAAAAGGAGAATCCAGACAATTAACTTATGCAAAATTCCTTTGTTGTGAGAATGATATTTGAGGGAGCAGGAGGAGCTGAGTGAAGGATGGCCCCTGCAGCTGGGGCACCATCCTCCCAAATTCTGAGAGGCGCCGGATGCACGAGGCACGGTGGGCCTGCAAGAGGAGGGGATCTTGGCTGCAGAAAGGCAGGAGCTCTTTGGGCCCTTGTGGAGGCAGCATCCAGCCTGAGAGGGAGGTGTCCTGCCAGGAATGATGCCACCCCTGAGGAGAGCTGGAGAGCTGGAGCTGTGTAGCTCAGCCAGGTGAGGATGGAGGAGAGCAAAGCACCACAAACCTGTCTAATGTTCTGGTTAATCAAAATGTAAATCAAAATAGAGATTTTGGTGGAGCATTTAAAATTAGTTCTAAGGCTTGACCATTTGTTTGGCCATGGGAGCTAAAGAAGTGAGGTTCACACTGTGCTCTGAAGTGGTTCCATAGGACCCCATTTTCCATGATGTCTCATCAGCTAATTAAAATCTTTGAATCCACAGAATGGACAGAAACAAACCTTTGGCAATTAGAATAATGCTCTTTGAGGCAATGGGAGGAAAGTCATTACAAAAATCCAAAGTATCCTTTTGATAAAGGGGCTTTGTGTTGAATGCAAATATAATGATGGAAGTGAAAGGTGGCTCACGATGTCTCACAGCAGAACAGTCCCATCTATTTGTTCCCAATATAACCACGACTGCATAAATAATATGAGAGATATAAAATTGGACTTCTGTCCTTAATGAGATTTTTAATGAGGAAAATCTGCTGGGCTTATGGTCTTTTGCTAGAAGATTCTTTCAGAGGGACCCAGCCCTATTTGTATCTAAACATCTCCATTTCATGAAACAACATGAGATGTGCCCAGTAGAAATCAGTAGATTTCTGAGCTTGACTCCTTGTTTTTATGTCTTAATGGTGTTTGTATCCAGGCTAGTGTTGGCATCAGGGCTGCTCCTCCCAGCTCCACCTGCCAGCTGAGCTGATTCTCTCTGTGCATCTCTGAGTCAGCTCAGCCTCAGCTTTGATTCCCTTTGGGATCTGGTTCAAAGACAGCCACATTCCCCCAGATCATTCTTCTGAGTCTTTGCTGATGTGTCTATGGCAACTACCAGTCTTCTAAGAATTTGCTTGCTAAAAAAAATAAAGTTTAAGTGGTGGCTGGGAAATGGAAGCTTTTTAAGTGTGACATATTGTGCATGGCACTGCCAGCAGCATTCCCAGTGAACTGAGCAGTGCACCCGGTACCAATACAAGTTTTTCCCTGTAATTTGGACTCAAACCCACCTGTTCTAAGGCCAACTGCTGAAGTCTGCTCATGTCTATATAAACACAATTCACCCTTCTTGCTGTGGTGAATTTTCCCACTGATCATTCTAGCTGCTTGTTTTTCTGCTTCTTCCAGCAGTTTACAAACAGCATCAGCTTCCCCTTGCAGATTTGTTGCAGTACAAAAACCAAACCATGGCTTCCACAAATTGCATTATTGATCTATCCTATGATTCTCTGTCATGCTGTGCTTCTCCCACTTCAGCAGGCACCTCCCCATGTGCAGCTCTCAGGTCCTGTTTTCCAATGGAGAAGGGAAGTTTCACAAGCTGACCAAGGGTCTCTGCATTGAGTTCTGTGTTTTCTCTCTAGATGTTCCCAATTTATTTGTTTGCCACTAGTTAGCTTACACAGGATGATCATTGCAGATATTGACTGCATTCTGTTCAAATCAACAAGCTCAAATATTTTCAAAAATAATGTGTGTTTATAATGTAAACAACGATTCTTCCTAAACTACGGCAGTAATGATTTTAATGCACTGAGGTCTTTCAGCTTTGCAGTAGGCAATAGGGGATGGTAATACAGAATACAATGATGATTAGCACTGTTTAGACAAGGTTATTGCAAGGTCAAAGACAGTTTCCAGGGGTCTCCATGTGGCTTCAGGTGTAATTTAATAGCAATAATCCTTAAAAAACTATTGGCACTGTAAAAGCACATGGTGTTTTTAGAGTAGATCTCAGCCTGCTAGTTAGATGTGACCCACCTCATGAGATCATTCAACCCTTTCATAGTCCAAGACTGCATAACATTTACACTGTAAAGAGCTATGAAAGATACAAAAAGCAGAAAATCTGAACACAAAACTCTAGAGACACAAAATACAATATTAACCAGGTTTGAAAGTCTCAGGCCCTCTCGTTATAGAACTGTGCAGTTCCACTAATTACTTTGGGGACTGAAGCTGTTTGGCATTTCAGAGGCTTGGATGTGAGCAGCTGTCTCCTTCCATCCTGCATGGGGAAAAGCAAATTGAGTAGGAACCATAACAGGCATTTCTCTGTGCTCAAGGAAAAGCAGGGACCTTGGCCAGGTTTTACTCCCAGTTCCTGAGATGGTGTAGTTTTATCATTTAAGAGGTTTGCCAACTTGAGAAAAAGCTTCTTCAGTGTTATCACAATAGCAAAATGCTGATTTTATCCTCCTCTTTTCCAGCAAGAGAAATGTGGCAAATTGCATAATTCTCCTGGTAGCTGAAATGCCTCTAAGTCCCGTTTCTGCAGTTATAAAAGAAGAACCATTTGTATACCTTGGAGAAGATAAAAGTAGTAGGAGTGAGGATGACAAGAATAGCTGATTTTCCTCTAAGAACAAAACTGCAGTTGCATTGATTTGGCCACAGTGAGTGTTTCCCAATATGGGCTTTGAAAGCTGCAGAGCATGTTAATTCCTGTTACCCTTTTTATTTTATACATGAATGTGTGTGAAGAGCTTATGTTTAAAAATAGGGGTGGGGATGATGCTGAGGGTTTTTGCTATGGGGGAAACTTTCAAATAGGACTAGACAACTTTAAGTATCCTGCAAAAAAAATAATGCAAATCTCTTTAAATATGCTTCTCGCCAGTAAGAACTTCTGGCAGTAGCTCTTAACCAACCAAGACAATAATTTATTTTTAACGAAACATCAAATCTCAAATTGTTAGTCCATTTAGATTTTTACTTTAAGTTTAAATGAAGAAATGATATTCAAGTCCTTTTTTCCTCACCTTTAAACCCACTGCTGTTCTTTTCCAGATGCACTATTATCTCAACAAATGGGGGCAGCCAATGTGACCTTAATTATATTTGTACTTCTCTACACTAAACAGCTGTGATCTTATCACCTTCTTTCTTATTTCCCATTCCTTCCATCTACTCCTAGCAGTTTTCTTTATTTCTGTCCCTGTTAGATTGTGGAAGTGTGAGCTGCACCTTGAGCCAGACCTGCCTGGTCAGCACATTTCTGTGTGTTACAAGCATTGTAATCTCCATGTTCTTTTCTATTCCTGTCTTTACAAAAACTAACATTTTGTTTATTTCTCAACTGCCACTCTGCAATGAGATGATTTCAGTATTCAGAGCATAATGGCATCCATAACCTTCTTTTTTGGATGTTGGTTTTGCACCCAAAATGTTTGGATAGATTGAACTATTTCACCTTGCATGTGTTTATTTTTATGACATTTCTAAACACTAACATACCTTTTTTTTCCTAAATATTTGAGTCTGAAAGGCCATTTCAGAATGTCCTTCAAATTTGTTGAGCTTGGAATAGCAAAGAAATGACAGGACATTTACAGACCAGGGCTAGGGCCACGAGTTGTATGTTGTAAGGGATGCTGGACAGATTTACATACCTCTGCGGCCTGGATGCCTACATGTTGTGTTATTGCATCCTCTGTGCTGAGGACTTTCTGAGATAATGTTTAGCATTCAAAAAAGGTCGATTATGTAATGTGATGTACTGGGTTAGACCATGAAATGCTTTGAAGTCAGAGAATGAGGAACCCACAGTTTAGGTGATCAAGAAAGTTATTAAATATTGATACCTTGAGAAAATGGCATGTGTCTTCAATTCTTCCACACTGCAATCTAAATACATCACAAATTTATTTCTTTGGGGAGCTGGATGCAGGCAGCAGAACCAGTTTTATAGAGAGAACTTGAGGCAATGGTGAAAATAGCCCTATTTAATCATGGTATTTTACATATTTCTCAGAGCAGTGGGTGGGTACATTCGAGTGTAAAAGAACCATAGTTGCCAGCTTGTTGCTCACATCTGTGTATTCCTCAGCTGGTTCTGTGTCTTTCTCTGGGAAGCTTTTCTCTTCCTGAGGCTGGGAGGGAAAGCAGGATGTGATATTATTTGCAGTGTGATGCTTGTACCCTCTTGCTGTCTGTGGGCTACAGCCTCACGTTGGTTTGACAGCTGGACTCTATGATCTTGGAGCATTTTTCCAACCATAACAGTTTTATAATTCTATAACTGTAAAGCCTCAATGCTGGAACAACAAAAGCCCATGATTTTAGGTGGAAAGTTGAGAGGTAGTTATTTACACATAGGCAGCCCAAGAGGAATTAACTAACTACAAATGAACTGCAGTGAGCTGCAGACTCTTAGTCTGTGTGCCAGCAGTGGCTGTGGCTCGGCAGCCCATGCACAAACAGCTGCGCTGATGTGCACAAAGACCAATTACCACCCTCCTAATTGCAAAGTGTTCCCACTGGCTTCATTGTGCTGGTGTAATCCAGGGAAAACTTGGTTCTGGATTCTTAGTTTTCAGCAGGCACTGCAGGGTTTGAGCAGACTGGGCACGGGGCTGTTACCAAGTCAGGGCTGCCGATGTTTCAGTGCCGAGTTTGCGTGTGCACACTTGTGCATGAGTGTGCATGTTTTAAACAAACAGCTCCTCTGGTAGCCACATACCCTCTGAACAGAGAGAGGCACAGACCTTCCCGATTTTCCTGGGGAAAGCTGTGAGAAAGCTCACAGAAAGAAGAAAAACAATTCTTACCTTCATTTGCTGCATCTGTTGTTTGGCAGATGTGGAATGTGTTATGGAGATTGTTTACCAGAAGGGATTTCTTAATTGGACACTGGTGGTGGCTGTTTTGATTAATTGATTGACCAATTAGGTCAAAGCTGTGTTGTGTTTGGGAAGGAGTCACAGGTTTTTCTTTTAGTATGATATAGTATAGCATAGTATAGTATTAATATAGTAATAGTATAATATAGTATAGCTTAATAAAGCATTTGTTCAGCCTTCTGAGAACATGGACTCAGTGCTAATTATTCCCCATTTGGGGGCCACCTGCTATGATAAGCTCCTCAAATCTTCTCTAGGATGACTGCAATGCTCTGATCACAGACCCTTATTTGCTGATTCTAGCAGCAATTATATGAATGATTTTTAGGGCAATGGATGACTCAGTGGTCATTAAGGCCAGAGGAGCCCTGCCAGTGTGTGCCAAGGAGCTGCTGGTAGCGCCGTGCGCCAAGGACAGCCTGTGTTGTGTGATTGCCATATCCTGGGGAAGATGGAAAACCTTGGACCTGCTTGGAGCAGGATTCTGTGAAACTCCTGCTTCATTCTTGGTAGGGATCAAAGCAGATTGCTGGACTGGGAATCTCAGGGTAGTTTCTAATGCTGGCCTGGCATTATCATGCTATAGGACCTTGTGAGTATTGGTTTCCCTCCAGCCTCTTCAGTTTGTAAGGCCTTTGCTGGAGTCAGTGTCCCTTGCTATCATCTCATATGGAGCAGGCACTAAAGTCTTGGCAGAGACTCACTGGCTTTGCAGCAATAAAATAGTTACTAATACTAAATTACTCATTTTTCTCCTAACCTGCAGTCTGTTGGCACAATTTCACCACATCTGCCCCTTTGTCAGCAGAAGCCTAAAGTAAGGGGAGGTGTAAACAAGCAGAGAGTGTCACTGAGCCACCAATATTTAGGATGAAGTGTAACAATGAAGGTAAGCCTCCAAAATGGTCTTATTCCACTATTACCTGCAAGGCAAACTATAAATCCTTGACAGGATGACACCATGTTTCTCTCCATAGTGTGGAGACACATTTGCAGTGTGAGCACACAAAGTACTGCTTTTTAAAGCTGTGGACATGAAATTAATATCAACTCAAGGAAAATGCTGGGCTTTTTGACCTTTGTGGGATGCTTTGTCCTGAGCTTACACAGAAACTTCTTTTTCTTTTAACCTTATATAAGTTATGTTGTTAGATCGTGTTTTTAAAGACTTTTCCTCATGATATTTTCAGTGGACACACTTGTGACATTTGCTGTCCGTATGACCCCTGTGAACTCACTGAAGTGCCTTCAGGGAGTCATGAATATGGAAGTGTTTCCTTTTTTGGCTTCATTTTTCACTGTTTTTGCTGGCTGGTTGGTTGTGTACAGTGCAGAGCAGCTATCCTGAATATTATTGTTCTGTCCTCCTTACAAGGGGCACAAAAGAAAAGCCTATTGTAGAAAGCAGCTTTGTTTCCCGTCAAGAACTTCAGCATGAGAAAAATGACAGAAAAAGAGGACTTAATGAAAGAATTTGAACTATTACAAAAGTGATCAAAATATTTTTTAATGAGATAGGTTATAAAAAAAGAAGTAATGTAATAATGGTTTTGTAGATTTAATCAGAAGAGTTGATTCATATTCCAAAAATGATCTTTGTTCTGGAGTTGCATCTTCATTAAGGGCCTGCATTTTAATGGTCCACCAATCAAACTAAACATGTCTTTGTGGATATAAGATGGTCACAGTCCTATTTTAATATTGTGTTTTTTTTTAATTGCCTTCCTTGCACAGTCTGTGCCCACACCCCACCACATCTGTCCATAGAGCCCTTTGTTAAACCGGCAGGTGAGAGGGAGGGGCAGGAGGGACAGTGTCACTGGGTAACTCAGTGTATTGGCACAAGTGTCCATCCACTGGCAGAAAATAAAATATCAAATGGCTGTTTCAAAGGAAAAAAAAATGCCCAGCAGAAACTCTGCTTCAGGAGAACTGAAAGTGTGAGTAAGAAGCTGTATTTGCAATTGAGCCTTGTTTGCCAGTGCAGAAAGAGGCAGAGTGAGAGAGTGACAGTGGTGGGGATGGGATGGAACAGCCACATGGCAGCTGCATCAAATGTAGCAATGCCCCACTCAAATTTCTCCATTAAATAAGGAAAACAGCATTCAGCCCATATCACAAGCAGAAAAAAATTCCTCCTTATGTTGATAAATGCTTCCAACTGCTGAATAAAAATTTTATATTTTGAATAAATGATGCAGCAGAATATTCAGGACAGCAATTTTGATTTAGGGTCTGAGCACTGGGAGGTGCAGTGCTGTCTTGCTATGTGCCACTGAATTCAACAGTGTTGCCATCTGATTCAAATGACTCTCCTGAGTGTGAGAGAGCCAGTTTTCCATTCCCTGACGTGCTGGTGTAAGTGTTACACTTCCCAAAAGTGATATAATGCCCCCAAATATTTGGTTGATTTATTTTACTTGTATTTATTTACATTTTAATTGCTACAGATGGAATAAATTCTCTGCTTTGAAGTTTTATTACATTAATGAAGCTGGCATAGTGTAGCCTAACTAATTTTGGAACCTCTCTTCAGTCTTCACAGTTCTGTGAAAGAGAATTTCAAGCAAAACACAGTTTGGCCTGAGTAAGTTGTTCAACACATAGCACCCTGGTATCCTCAGAGGTACAGAGGGGAAGAAAAAGATATGTATCAAATTTCATAGTCAGCAAGAACATTTGCCCTTAATAAAATTGAGTGTGGTGTTTTGGGATTTTTTTAATGAACAAGATTCATAATGAATTATACGTATTTTGTCTTTCAATTTTTTTTTTCTTTTTAATTTTAATTTTTTTTTTCCAGTACCTTTTCTCCTGTGATACGTTCCCTCTTCCAAGAAATAAGCACTGTGGTGTATCCTGACAGAAAGAGACAGCAGCATGTGTTTTTAGGAGCTGTGTGTATGTACTGGACTCTGACAGAGTTGTCTTCAGGTATGTCATAGCCCTCTATGTTTGCACCCATTTTCAAATACGTTTTTCTGTTGTATTAAACCTCCAACAAGAACCAATGAAATGCAGACCTGGTGAAAAGGGGCAGGTGGGAGTGCAGGACCCCCTTGGGGTTTCTGCACAGATGACCTGACACTGAATTTCAGCCCTGTGAAGGGGACACAGCCCTCACCTGTGACTGTCCTGGTGGCAGCAGGTTGTCCTAGTTGCAGCTGAGTGTCAGAAGAATTGGTTTCTGTTCAGCCACCTTTGATGTTCTGTCCTTTCATACCTATGAGAGGAACTGTCTACGCAGGTACTGGTGCAGAAATACATCACTTGAGCTGTGAACAATGAACTACATTCTTTCTTCTAACACTAAATTCAGGTCTTGTTAAAAAAAAAAAAAAAAAGGACAGGTTGCACAGGGAACAAGAACTTCCAGTTCAGAGTGTGCCAGGGTAAGTAGTAAGTGGTGGGTTTGAAAGTCCTTGTCAGATTTGTGTTCAGCTGGTGTGTGCAGTGTTACAAGGAGCAGAAGTGTGTGTATTGCACAGGCAGGGACTGAGGATGCTGCCAGCTCCTCTCACTCCTGTGTCAGCCTTCCCCCACTGTGGATGTCTTATCTGTTGAGTGTACCATGTACTAGGCGTTTTAAAATCCTTGTATTTTCCCACATGACTTCTTTTGGAATAAAGTGCAGCTGCAAATGGATTTCCACTCTCTAATTTCCTTCCCTTGCAGTGTGGCAACTTGAAGCTTGGCAAATGCAGTTTTTATAACCTGTAACAAATGTGTTCATAACCTTGTACTTTAACATCAGCTGCTCACTATTCTTGCCTAAATCTGAAAAGCTTGATAATAAACATTCAGGCAGGAAAATCTATTGAGACTATTGAGTGACTGTTATAATAACTCTGATTCAGTATCTTGAAGGATTAAAATGAAATTGAACCTGATAACATCAGTTTTGTGCAACCTGTCTTTTCTACCAACTTTTAATCATTTTTCATAACAACTCTGCATTAACACCCTATTCTGGAAACGCATTCCTCTATTGTTCTCTGGTATCACACACTCCTCATTTTGCTTTTATAAATAATATTTCTTGCTCTCATTCATCTGTGCTCCCTACATATCACCAGGTAGATTTGATGTATTTTTCCTCCTGAGAGCCATCTGCTCAGTTGTTAGGTGACATAAACCCATCCACCAAAATGCAGGTTGATAGAAGTTCTTGCTAAACCAAAGCACTCATTTATGAGTCTTCTTTCCAACACTTGCCCCCTGGCCAGGCCTTCCCTGGCCTAAAAGCTTTCAGACAGTGCTGGGACTCCAGACACATTCTGGAGTTGTCCAGTTGGCCATGGTAAGAACTCCTGGGGCCTGCCTGGGAAGGCTGGCCTGAGTGCATGGAAAGAGAGGGATGAACTGTCCTCAAAGGGAAGGAGTCACATACTCACTGCTGCAGTAGATTATTGTGCCCAAACCAGAAGATGGATGAAACTGGGAGGACAGAATTCAGAGACAGTGAAGAAAGTGGGGTAGACAGTGTGTCTTGGAGCCTGGTGGCTGGGTGACCCTAAAGAAGAGCAGCAGCAGGATGAAGGGCTTCTTTCTGATCCCAGGAAGTTCAGCTCCTGCTCTTCTGGCACAAACCCTTGTGCAGGCCATCAGAGAACTGGGTATGATGGTAAAGGGCTTCACAATGGAAACAAAACTAAATAAAACCATGTATTTCTTTTAACCAGGCCTTTCCCTGCCTCTTTTGCCCTGCACTTGCAAGGTGGGGAGCTGTTTGTGCAAGGGGCCGTGTTGGGGCCTGTGGCCTGTGCTCCGGCCTGTTGGATGGAAAATGCATCTGTCATCAAGACCTCAAGCTGTGGTAAAAGCCTGAAGGGCTGCAAGACATTCAATCAAGTTTGTAAGAGCAATACAGTGGGTCTGTCATGCTCATGACTGAACAGTTGTACTTCTACTGTGTTTTGACTGAAGAGATTTTCTGTTTGACCTGCCCATGTACAGAAGCACTCTGGCATGAACCAGATGGGCCCTACTCATGCTAAAGGGGAAGTATTTTTTACTTTTCCTCAGATAATTCTTATCCCAGTCGGTTACAGTTGCTGAGGTCACTGGTCAGCAGTACAGGGGTATGTGCCAGAGCAGCCCAAGCAGTGGGTCAGGCAAGGGAGGTTTTTGGTCAAGGTGATGGGTGTCACCCTCAGGTGGCCATGGGGGAGGCACAGCCACGAGCACCAGGTGCCCAGTTTTCTCAGCCTGAAAAGACACTGTGATGATTACACAGAGCCCAACTGCTACTGGCTGCATCCAGCTGCATGAAAAAGTGTCTACAGAGCTGGTGGCTTCTCAAACATGCAAGTCGTGGTACGTGTAATTTTCGCCACTTCCCACCATGGGAGAGGTGGGATTTCTCACTCAGAGGGATGCATGTTGTACTGACTCTGGAGACTGAATATGTGCCTCCAAGAGGAATTTCACAGCCTGGCCCTCCTCCTCAGAGCTCACAGGGCTTCTTGTTTCCTTTGGCAGGAGGTATGCCATGGAAAAACTTACTCCTGGAGGGTCTGAGTATTTCTTGGGCTAATTACCTTGCATTGTTTGCAATCCTTGAAGCATCTAAGTTGATATGCTGAGTGCAAGAAGGGGAAAGTGGCTAGAACCTGTAATGTAGCTTAATGAAAACTAATGAAAGTTTAAATAAAAAGATGCAAACAAATCCCTAGTGAGATACCTGAGCCACAGTTCCACAAAATTTAATTAATCTTTCCTTTGTATTAAACATTATGATGCAGGGAAGAATCTGTGCCGAGGACAGCAGTGACTAATTTCACAGCAAGGAGTAAACTTTTGTGTGTGATTTTGTCTCACCACATGCATGGAAGTGAGTACAAAGGAATAACAACTGAGGACCTCAGGTACCAAGACAGCTGCTGGATGGGCCAGGTCAGGAGCTGACATCATCAGGTAAATATAGACAGGAGGTGTTTGGTTTTTTCCAAGAAGTAAAGGGAAATATTTTTAGTGCATGTTTGAAACACCTCTGCCTGCTCCAGATGGTGTGTCATTGGTCTGGGCTCTGACCTCAGCCACTGGAAAAGTTTGATTCTACACAGCACTGGCCACAGGCTTGCAACCCTTTGGCCAAATGTCCCAGGAACACCAGGTATATAGAGTTAAAGCTTTATGTCTCACATTTTAAACACCTAAGCCTCTCCAGAGGTTTAACACAACCATTTGCAGGGCAAGAAGATTTAATATGTCCTCACAACAGGCAGAAGTTCCTCCTGAGTAGCCCCCACCCACAGCTGTTTGCTTCCATGTTGTAGATATATAAAAATAATTCCTAGAGAGGTAAATATTTGTTTGCTCATGAGATCCATACCAATATCTGTGAGCTGGGTGAAGGTCTGCATTTCCCTTAGCCAGGATCCTGTTTACTGCCCCACTTTCAGACCTCCTGCCATAGCTTTAGGGAGAGTAAATATGCCTGGGATTCACTGAATTCTGCTTTTTGTGTACCTCTGCCTCTGGGATCAGCTTCCTGTGCTGGAAGGAGCCACACAGGAACCTTCACAGGAGGAGGCAGCTCCTCAGTCCTGAGGAGAAGGACTTTGGTCTGAGAGCAGCCAGGGGATGCTGGCAGCTGCTCCAGCTGCTGCTGCAGGCTTGCTCTGCATGGTTCCCTTCTGGCAGCAGTCAATGCTCCCTTTTATCTTAAAAAAAAAAAAAAATCTTCCTTCCACTGCTGCATGAATGGATTCCCTGTCCTGGAAAAAGAAAGTAGACCAAGACAATTAGAGCTCTTCTCCTGGTGCAGGCATTTTAGAGGAGGCTTGAAAGGCTGGAAAGTGATGCCTCAGCCCCAGCCCCACCTTGGCCTGGTGTGGGGCAGCCCCAGCAAGCAGGGAGGGCAGGGAGTGAGGGCTCCTGCCTCCCAGAGTGGCAAGGTTGGAAGGGCACCACCTCACACACTTTGACAGTGCTGGCACACAAGCAGTACAGATTCTTTCCACTGACTTTCCCTCTGACACCTCATCTGCTGTTTCTAGCCTTAACCACTTTTGGTTATATCAGTAGAATTTCTACCCTTGCATACATTCCACAAATCACTAGAATCATTAAATATCCAGCTGCTGATGGAGACTGTCTTCCAGAGCTGGTGGATTTGCTCAGGGGAGTCAATATTTGGAGAGCTAAATACCCAAAATAAGAATGAGAAAATGATGTGGCAGATTTCATGAGAGAAATGTCTGAACTTCTCTGATGAGTTTATTTTGCCACTCTCTGATGAGGTACTAACCTGACAAAAAGCAGGTGGTTGATTAAGTGTCACAGTCAGCCCCGTGGCACTGGTGATCCCAGGGAGGACACTCTGACAGGTAAAAGGAGCTGTGTTTCATCCTCTGCATGTCTTGCATGTAATTTGTTGCACAGGCTGAGGGCACTGTGAGAGATGAGCAGCTCATCACCCCTTGGGTCTCTCCCTTGCCTTTCCCATCAGACATTTAATGTACAGTGTGTATTCCTGACCGCTGCAGTGCCAGGATTTTGATCCTATTGCCATAGAATTTTGATTGAGTTTGGGTTTTTTGCCTGTTTTGAAAATAACACTTTCACAAGAAGCGCAGCATTGCTGCAGATTTTTCATTACCTGTTGGTGCATGACAAGAAGTTAGAATACAGAAAGACCTAAAAATATGAAGACAGGAAATTAGCAAATATATTTATAAGTTAATCCAGAGAAAAATACTCATGATTGGATTTTTCTAAAGGGGATGGAAAAGCAGAAGAGCTGTCAATATTATTTTATGCCAAATAAGTAACGATAACAGGGTCAGTCTTTTCTAATAACCTCTTTCCTCTGTTTGACTTATACTTGACTTATTGAAGCCAAAGACCTGCATTATTTCATAAATGCATTGGGCACAAATGCTCTGATGGGGAAGAAGTTAATTAGGATGAAGAGGGAAGCTGTGTTCCAGGTGCAGGAGCCATTAGTATTCTTCTGCTCCAGTTCCCTGAACTGCTGCATTTATTAACCTTTAGCCAGATCAGAGCCGATTTCTCCTGTTTCTTACATAATGTTGGAATTCTAATTGACAGTACTGATGAAAGGGAAAAGTCTCTCTGCAACTCAAATTTTTCTTGCTTTCATGTAGAGGGCTTCAGAACAAGAGTCTTATCAGCTGTGAATAATTGCATCTCATTAGCTGTGTACTGGAGTTATATGTATATGCATATTGGAGTCGTGTATATATTTGGCTGGGAAATGTTATGGCTTGCTTCAAGTGGCACTGGGGATGTGAAATTCAGTGTGCATGGCATGTTTATGTAACTGAGTGACATTGCTGAAGAGGTAGGAAACGATGGTTGCACATTTGGGTGTTTGCACTGGTTTTCTCCGGTACCTCAATAGCTTTTGCTCTTCTAGGAAAATTTAGTTCTGTGCTGATCTTGTAAATCCAAATTCACAGAAAGTCTTGGAGTCTCTAATAGACAGAGAAAGCTGCCAAAAAAGTAATTTGCATGAGAATGCTAAGTTGTCTTAGCCCTCAAATCTTTCAGAACATTAAGAGAATCAAATAATCCATTTACAATCTTTTGATTGCACCCTTTATTCTGGGTGTTTTTTTTTTTTTTTTTTTTTTTTTTTCATATGGCTAGAAGAGGGCTCTTTTTAATAAAATGAGGTGGTTTATTTCTGAGAGGGCAAGTCTTTTCTCCTTAAAGGGGCTGAGCAGTTACCCAGAGATGATTTTCCATTGTGCAGAAGCTGCAGCTTCCACATGTCTCTATGATAGGGGCTCCCACCCCGGAGAATTACCTGGCTGCAGAACAATCATTAATTGCTTTCTGGTACAAGGATTACCTTGTTATTGCTCATAGTTCAGAGACAATTCATGCATATATTGGCATGAAGAAAATGCCAACTGCTCTTATTTCCAGCAAAACAGTGACATAATTGTCAAGCTGATAGAAAACAAAAGCTTCCTCCTAATATATTTGTTATTAAACAAAGAAAAAATATCTGCTGTTTAACTAAGAAGTGCTTTCCACACTTTGCAGGAAAAACAGCTAAAATTTAATGCTGGGACAATGCATGATGAAGTTGTTGAAATATGAGCGTCACATAAATTCTCATGGATTCTTTCTTACTAAAATGCAAACTGTTGATTTCTTCTTGATCCTATTGGTTTACAGATATTTAATCTAAGTGGAGCTTTCATGTGGGATTAATTTTATATTATTTTTCTTTAAAAATTACAATTACAGGTCCCTTTATATACAGCATAAAAACAAATTATCGGAATATTTCTTACTTTAGGCTACTTTATGCTTTCTCTCAAAGAAGAAAACAAAATATCATCTTTTTTTTTCTTTCTTAAGATAACTTATGTTTGACAGCTTTGTCTGGAGGATTTCAGTACCTGACCAGAAAATTCTGGGAATCAAATTCCCAGTGCTGCCCAGCGTAGTGCACAGCAAGGAGATAAGAGACCAGAAATCACATTTCCACTTGTGGTGAGATGAACATTTGAAGGACAGGATTGCTGCTGACTGCAAACAGTGGAGCCTGCAGGACTTTTTCCAGAAACAAATTGAATTATGTTCAGCAATATATTAATTAGCAGCTGGAAAAGAATATTGGGAAGGTTGTGGTAGTGATTAATTGTTTTGCTTATTAAATTATTTTCCTAGCATATGATTTTTTTCTGCAGAAAGATATTACTTTGAGTATTATGGCTCATGCCTATGTGAGGAAAGAAGAAGGTATTTTTCTAAGATAGCAGAAGGATTTTATCCTGTATTTCTAAAGAAAGTAATAATGAAGATCAACACTTGAGAACTGCCTGGAAGAAAATAGATAATTATAGACTTCATTATGCTTTCAAACAGACAAGCAAAATTTTAAATCAGACCTTTAAAACCACAGGAGTGTAGGGAAAAAATTGTGAGGAGCACCAATTTTCTGATCAATCAACACTTGCAATGAAAAACCAGGATTACATTCTTAGAGGCTTAGTGAATATTTTCCCATCAAACTTAGGATTTTAATAAGGCAGAGATAGAATTCCATGCATGAAACCTTCCAAACCATCAGTCACAATCAAACTCCAGGCTGGACATAAAACTGAGAAATTACATAAAACTGAGGCATGAGGATAAGCGAAGAAAGGAAACCAGACTGCATGAAACTGCAATTAATCCAAAGATTGGCTTCCAAACAATATAAACTCCCTTCCAAACAATATAAGTCCCCCAGGCTGTTTCTAGCACGGGGCAACCTCTCCAAAGGAGTCAGTTCCTCAGGAGGTCACAACATTCACATTTGCAAGGGGATATTCTGTCCCTTAGAGTTTTCTTCTAATGTTTGGTACACACTTCATTACCCATTAAAGTTTCACCTTGCCTGTGAAAACCAATGCAATTAATGCTTTCTCAGTAATCAGGACATAAAGACTCTCCTGGTGAAGCAGGTCATATTATGAGCATTTAGCTTTTCATTAGGGAGATTTCAGTGTAGCCTGTCCTTTTCAACTTTCTGATTTAGCAGGAGGAATAGACAAGCTGGAACATCTTGACACCTTCAGCTGTTACCACCTTCAAACTCCAAATACATTCCTATCACGGGGGACACCCTGCAGCTTTGCAAAGCCCACATTACTGATTATTTTTATCTTCCTGAGCTTGGTAATGGGGCCATAGTGACTTGGGGACCTGCCTCTCCTTGACCCAGGTGCAAGGATGGGTCCTGGTCATGCAGTTGGCTCTTTAATGCCCTGCAGCTGTGTTTTCCCTTCATTCTCTATTGAGGAGTGACCCTCTTTTCAAGATGTGCTAAGAAATAATCATAACTTGGTTGAAGAGCACTATAAAAAGCAACAATGTTTGGGCTTGCTGAGCTGGGCAGAAGACCTCAGCACTACTGCAGCTTCATTTTGGAGTCCAAGGTACCCAGAGGGATTGAGAGGGATGAGTCAGTGCCCATGCTGGGTGTTAGAGCCTTACAGATGCTGAGTAAGGAACTCCTGCTGGGATGGAGGACACAGGAAACACAACTGGCTTGGTTCAATGTTAGCTAAACAGCTAACAGCCAACAGCTCTGTGGCAGGACACACTTTTTAGACAGGCTTTACCTGTTTTACAATCCTGCTGAGCCTTGGTACTGGCAACATCAGTCCATGCTTGCACTCTTCTGCTGTTGCTGTACTGAAAGATGGAATATTACCTTTGAGCTTCAATGAGGTTAGAAAATCAGGCTAGTTCATCTGATGGGAGCCTGCTCACCCCTTCATGGGTGAAGCACTAGAGAAGACCATTTTTCCTCCAGTGATATCATTTGGTTCAAGGTAGGCCGAGCAAAAAAAATCTAAAATGTGTTCACACAGGTGGTGATATTGGTATAATTTTACCAGTTACTTTAATGCCCATGTAGACAAACTTAGAATAACAGGTTTTAATCAAAGATGAACTTGGATGACAGTTTAAGTGATCAGATTCATGCCTTTTTAAAATAAGTGTCTAAAACAGGTATGTTGTTTCTGTTTTGGTTCTCTTTAGTGCTGTCTATAATCATGCCCCTGTTAAAATGATACTTTTAGGGACTATTTATTTGATAGACTCTCAAGTATTCATTATCTTAATTACCCACTATAAGTTACCCATGATAGTCTATCCTTGTTTGGTGCAAAAATAATGACTTCGTGTCGTTCAGGTGCTAATCACCAAATCTTAATCCTTTGCTAGTTTATTATGGATTTTTGGAGGAAAATTAAAGGAGAATCTTAAATATGTCTGTTCTCTAACTTGTCTTTTAGCAGCAGTGCATCCATTCTGCCTCTGGAGACCTTCAGCAGACGGTGTCAGGCTGCAGAGCCAGGGAATTGTCTGCCTGTGGTGCAGGGAGTGACCCATGGCTGTGGGCTGTGATGTGCTCCAGCTCATTGGGAGATGTGCACCAGCACTGCTCCATCTGTGCTAATGGGATTTCTTGTTGGCACTTTTTACACAATTGTTTGTCATTCTCCAGTGGTGCCAATGCTTGCCACAGCAGATGAAGCCAGCTCCTGATGGTGCCCTGGCCCTGACTCAGAGCTGGGCTGTGTGCTGCCTGCTCAGCCTGCCCTGCCACTCTGGGACTGGGGGAGCCACTGGCTGGTACTGGTGCAGGGGAGAGGGACTGTATTTGTCCCTGTGCTTTCTGTCGAGGGATGAAATGAAATCTGTGGGGCTGAGGAGTACTGAGATGCCCAGGTTTGCTTCATGGGGGTGAGGAAGTACCCCAGAGTGACTCTGGCTGTGCTCTGCAGAGAAGGTGGCACTGAGGGTGTTGCCCCTCTCCAGTGGTGAAAGAGGAATTCCTGTGACAGGCAAACTTTTACTGGCCTGGCTGGGTCAGTGGTGTCCCCAGCCAGGGCAGGGCTGCAGAGCAATGAGCCTTCCTAGGTCCTGAATCTGGAAGGTCTGCAGGAAAGTGAGCCCTGTCCTGTTCTTTGGAACATTTGCCCTGTGCTCACAGAATATGAGACTGTGTGTGGGCAGTGTAGAATAAGTGCACATTTATCATTTGGAAGAGCACCTTATTCTTGCTTAGGTTTTTCTGTGGACACCCTGCAAGCATAGTTACACATGGGACAGCAGAGACTCTCTGTTCCCAGTCTGTCTCCAGCCAGAAGGTCACACTTTGTCCTGGCACTACAAAATCTGCCCATGGCTGATGCCACGTGCCCCTCACAACAGCAATCTTTGAGTCCTTCTTAGCCAGCCCATCTCAACCCAAACTCATTTATAACACAGGTAGTGTAAAAGTCCCTGTTGGTGAAAATGACTGCAAAGAATTTTCTTAAGATCACCTATCTAATGCATCAAAGGGCAGAAATGAGACCATCATTTAAGTTTTGGTCTTATGCTGCAGTCATTAAGCTGCAGTGCTTCACCTGTACACAAAACTACACAATTATTCATATTCTAAAGATGTGGTGGAGACCAACAGCATAAAAATATGGAGAAGTTTCTCCATATCTTGTGAGAATAGTGGAGGTTGTAGTGTCTGTGGATGGTTCACTGTAATCTGACAGCTTGCCACATGCCAAAGGGAGCCCACAGAATTTTATTTCAGTAGTGTTATCACTGGAATTATTTATTAATGTTCCAGTCTTACTCTAGTGGAAGTGTCTTTTTATTAAATCAGATTTAAGATATTTTTATCAGTGCTATTTCCAGCTGACATGATTTTCCATGGCAATTGGGTAAGCAAATAATTACACAGTATGATGTTGAGGGTCTGAAAAATTTCATATATGCCATGTTGTCTATAATGCTCAAAATAATCCAGATCAAAAGATGGTGTGAATTGTGTGGGAATTAATATTATCACACAGATGTATTTAAGTGTTAATTCTCTTTGATGTGACCATGTAGAAAAGCCTTAGGAATCAGTGAAGATTAGGGGAAAACTGACTATTTCTGGTTACTTGCTCATAATAATACAGACAGACTGTCTGTGCTAAATTGCTAAACCACTTTAACAGGCTTTTCAATGTCTTTTTTTTTCTTGTCCTTTTTTTTTCAGACTTGATTTTATTCATATTTGCCTATCAAGATGTTGGGAGTAGAGAGGATGAGAAAGTCTTCAAGGGAAATATATTTTATTATTACTATATGTAAACAGCACCTGATGTTGCACTCAGATTTGAATTTCCTTCTTCCAGAAATGTTAAAAAAATTTCATAGTCAATGGGTGAAGGGAAGGAAAGCTTTGCATTAGAGTTCATTGGTCTTTATAGGTGTAGAAGTCTTGAACTCTTGACTTCTACATTCTGACACCTCCAAGGAACCCCTGCATGTGTAGGTCTTTTACTTCTAAAAACCTTCTGGCTGAAAGAGACAATTGCCCATTTCATACCTGTCAGTAAGGCTTGGCATTGAGCCTGCTGTAAACTGACTAATATGTGTTTGGGCTTGTGCCATTCTAGATGCTTTAGAAGAAATTACTTGAAGCATTTCCAGTTTGTCACTGAAAAAAATGGAAGTAATTTCAAGATAAAACTGAAATATATGATGGTAAAGTGCTGATTGTTTTAAATGCCAGTTGAACACCTGATTTACATAATAACCTGATTTTTGTGGCACCTGGCCAAATGCAAATGTAAATGATGGTACAAACAGGCTTTTATCTGAATTTCATTGTTTGGCTAATGTGGCAGGACAAAGCTGAAATACTAGTGAAAAAGAAAAGTTACTTGTTGCATACATTTGCAACATTTGATGATATATGCAAATATTCTCTGATTGACTCTTTTAATTTCATGAATTGTATCTGTTTCCTTCCCTTGTGGATCTCACATGCAATAGGGGTCTGCCCTTGAAAACCTGCCTACTCTTCTTTGTTGAAACTTTAGTTTTTTATGCTATGAGAACACTTTCAAACCAGTGCACCTGTTCTTAATGGTACCCTACTCAGTTCCTTGCAGCAGTCAGTCATTTTACTGATATTTGTTGCTATGTGCCTTCAAAATTAGTAGTGCTGCTGTTTAAATATGAATGCTACTAAAATTACATATTAACTAGCAAGCTGTTGGAATCTCTGTTACCAATAACTGCCAGGAAAAATAATTTCATGCTATAAACTTAATTTGGAATTCACTATGGGCCAAGAATTACTTATACCTGTCAGGGTTTCCCAACAGAAGACTCAGGAATAAAACAAGTATTGTTTAAAAGTTAAACTTTATTTGAATAAGTTTCTATACTGATGTCTTGTATGTTTGCTGTCTGGGAAGAAATTTTTTTTTTTTATATAAAAACACTGCAAACTGAAATTGCTAATGATTACTCCATGGTGCATTGGGCTGTGATGGAAGATCTGGATAGCAAGGTCCTGCTGGGTTTGGGCTCTATCCATACAATACATTTCCGTTATTCTAAGAAGAGAAATTTCTCCTATATAGTCCTTATTTCTTGCAAATTAAATTAAATGGAGTGGGTTTCTTTGGCAGCAGCACTTGCTGAGGCCTGCAGTAGGAGCAGAGCTGCACCTGAGCTGCACCTGAGCTGCACCTGAGCTGCACCTGAGCTGCACCTGAGCTGCACCTGAGCTGCTCGTGCTGGGCTCTCGAACACCCGCCAGGGCCTGAGAGTGAGCATGAGTGACACTGATGGATGTGCTGCCAACTGCTGCACACTGGTCTTTTATAAAGCATCCCCCTTTCCGTGGTCAGGCCTAGAAAATTGAATTCCTATAAACTGTCTAGAATGTCATGGCTTTATTAAAATAAATACCAGGCGCTGTGAAGGAAGAATTTGAAGCTGCAAATGCATCGAGGTCTGTTGTGGCCACTGCTGAAGGCAGGAGACTGACTTAATGGACTCTCAATCTGAAAAAGTGCAATAGCCTCATATGTTTCTTAATTTCCAGCTGTGTATCTTGCTTAAATGACTTAGTGTAATTCAGTTAGTGGATCTTTTCACTATTTGCTGCATTTCTGTGAGCCTGAAAAAGGCTTCAGTGTGTAGCACCCATGCAGTGGGTTTAGCTACTGATGTTGTTGCCTTCTGGTTGTATGAATGAGTGCAGGAGACCAGAAGAAGACTGGAAAGCACAATGATTTTGGTTATAGTAGATATGACACTGAATCAATGTTTGTGAGTGGGCACAGCAGGTCCTGTTCACATTTCCAGTCATTCCTACAGTGCTTTGTGCATGCCCACTTGTATGGTCAAATACTGTGTGCAGTATTGTGTGCAGGGTCTTAGATGAATCTTTTACTGGTAGCAAATGCTGAGACATTATTTTACCAGGGAAAAAGAGGTTTTACTTTCTCATTTTCCAAGCATTTTTGTGTTGCTTCTCTTTTTCTTTTTCAAAATAAAAGGGAAACACAGTGAAACTCTGTGTTGTGCTCTTGGAAGAGGGAAAAGAAAAATTACATTAAACCTGCACAGATATTCTTTATCAGTGTTCTCATATTATCTGAGCAAAACAAAACTTAGCACCTATTTTTTTTTTTTTTTTAGCAAATTTTATGCAGTTTAGGGAGGACTTAGAAACTAAAGCTTCTGAAAAGAATCTGATAGCCCCAGGTGTAAGACCAGTGAGATAAGGGTTTGAGGCCACTCAGCTAAGATAACAAGTTTAATTTGCTAAAGAAAGTGTTAGAAAATTAGAAGGACAATCTTGAGGATGCTTAGTCCCAGCTTCTGGCCCTGGTTCCTTGGTCTGCCTAAGCATTTTTGTGAATCCATCACTGGATAATGTGCACTGTCACTACGCTTGCAGCTGTCAACATTTCTCTGGTTTCAAACATGAAGAAATTCCTTTGGATGACCTATTCGTGTCTTCTAAGTTTCATTCCTCCAGGGCATATTTCCATGGGGTTATCAAAGACTTTTATTATCCTTTCATGAGTGCATAGCATTTGAGTCTTAAAATGTGGTCTGGAATGAAATTCTGCTGGAAAGAATAGTTTTTTCTTTGTCCTTTAATTCTGTTGTTATAGCAAAGCAGAAAATACTGCAGACAGTGCCATAAAATTTAAATAATGAATGTAAAAATCTTTTCCCAGCTGTGACAGGGCAATATCAGAATGTTCTGAATTGCTTATCTGTTTCCTAATGAGAAATAAGGAATATTCTAGATATTAAGAGATTCCCTAGGGCTAATTTGTTTGAGGACCATGTACTGAAAGTACCTAATGTTTAATAAACACAAACTAGCAACATAGAATGATTTCAAAGAGTGCTTAGAATATTTTTATTCATGAGTTTTGGTGGGGTTTTGATTTTCTTTCAATAATGAACACAAATGCATTACACCTTTGTAATTCATGTCTGCTCCCATATAAGTTTCATGCTCACATTGAGAGGCCAGTTCCTATTTGGAAAGGCTCTTGCATGCAGGCAGTGGAGTTGATTGTTCCCTTGTGCCTGCAGAAAGCAACCAGGGAAACATCTGTGCTGAGCTGGGGCTGATTTGAATGGGTTGGGTTCAGATGTTGGCAGAAGGCACCCACTCCAAGAGCCACCAAAGATGGTGAATTGGCTGTGAGCTTTGGAGCCTGACCATTAGCTGAGAGACACAAAACTTCACACAGAGTTACAATTCTTATTTCCAAGGCAAGCAGCAAGCTGTGTGTCTGTATGGCTGGGAGGAAGGGCAAGGGAAAGCCACAGGGTAAGTGGCACTGATGCCTTGTGAAGGCTGACCTAGGCCAGAGACTAGACAGAGCTAAAGAATAAAGTAGGGATTTATTAGGAGGCATCAATAGATCCACCTTGGGCAGCACAACCCAAAATGGCCACAAAAATGGACAACAGGTCACGAGGTCTCTCACTTTTGTAAGTTCTGCTCCATTCGCATATTGGAGCTAATTGTCCACTTTCAGCCCCAGCCCATGCAGTCCCATCCTTCTTGTTTTTCTCTCTTCAGTCCATGTTTTTTATGCTCTTGGGCCTGAGATCTGGATCAGCTGTCTGTGGGTCCCCAGCTAGAGAAGGAATTGTTTTGTCTCCCTACTCTCTGAAGAGAGCTCACCATCCCTTAATATGAAGCCTAGACTTACACACTAAAGTGGAAGAGAATCTGAAAAATATAAAAGCTAAAACCTGAGGCATCATTTCCCCCCGGTGTCTTTGCCACAAGGGGTAAATACAATAATGCTGCTAGCTACAGCCCTTATTTCTTCTCCAGTCAAAAAGAAACAGAAAGCCGAAACAAAGTTAAAAAAAAAAAAAAAAAAAAAAAAAAAAGAAAGAAGAGCAAAACCCTAGAATCATTTTTTTTGTGAGGGAGTTTTCATTTGAAGTTTTTAGCACGAGTTGCTGCATTTCAGGAGTAGGGGTTGTGCCAGGCTTACTGCAATTGTACTATTAGTGGCTAAATTATCAATTGATTACAGGTGTGTGTCTGCCTTAATGGGGATTCAACTACACTTTAAAGGAAGTTAATAAATAATATTGGAAGCAGCTGCCTTTGCTACTCCTTTAGAGTCCTGTCACACCCCTTCCTGGGAGTGAAGTTAATGCTCCCTTTATTTTTCTCTGTCCTTGACACAAAACTGACTGAGCATGGAATCAAATGCTTGATGGGGTGAGTTATGAGTACAAGTTTGTCTTCTGAGTGTGCTAGGACTTGATTGCTTGGCAGTTCTTCCTTTCTTTAGATGGGGTATTCTTGAGATTCTTGTAAAATGCTTGTTGTAATAAAAAAGAGCTTAGGAAGGGAGGGACTTCCACCCCTGCATTTCAGGAGAGTGTGTGCTCAAGCTGCTCTGGATTTTTAAGTGATGCATGAAAATGGAGCAGTGTATTTTGTAGCTGGAAAGAATAGGTGGATTTCAGTGTTTTGGAGGAATTTTCCTTTGTTTGGAAAAGAACAGGGCTCCTGCCTGGATGATTGATTTAGAAATTGCTTATTGGAAATCAGCTGTGTGCTGTGCCTTTGAATGGAGGTCAGCCCCACAACAGGCACTGCTGTGGCCTCTTCCAGCTCCCACTGCCTCATGCTGCCACTGTCACAGCTTTGGGCCCCTTCCCCAGGGCTGTGCTGGAGCTCAGCTCCTTCAGGGAAGGGGTTCCAGGGCTCTTGCCCTGGCTGCCCAGGGGCCCCTTGTCTCACTGCAAGTTCAAACCTAGGGTGGAGGAGGAGAAAACCCTATGGCTGCCTCTAAAGGAATTCAGCTGTTAGTTCAATGTCTGTTAAATTTAATAAAATCCACTTAGATGCTCATCCTCAAGAGCCAGTCTGATACTTTACGTAAATCTTAATTTGTTTACCACAGTTGCTTTAAAAACAAACAAAAACCCCACCACATCAGAACAGACACAACCCCTGCTAATTAGACCTTAAGGTACATTGAGATAACTTTGGACAGATGTGCCAATATTTTATTATGCCAATTTTTGGCCAACATATTTTTTAATGTGTGTAGGCCTGATAAACTGCAGTTTTTAGGCTTTTGGTTTACTAAACAGTGGCAATAAGTATTGGAAAGGCTGGCATGCAGTATGCTTTTTGCACAAGCAAGAAGCAATGAACTCCTGGGACCTGCAAAAACCAGTTCTTCTTTCAGTTTGACAGAATGATATCTGTACTAAACTGATACGTTAATTGAGTCTGGCAGCCTCCATTTAATTGTGACTCATTGCAAGTGATCGAGTTAGTCAGCTCCTCAGTTGCAATTCTGTTTTTGTCATGAGAATAAAAGAAAATAGGTAGCATGCATAGTTTTACTTTCTTTTTGTTCCTAAAAAGCTCTGCAATTTTAAATATTTAATGATTTGTGAGGTTCTTTTTTTTTTTTTTTTTTTTTTTTTTTTGTTTTTAGTTTTTTGGTCAGTCTATTTCACACATTTTTGGCCATGATAATTTTAGGCTCTACCTGTGAAATTCCATCTCACAATTTGTTAGCTGTTGTCACAACCATTCCAGATTTAAATGTACATGGGAAACAATTAAACAGAACTAAACCGATTTGACACAGTTGTGCTGTAACAAAAATGCCAGGATATTTCAGCACTGGTTAGTAAAAAGAGCAATGCTTGTGACAATGAGTAGCCCCAACATCTGGAATCAGATTCATCCCACTGTGGCTCAAATGTGGCTTTGGTTGGGTTAGAAGAAAAAACAAGTGCTACAACTTCCTTCAACAAAGACACCACTGTAGATCAACCTTGTGAGATATATCCATCCACTAAACCTTTCTAGTCTGAGGAATGGTTCTAGAAAATAAGGATATCATGAAGGATATTACTTGCCTTAACTGCCTGTGGAAAGTAATTGCTTGTTTTTATCTCCTGATTGATATTATGCTTGCTGTTAAGAACACTTAAGCTAGTCTGAAGTCTTATTTTGTTAGAAGTCAACACTTTGTTTAATTCTACCCATATCAAAAAGGCTTTTAGTCCAAAGTAACCAAGCTGAGAAAAGAGAGGGTGGAAGGGAAAAGAAGGACAGATGAATAATGATGCCTGCAAGGTCTTTGCAGAAACAGAATAGTTCTAAATCCATTTGGTTACTACCAATTACATGCAGACCTAAAGAACTGTTCTCTTTCACACCAATTCGCCACTGTAGTGTGGTTTATAAATGTTAAGCTATACAATGGCTTGGTTAAATACTCCAAAGTATTTAACATTTAGAAGATTCTTCCTGACTTTTGTAAACTGCAGTCCTAATGCACCTGTGAAATTCCGACCAAGGAGTAGAAACTCTTCTAATAAGTATGTAATAATATTCAATGCTTTGAAAATGCTTTCCAAAAATAGTGTATAATAATATTTTTTAATTTCAGAAAAGAAGGGGGGAGAAATTGGTGTCAGATATGAGTTCACAGAGATCTGCATTGGTGTGCTAAACTCTTGGAAGGAAGGGCCTGTTACAGCCCCTGCTGTAATGGTCAGGGATTGAGTCCCAGAGCTTCTGATGGTGAACAGAATGTTTGAAATTGCTGTTTTGTGTGTGTTTTCATATGTTAACTTACTATAAAAATGCATAAACAAATAATAATTCAGAATTCAGATAAAAATAAATTGATATCGGAACAGTTGAAAAAATTACATTATAAATTGGTATTGATGTACAATGCTGGTTTGTTAAAAGTCTGCTACTCCCACGTATATATGGGGGGGGGGAAGTGAATTATTTTCATCTACATAATAGCTCATCTCAGAAATATAGTCTAATAGGACCTGATTCTTTATTTGAGATTAAAAGTTTAATGCTTACATTTTGACATCATATGGAGAGGCTAAAGCTTCCCTTTTCTCTGGGGTAAGACATTGCAATCACTAGGCTTTTATATGCAAAGGAGCTGTGTGTAACTTATGTGCTTCCAATGATTAATGTTGTAGTTATTTCTATTGTGCTAATTCATAATGCTTCTTGCATTTGCTTTTGTGGGACAAACCTCCATCCATCAGTGGTGTGTTATCTTGCCAGTTTCTCCACTATTTTTATTTAGCTAATTCAACCATTGCATTACTTAAAAGGATCTAATTAATCATTATGTTAGTAATCTTGGCTTTTATTGAGACCACACTTAATTAAGTTTACAAATTGACATGGCAAAATTTGATCCAGACAAATTACGTTGGAAGAGGATTTGTATCAATAAAAATCTCTGGACTGATAAATTGCTGGCTTTTCCAGCTGGTGACAAAGATCTGCCCTGGGCTGGGGAGGGCTCATGAGTGCAGGCACGCAGTGATCCCGACCTGCTGAAAATACCTCTGCAAGTGAGAACTGGAGATGTCAGGAGCTCTTCAAAAGCATTCTCTAGTGAGAAGAGGCTGATCTTGCAAGACCTTCAACACCTACCTCCTGCCTGAGTCAAGGGCTTCTCCGAGTCCAGCAAAGCACTGCTGAGATAACGGGATGAGAAGGAGCTTTCCCTGCAATTCCCTGGGAATTGTGCAGGGCTGCCAGGGACAGGCACCTCCATCTCTCAGAGCTGTGGCCCGTGGGTGCTGAGGATGGGGAGCATAGGTGGAGCTGGGGCTGTGATGGTGAGGAGCCAGGAGCTGGGGGAAACAGGGACTGACAGGATATTTATCCATGGAAACTCAGGGAGGCAGTGCCTGGCTCTCGTGGAAGGCAGCTCCTTCCCCAGCAGCTGCAGAAGGGGCTCGGTGCCCCAGGGCTGCTGAGGGGTGAGGTCTGTCTGCAGAGCCCCGAGGTGCAGGGAGGGCTGGTGGGGCAGGGTCCCCTGGGCCCAACTCCTCCAGGGGGTGTAGAGGTGCTTCTTTAGGGCCCAGGGGGCTGGGGAGAGGCTTTGTGTGTGGCCTGGGGCTGTTCCCCATTGTTTGTCCCCATGAGCATCAATGGCAGGGCTGGAAGGGGCCTGGGCAGGAGCCCTGGAGTGGTCTCCTCCTGATGGGATCCACCTGGAAAAAAATGGGGGAAAGGCCCCCTTTTCCAGCTGGGTGCCAGCTGCTGAGAGGAGATTGGAAATTGGGAGTGCTACGAGGGAGGCCTCAGGGAATCACAGAATCAATTAGCTTGGAAAAGACCTCTGAGATCATCTAGTCCCACCTGTGACCAAACAACACCAGACCAGACAGTGTCACCCAGACCTAGGCACTGAGTGCCACATCCACCCTTCCCTAAACACCTCCAGGGATGGTGACTCCATCACCTCCCTGGGCAGCCCATTGCAATGTCCAATCCCCCTCTCTGTGAAGGTCTTCCTGATGTCCAACCTAAACCTCCCCTGGCACAGCTCAAGACTGTGCCCTCTTGTCCTGTTGCTGGGAGCCTGGGAGAAGAGGCTGAGCCCCAGAGTGAGACAGTGGGGGACAGGGCTGAGAGGGTGTGGTGACAGGGACAGGGGAAACCTCAGGAATACCAAAATAGAGAGATGCCCATTGTGTGTGCCTGCACAAACACGAGAAGTATCCTCAGTCACAGAGACCAGGCTGGCCAGCTCGAGTGGCTGGAGTGCTGCTCTGGAAAAGAGGCAGGGGACAGGAGGAGCAGGTTGGATGTACCTGGAGCTGAGGAGTTCTCTTTGAGAGGCTGTGGGGCAGGGCTGGAGGAGAGGCCTTTGGGGTTGGGGTTTGCTCCTCTGGTCCCCAAACAGCTCAGTCCTGGTGTTCCCAGAGTCATAGGTCAGGGGAATAATTGGGTGATTTTGTGTGGGAGGTGATTTGGAACACATTATTGCAGTTGGAGACACATTAAAAATGCTGGACTTTATTGATGGGAAAAAAGCCCCATGTGTAAAAGTCATAATTTAATAGATCTCTTATTTTTTTTCCCAATACAATCAATGATGAATATATTTAGAAGCATTTTCCCTGCACTATCTGCAGGCTGTGCCAATTAGATACAACAACTCATTTAAAGTCTGTTGTCCTTTGCAGAGGCTGCATGAAGCACTGCAGGGCTTTTGTGTATTTACTGTGGCACTGTTTGTTTCATTCCCATTGTTATCCTGAAGCATTTATTCATATTCATTCTCCACCTTGCTGCCTGCTGTTGTGGAGCTCAGCAGATGGCTCTGACCATTCCTTGAAGGGCTCTCAGGGTCCTGAGGTAGCTTTAAACCCCTCTGCTGCTCCTGTGGCTGCAGAATACACAGATATGGCACAGAGAGGACTCTGCTCCTGTTCAGCTGCTGCTAAACGGGCTGGGATGCCATTGGAGCTGTAAAGCTGTAAAGGGCAGGGTGTTTGATGTGTTCCGAGGCAGAAATGTATCTTTTGGGCACGTTTGAACATTTTAGTACAGAATGGCTGAAGGAAATGGTTCTGAAGCAATTGATGAGGTAACTCCTTTGAAAGGCAGACAAGTGGGTGAATGGAGAAATTCAGGCAATGCCCCCTGAAATGTTGAGCTGTTTTGCTGATCTTTAGCAGTATTTTAGAAAGGGTGGGGGGATAAAAATAAGAAAACTCCAGTGTTTTATGCTTTAAAGAATCTTAAAAGATTACTATATTGATTTTCCTTTGTTGATAGAAGTCTCCTAAGTATTTTGATTCTTAGTTTTTATGTGTCTTGGTCTCCATCCTTAATTAAATGTTAAAAGAACTTACTGGGAAATAACTTACTGTTTTATTCTGTGTCAAGTGCTGTTTGAATCAGGATGATCTAAAATAAATTGGCTTTGTGTCCAGCAAACTAGAATACTGCTGATTCACCCAGATTTTCTTTTCAACTCTGTGCCAGAAATACTTATACTTTTAAAAAAATCCTTAAACATTAGATATTTTTGCACTTACTATGAAAATGGTTTTGAGAAAGAATTCTGAATTTAGACATATTGTTGTCTTTTGCTAATTTTGAAAACAATAATAGGTAAAAATAAGCTTGCTTTTTAAGCATTAGTTATTGTGATATTTCAGTACAGAAGAGACCTCTGTGGTTATATTTTTCAGAGTAATGTGCCATTACTGGAAGTAAATTATTCATATGAAAAGGATGATTGATCAAACACAAGCTACTATAATGTGAGGACTAGAACAAGGTCAAACTTATTTTACAGGTGTACAGAAACTCATAAAATCAGTAAATTGGATGTGCAGACAAATATTTGAATCCATGAATATAATTGTTTTCATTATTATATTTTGTAGCCTGTTTTTCTCCTCTTTCTCATAGACTGCAATGTACATTTATTCATCCTGGACTGTAAGCACTTTACAAAATCCTTTTTAATGGCAATTTTAAACCCCTGTTTTCAGTTAGATATACTCTCCTATATCCCAGAAGAATTGATGTAAACTGCTTGCAGCCTCTTGACATGTCAAGTTAAGATTACACTGGTTCAATGATCTCTCTCCCAAGTACAAGCACTCTGCCCTCAGAGCTGGGTAATTCACAAAGAAATGTAGAGTCAACAGAATAATAATAATAATGAGTAGCTTATCTAGTGAATTTCCCAATCAGTTGAAATACAAATAATTGATGTCTGAATTTCAACACTGCATGCATTACCATTCCTGAACAGTGATTATATCTCGTTGGAGACTCTGGACTCCAATTGCTTAATAGAGCAAGTACAATTGGGGACAGGACAGCTTCTGCTTTGTTCAATATGATCACCATGAGAGAACAGGGGGACAGCATCTCCTTCCTGGTGCCCTGTTCTCTGCCAAGAGATTGCAGACCCAGCCTATAAACTGGGATGGAGAAAAGACAGGGGAAACCCACAAAGTTCAAAGTCAGCACACCCAGGTGTCCATCCCTGGGGAGGGAATGCTGAAGTATCTCCTTAACTGCCACTACTTTGGGAATCAAGCTAATGCAGTAAATAATAAGGATAATAAACCCAGTAGATGTTACAGCAGATATTATGGACAGTAAATACTATGGCCAATATAGAGGGGTGGCTCTAGGTGGAGCCTAGAGTGGGATTAGCTTAGCAAGGAGCTGGAAACAATCACAGACCATCAGCTTTTAGGTGAAGGGAATCTTCTTTTAGTAAAGACGACTTAGCCTGACCTTAGTCATCAATAGTAGTAGGTTTACCACCACAGTCTGAATCTCAATCACACATATAGCAGGGAAAAAACCCAACAAAACAATTAAGTGCTCTACAAAGTGGATTAAAATGATATCATGCAACTTCCCTGACCACTCACGCAGGCAGCACTACCAAAGGCCAGTCCTGGGTATCATTTACTCCTTATTTCTGCTTACTGCTGTGATCTCTGCAACACATGGTTTATCAGTTGCTTGCAATTGCAAATCAATAACATTTTTCAGGAATGTAGAAGTTTTGGGATTTCTTTCTATTGTCTGAACTCAAAAAAATAGGAGAAGTATTTTGAGAGAAGAGGTGAGATCAGCTGTGGGCTGTGTTCAGAAGCTGTCTAGAAGCAATCAAGAAGTGATTTATTTAATTTTATTGCAGTAAAGTTCTATGAATTTTCCATGCTCCTTATATTAAACAGAGGGGATTGTGTCTTCTCTATTTAGATTTTTGTTCCTTGATTATAGCCTGTTATACTACTGCAGCTACAGCATGGGGCTTGAATTCTTCCTGTTGATTGATTTACTTCGAATCTTAAATCTTAAGAAAATTTTTACTTCAGGCTTCAAACCATTGACTTGTCTCAAGTCAGCTGCAGCTACAGTTTAGATTTTACCACAACTTTTAAAAAAATTGATTGCTGTAACAACTGTGTTGAAGTCTGTTTACTGTCCATAATCTGAAACATGGTTGAGAATATTAGTTGTTTTACTTTTTTTGGGTTTTTTTTGTGAATATTTTTATCAATCTCCCATTATTTTAGTCATATAATAGGTCACTAAATTAATGTTTTAATTGCACATTTTAAGCTCTGCACTTCTCATCTCCTTATTTTATTCATTTTTAGATCTTTTCATCAATGTACAGAGGCCTGATACAGTTTCTTATGCTAATTGTCAAATAATATGATTAAAAATTAAGGGAATTTGTAAAACAAATGAATTCATAACATGATTATTGAACTAAATGAAGGGTAACAAATTATGAATATTTGCAAAACTAAATTATGTTTTCTACCATGCATTTCTAAAAAAATAGGAATGATTATGACTTAAAATTTCAGCTTATTCAGTGTTCACTGTTCTAGTGAAGCCTCATGGATATGATTATTTTATGGCAGTCTCCAGTACTGGATGTTGGGGAAAGAATTCACATCCAAAAAATGAAGGTGCAATAACCAGTATAGTGCCAATTGTGCTATTATAAGATCTAAATTATCTGTAAAAATGAATATACCATGCTAAAATGGCTCTATTTGGGCAGCACCATGTTTCACAGTATCAAGTTTAAAACACTATTTTGCCCCTGCTTTACTTGGAATAGCAGTTAAATATTCTGAACACCTCTATGAGAGAAGCAATGACATGAAAATTATTTTATTTGCAACACATCTACTTTTTCTGACTGATATGTCCTCACAAATCCAGGAAGCAGCTGGGTCAGGATTGTTTCCTTGGAGGGAGTGAATAAGGCTCCTGTAGCCATGTTCAATATTTCATGATTTGAGACCCAGCTAAAATATACTTCATCACATAATCTCACTGCTCACATTTTTTATGTATTTAAATAGAACTGAACAGAATGTTTTAGAAGAACATGCTTCATCTAGAAATGCCAATTTGTCAAAACCGGAATTGTGTGGGAAAGGGCTGATTCGATCCTTTTAAAAATTTTTTTTTGTGTAGAAAAAGCTTTAAGAAACAGATTTAAACTGCTGAGAGCACCTTGTTTCAACATTTTCAACATGCAAGTGGCAGTTTTCTTGGCTTGGAGAAATATTTAAACTATAATTAAATGCTATAAGAATAAAAAATGCAGAGAATTTTAAGAGAATGAAATAATCCTAGTGAAGTAAATCAGACTTAAAGCACTTAAGACTTTAATTAGACTTTATGGCTCTGCATCCACATTGTGTTCAGTACCCCTGTGCTTAGATGCAGCCAGCTCATATTTCCTAATTTTGCATGATGTAGACTTGGCTTGATGCTGCTTCCATTTGTACTAAAGAGAAACTGCTCTGGGATGAGGTGGGTTGGACTCTTGAGCAGCCAATCCTGGCTCCTCTGGCAATTTGCCCCATCCAGAAGTTGGGTACTGACTCCAGAACTGCACTGCCATGAGCTGGCAATAACATATAACAGAAATATAATACTATATATATATATAATATAATAAACATATAATAAATAATACAACAACCCCAAAAATAAAACTACTGCTTAAATGGCAATCTCACTGGGAAAACTGGAATGCATGACAATGTAATTTTGTGTGACGTTTTGGTGATGTTTGAGAATGTTTGAGTTGCCATATGATAAATGCAAAATTTTGTATACCATTAGTTATGAGAAGAGCTGGTGTTAAGAAACCTCACTTACCATCCCTTAGAATCACATCACAAGAGTTAAACTCAACAGGTTTCAGTAGAAATAACCCGGAAATCAGTAAATTATTAGAATTACTTTGATTTTCAATTGGCAGAGAGAATGTTGTGCACATTAAAAAAAAACCCCAAAAGCCAACTTAGCCTTTGTATTTGGTGCTGTTACATTATTATATATATTTTTTTTGGTGCTTTATTGACAAAAATTAGATCAAACTATTGAAAAGTCACTGCTTTTTAAAAATTATACAGTGTTTAAAGGCTTGAGAATATTAATTAAATATTCTTGGCATAATTTGGTTAAAAGAGAGCTCAGGGAATATAGGATTTTGTCTTTTTATGCTATGATTGACTGGAATGATTTTCTATTTGGCCAGCTGAGTATTGTTAGAATTGATGTTATCATGTAAAACTCTGCTTTGCTGGAGTTTAAAGGTTCCTCTGTGGACCTGTAGAGAAAACAGCTGTGGAAGGTTATTTGTAATCCATGATTCACCCTTTCCTTATTCCAGAGCAATTGCAAGGAAAGGGTTGTTTAAGACAATCACTGGCCTCACTGTCATTAACTGAATTACAAGTTCTTATTATAATGTAAACCTCACAACACTGAGTCACTGGTTTTAGAACCTTGGGCTAAATGTGGATGTAATGCATGGTAGAAAAATAAAAATGCATCAATGCCTGCATAATGATAAGCTGTACACACAGATTTTGAAATACTGGTAATTCTGTGAATATATCAATCCTGAGCTGCTTGGTAGTCAAAATGTAAATACAGTCTTGGAAATTATTATGTGAACTTGAACACAAGTTTCATTCTGTTTCTTTTTGAATCATTCATACAGATGTAGATTCACGCGTGGAATGCAACACATTTTTCTGATTCTCATCACCTCACAAAACAGAAGTAGAGAAGAGGTGTGGTGTATCTGGAATGAAAGGGATGGAGTAGCTTTCATGTATGGGTAAAATAAAGGGATTCTAAACAGAGTTCTGAATAGGTCTTTGAAAGGATTGTGAATCTGTAAATTATAGCTGCCCCTAAAACCAGGAATGGTGAATTGAACTGAGAACAACAGTACAATGTTTAAAGCAAAAAAAAAAAGTATTTCTCCATTGAATGCAAAATAAAAATCATGGAACCACATAGTGTAAAGAACTGTGAAGGCAAATACACATGGATTCACAGTGGATTAGAGAAATCCATGTTTAAGTGTATCAGGGGCTGTTGAATAAGAGGTTTAGAAGAAACTTCTGGGTTGCAATACCCAAGTCAATCCAAACCAGGAAAGCCTGTCCTCTGGCTTGTGAGAGGGCAGAAACCATTTGAGGCATTTGAATTATGGAGAAAGCTCTTAAGAGCATATTAGGTGTAGCATTCATACCTCTGTGTGCACATGAATACACAGTGCTAGCAGCTTCTGCTGTTTGAGTGTGTACAGAAAGAGAGCTCTGTCTTCAGATGGGCACAGCTGGGGGCATGCTCACCTACTGAGTTCCTTTGCTCTCACATATTTCTGGTATTATTTTCCAGGTGTTACAGGCTGTCCTGCACTTGTCAGTTATTGTCACCATAATCAGTTATTGTCACCATAAAACTATGAGGTCTATTTCTGCTCTGTATTAAGTGGAAGATTTTCTTTCCTCTCATTTGTGCTGTCATCTGTTAGAACTTGGCTTTGAAGTCTGTTTGCTGTGGAGGACAGGATCATACAGCTTAGCTACTCACTTGGATGGGCAGGGCAGTTTAGAAATAACATCTGTGCAGCTGCTGGGACACTCACAGCACTGCCAGGCTGTGAATTCCTGTGTTTACAACTATGTGAGGATTGCATGTCCTCTGCTGGTTTCTTGCTCCCAAATCTGAGTGGAGATCCTGGATCCTCCCTGTAATAAAGTCTGACTGAGCCTTTCAGGGATTAGGTGCATTACAAGGGTTGAACATGCCCATGGGGAAGGAGTGCTGTGTGCTGGTAATCTCTCTGAGATGCAAAGCACTGCTGTGCAGGGTGCACAGAGCTGCAGGTTCTGTCTGGAGAGTGGTGGGGTCACAGTCATACCAGGCTTTGGATGGGGAGTTGATTATAAAATGTTAACCAGGGAGTAGGAGTGATTGTACTGCCCCAGAGCAAGCTGGAAACATCTATTTAGCTCTCAATACAGGCTGTGGTTTCAGAATTTGTGGTTCCTGGTGCTTTCCAGGGTGCCATGTGCTTGGTTTTGTATGGCCAGCTGAAATTAATGTCATAAAAGATTTGCAAGCTTAGAAAAGCTTTCATGTATGTGGAATATAACAAAATGCAGGAAGATGCACTTGGAACTTTATAGACTTATGTCTTCATTAAAAAAGAAAAAAAGCTGTTTCACACAAGGAATTTTTAAAAGATGTTTAGGATGTTCTCTCTGACCAGTTTATGGGGAGAGAAAATGCACTGGGACAGAAACCTAAATGGAGACAAAAAACTGGACTTTTTTGAAACAAAATTTACAAAACCTCTGTAAATTAGAGATGGGTAGCCTTGAAATTAGAGAAATTAAAATCATTTTTATTTGAAGGGCTTTTAGCTAGGAAAGGATCTTTCTATGGCCAGGCCTAAAAAAGCCTTTAATGCTTTCAGCCCCATTGGCCCAGGCTCTGTCTGTGAGCCCTGTGCCCAAAAACATGCAAGGCATGGGGTCCTTCTGTACCACAGCTGCAGGTTATTGACCAGAGAGGCTCTGCCCTCCTTATCCTGAGAAGATGAACATGAAGAATTTGGAAGGGAGCACAGAATGACCCCAAGTCCCCAGCACACTGCTCAGCCTCACTGATGGGTCTCTGCAATCACAGCAGCACCACAGGCACAGCCAGGGCTCTGAAAACTCAGGCTTGAATAGAAAGAGTCAGACTCAGTCTGCAGTCTGATCACAAATAAAAAGAAAGTGCATGTTGGAAAAACAAGCTCTTAATCTGGTCTTGAATAGCAATTATGATGTATTTAGCATAAAATAATAGTTACGGGAAAAATAGGTTTTGTATTCCATTTGCAGCAATGTGGTTCCCTGTGAGATTTAATTAATGGCTCTCATTTATTCTTATTTCTCCCTATTCTGTGAGTGCTGAGTATAAAAGAGCACATTTAATTTGGCTTCTAGGCAGCAAACAAGTTCATTTAATGTTGATATAGAAGCATCTCTGGATTTTAGAGGGAAAAGAGAGCAAGGGCCATGGAGGGGAAATGTGATTAGCACCATTGATATCATAGACAGCTTGAATGGCTTTAGCAATCTGGGGGAATTTTTCTGAAAACCAAGTTTATATTACAGTGCAACAATTCAGAGAATGGGGAATTATCTCCCATAGCACATTAGATAAATGGAGCCTGGAAGTTATAACCCACTTAACCTGGATGCAAGATTTTGTCTTCTGGGGGATGTAGGGTATGTTAGAGACACACACACCTATGCTCTCTTTTATCTTTTTCAATTAAGAAAATAAAATTTCCTTTGGATAATGTTATCTTGGGGAATATTTTTCAAGTTAAGCAAATCTTCCTATTGGATAAGATAGGCTATAGTACACATTTAAATGTGGTATAGAAAGGGTCAGAGTGGCCAATCTGCAAAGTTCCTCCCACAGATGTAGAAACCAGGGAGTGGGGTGAGTTTTGATTGATGGTTTGAGCAAATCAACTAGAGAAGGACTGTATTCCTTAAACTGAGGGAAGCTTTGCTACCAACTTGCATTTATTTCAAGATCAAGGCTTCAGTGTTTCATTTCTACCAAGCAGAGCCACTGGCATCCAGAACAGAAACCCAGTGCTATAGATCACACCTGATTCTTTTACAAGAAAAAGGCTGCTCCTCAAAGGCAGATCAACTTCTTTTGAGGAGAGTTTGGTTTGTGGGAGAGGCTGGAACTGAAAGGAGCAGCCTATTGTTTCACCTGGCACTTATTTCATACTTTTGTTTGGTTCACAGGGTCTAGAAAGATGATCAAAGTGAAAACATTTTGTACCTATCTGCTGATAGCAAAAGAGAGAATTAAAGAAATAATAAAGTCATGGAAGCATATGTTAGGGGTAAAAATTGCTCAGGATCCTTTGCAAAAGGCATCAGTAGGCAAGAGAGAATGCTGAGCAGGACATGGTGTCTAAAAGCAGTAACATTTCAGTTTCCTGACTGTACATAATGTGAAGTTTGAATCCTGCTCAGCTGTGTCTAATATCATCTGCTCTTGCTGTAGATCAGCCAGGATGGAAGCACAGGTATCTCTGCTTCTGATGACATGACTAATTTGTTAAGAAGATTTGGAATGGGAAATAGGGATTTATATTTTGTCTGCTGCAGTTGTGTCATTCATCAACTGCTTTTTTGCCTTTGGCAATGGACATATTGTCCTCTGGCACGAGTACTCATTTAGTTCAGTTGGACTCTTAGTTTAATGGAGAACTTTTTCATATTTATTGCAACTTAAAAAAGTGAGACTCAGGCAATTTATGCATGCCATAGGCTTGGACTGTTTATCCCCTCCACTCCTGTTCCCTTTCAAAAGATCTTTATTATGTTTTCTGATGGAGTTCTAAAACCCAACAGTATTGGCAGGAGTGGCTGGCAGAGCTGAGTAGCCAAGGGCCTTTTGGCCTTTGTGCAGATCTCTCTGCCCTGTAATGCTGGGCAATTTTCACCACTCATTCTTCTCACCAAATGTCCTCCTTGGTCTGTCTCCCAGCCCTGGGAAATGCACAATAGCAGCACATTTGCTCAGCAGATGTTCTCCTATCTGGTCTTAGGAATAACTTATTTGACTCCTATACCACCAATGATTTGTCATTTCCCACCACCTTGGGTCTCGAGTGTTCTTTGTACTGGTGGGAGTAATCCAGAGTATGAAGAAATTGGAGGGTTTTTCAGGCAATTTTTGAATGAGTTTGAGACATGAAATAGGGCATGATTTGTCCTGCACCCTGTGAGGTGAGAGGCAATGATGCTGCTATTGACTCCTGAGTGAATATGCAGCTTTGTAAATAAAATGGTTAAAGAAAGCAACGTTCTGGGCCTCAACATTGTGTGCTCAGTTCTTTTATATGAAGAAAGTAAGAAAAAATTTGGGGTGAGAATAAACAGCTCCCTGCATGCATTTGTGTACTGGATTTGTGAGGCACCTAGCCTTGGAAGCACTTTGGATAGAACACTGTAGATGTGCTTTATTCATTGTGTTTTATGAACTGCATAAATAAAATGTGGAGAGCATTATTTAGGATCAGAAAAGTTCTTTTTATTTTATTCCCTGACATAGTTCTCAGTTTCATTCCCAATTGGTTGAGTTATCTGACCTGGTAATTTTTTATTTTTTTTTTTCCAAGAGAAAAGCCACAGAGTTGCTCTGATTTGCATTGGCTTTCAGATTCATTTGGCTTGGTAGAAAGTGCCTAATACAAAATCAAAGCAACAGATGCTCCTTGTTGGCTTTCTCTAGAGCTCACACACCTGTGAGTGCTTGCCATAAACTTGCTACAGGGGCTGCTCTTGGCCATCCTCCTGTTTTTTTAATGTCACTGTCCTTTGGCAATACATAGATCTTAGTGAAACAAGATGTTTTTTTCTCTCCAAGCTGTATGCATGTTTTTTCTGCAGTCTGCTGTGCATCTTAGGCAGGCTGTGAGCTAATGATAAGATTGCTAAGGTGAATTCCCAGATCACTGTGTTTTCTGCCAGAGATGAAAGGCCATGTAAATATGCTTTTCTGGCTCCTTTCTCAGATATAATTTCCATGTTTTCTCTTTTTCTCTGCATTCTGCTGGCAATAGGGAATTGTAATACCTGTGCTTGCCTGCATGACCTCCTGCACAGTGTTACCAGGGTGCAATTATTAATTAAGCATTACGTATTTTCACCAAAATTCCAATTTATAGTTAAAATTTTCCTCCAATTTGTATTTATATTTCAATTTGTGCTAAATACTTTAAAATGTTATAATAAAATTAGCCTCCAAAAGTGTTAGATAATGCTTCTTCCAGAAGAAAACTCTCAGTTTTGAAAGGACTAAGTCAGATATTTTAGAATTTGCTATATCCTCAACCCAGCAAGGGCAGCTAAGCTAACTTTACAAATAGGGGAAAGTACTGAGAGCTCTGTTTTCCAAGGCTGAAATTCCAAGACTGCCAAATTTCTGTTCTACAACTGGAAACCTAGAAGCTTAGGACAGAAATAATTTGATGCTGAATGTCTGCAGGCCCATTCTAGAGCTGCTCTGTGGGACCTGGTGCCATCAGGGAATTTCTGATCATGTGTCCCATAGGCCCCAGATGTGTCAGGAATTTTACCATCTTACAGAATACAAGTACCTAGCAAGTAAAATACACCTTAGCCCACTTTGATGGCAATAGAAGTCTTGAATTTAAACAATTTCCTCATTGAATAGGAATATTTAATTAGGCACGTAGGCCATGCAGGCAGAAGGAAGAGGATGTTTGTTCATGCAGTAGTTTTAAGGAACAATACAATTCCTTGGCATTCAAGTGTAAATGCAAGTTTATGCAAGATCTGCAGCACATGTCCAAAGGCAAAACTGAGTTCCGTTTGAAAATTTGAATCTAGTTAAATTTTTTCTACAGACTCTTTTGTTGGGGTCAAGTTGTAGAAAGAACAATTTAACCCTTCTTGGTCCATATGCAGTCAGTCATGTTATTGATGTTCCTATTACTTTGGCAAGTATTCAGAATATGTGTGACATACATAGAAGTGTGGCATTCCCTCATGGTAGGTCCTCAGGCACTGAAAGAGCTGATGACATTTTATAAAATGCAGTTATGTAAAGCATTGCTGGAGGCAAGCCTGTGAAGCTAAAGCTTTACTGTTTCCAATGCAGATAAAAGTTCTAATGTGTTTATCTGGTCTCAATTGTCATCAAAACTAGCCTAGGCTTATTAGTTACAGTTAACAGGACTCTTCAGTTCAGCAACAACTTGAAGATATTTCTTAATTAGTGGAAGAGGAATGCAAAATTATTCTTCGTATTTAAAGTTGGTTATACCCATTCATAGCTTATTGAACTAATTAGAATCCCCAGACAACCTCTTATTTTTATCTAAAATAATAATGTTCCACATCTCATCACTGATTTAGTATTTCTTTTAAACTGAAGTGCTGTGGAATCTAAATTTAGAAAGGAATTCTGAACAGGGACAGCTTTGGCATGGCTTACCAAAGAATTGCTCATGCATCATCCCACGACAGATTTGGATGAGCAATATATTTTTGTAATGAGCAGTACATACATCTTTGTCAAGCTTCAGGTGTAATTGGGATTACACTCAACTCTCTCTAGTGCCACATGCAATACAGTTTTGGGGTCCTGTGTGATTAAAATGGGAATTACACATGTCAGTGGAATTTCACTGGTGTGAACACTGTGAGTTGGAAAGTAGCAGGTGTAAGCAAGGAAGGAAAGGATCTCCTTTCAGTGATACCTATCTAAAGCTGCACTCAATTTCTGCAACTTGAATCATTCCTGTTTAAATTTGGTAAAGTTAGTTGAACTTGACCAATGAAGGGCAGAAGTAGAGCTTCTTTTCCTTTGTCTTACTGATAACTTTAAAAATGTTTTCTGGTCTTAATGCTTCTCTTGGTAACCCTGTTAGCTATGGTCAAGAAATTCCTCTGAGTGTAGTAAGGTTGCAAGTGCATTCACCTGCTCAAGAATTAGGAATCTAATGGCTGGCTTGCTAATTTTTGTTTATTTATTTTTAGGGGAAGATTCTCAATGGCAGGCTGCAGGAAGCCTGAGATTAGGTTTTATTCACTTTCACTGGCATATGGTGAAGCTGATTTGTGTTGACCATTTAGTTTGCAGTGTCTGTGTACCTCAAGGTGTGCAAACATTCTTTGAAAGCTACAGTAGATTCATGCTTGGAAATTGTTATAGCAGTTAATGAGTGACTAAGGCAGAGCAGAGAAGAAAATTATGAGCCAAACAAATGGATTGTGACAAGCAGTCTTTGTGTAAATTACTGTACATAACTGCACAGTATTTCTTGCAAATTGTGCTCTACAAGTTGAAGATGTAATTAATGAAGTACTATAACAGATTAGTATTTGAGTCATTTTTCTTATTAGTAATTTCAAATGCCAGCTAGGAGAATTTTATTAACTTGCCTTAGTTTGGAGATTTATTTATGGAAGTTGTGGTCACAGACTAGTAGAGGTTTTGTGGGTGGGTTTTTTTTTTTTTTTTTTTTTGACACTTCAGTCCAAAGTAATTATTGGTTAGGCTTGGTGTGAAATAAAAACTTTTTTTTTTCTAAGTCATTCTAATACTTGAAGATTTCTAGGCTTGAAATAACATCTGCAGACACACACACACACACACACACACACACACACATCTATCAGACATTTTATTTCCAGCAGAAACCCCTTGGAAAACCAAACTGGGAAATGGTTGCTGGGTGTAAAGAGAACCATGTTTCACACTGGGTACAGCAACCTTGTATTGATGTGGGTGAAGAAGCCAGTGGCACAGATCAATGTCACAGTGCTTGGGAAGCTTTCTTCACATGTTATGAGCTGGTTCATGCAGCAGAACATGATATTCCAAGCCAAGGGGTTGTATTTAGATACATAAAATATGTGAATATACCCTTTGGCTTCTACTATTCCTTAAATCCTAATCTAACACCCATGAAAAGGAGCAGTCTGCTGCAGCTTGAGTTTTGTGCCTGGATCTCTTAAACATGCTACAAACCAGTGGGGTACAATAGCAATGCTGCAGCTGAGCATGGATTGATTTTAACAGGACTTAGTGATTTATTGCATCAGGTGCAACAGCAGGGTACAAGGTAGCATGCTGTGATTAGATTTAAGCAACATAACTCAATGTGATGTCTGACATGTCAAGAGGGGAAGGCATTCATTTTTTCTGGTCAGCCAGTATTAATTCCCCTACCTGATGTCCAGCATAATTTTTTCAAAGAATCAGAAGAGTGGGGGAAAGTTTACAAGGAGAGATAAATGTAGTTTTTCTGACCAAGGAACGTCATGAACAGAATGATTTATAATAGATGGATAACAATCTAAGTTTATATCTGGCTCTTTTAGCTGTAACTAGCAGTTAGATGGAATCCTTCAAGACCAAATCATCCTTAATCCTAGTTCAGAGCTTCTGTTCTTACAGCCCATCTGTTCACATGACAAATTTGTCAAATTTCAGAAGACTGTTGCTCTGTAATTTTACCATACCCCAAAAATGCTGCTGCATAAATAAATCAAAGTGAAAACTGAAGAACTTTGGCTTGGGATAAAAGATTTTACCCATTATGTCTTCAGAATTTTTTTTTCATTCTCAAGTATTTCATGATAACTCTGATATATCTATTTTTGTCTCTGGTAAGGAAAACTCATTGATTTACTAAATTTTTTTTCTCACCAAATCTTTTTGTTCCAAACCATTTGCATGAAATTTGGCTAGCCTGTGCCTCCAACCCTAAAAGGTGAGACACCTGAATCAACCCAGAAAAAAATCAAGGAACTCCTCAGATAAGAAATTATGCCTGTTAAGCTAGTTAATTAGGGCACCTTTGTATTTAATTTATTTGATTTTATTGAACTTTTTTGCCACGACAGAGGTTCTGGTACCAGGAAAAATGCCAGCAGAATTGCAAGGATGTTTTGTGTTGTAGACCTGTGTGTGGTGGGGATTGGGCAAGGCTGGGCTGAGCAGCACAGCACCAACGTGGGTTGTGCAGTTCCAGCTGAAGTGGGAGCATGGGGATGCATTTCCTGCCTCCTGCACCTCCTGCACTCTTCTCTCTGTGCTGCTGCTGAGATAAGGGGGAGCTGTAGATGTTTCTGCACCTTAACAGCATCTCTGATTTCTACACTGCATCTTTCTGCAGCCCTGGGCACAGCCTTAGAGCCACCAAAGGCTACATGCTTGAGTGAATCCATGCTGAAAACTCCTTGTTTTCAACCTGCCACAGAAAAACTTGGAGAAGGATGATGAGAGGCTCTGCTTTTCACTGGCAGGGGTAGAATTTCCCTTCCTGCACTGTTGTGTACGTATCTCATGTCCTTAAATTAAATACAGGGTTAAAAAATAACCCAGGTTCAGCAATTCCTCAATCACAGGAATGAGCTTTATCCCAGTTTTCTGGCTGTAACTTTCTCCCACATGGGAGTTCTGGGGAAGAACTCTTAGAACTTCCCACCTTCTTGAGGCACAAGAGAGCTTCCACCTTGTGGAAATGTGTAAAGGCTAATGAAAAACTTCTCTTAATGAGAATCTGAGGGAAGAACTTGCACAGCATGGCCAAGATGAACCTTATTAACTGATGAAACAAAATATCTCTTTAATGATTCTTTTCTTAATATTCTCCCTTGGGCAATTTCTGAATTATTTCTGGGTTTTGTTTTTTGTTTTTTCTCTGGCCAAATAAGGGCTAAGAAGAGTAAGAGCCCTTTAAGAAATACTGGTAACAAAGGAAATAATTTGTTTTGTGGCTGAATAAAATACTGCATTATCCTGAAACTTGTGGGGTTATCAATATCTTAGAAGGTATCAGGAATTATCAGTACATTATCACTGTACTTTCAGTTTTTTTTCCAGGAAAGGATGTTGGTGACAAAAAGAACAAGTGGAAGTTGGTGCTGTGTAGTTGCAAACCTCTGAAGGTTATTTTGGTGGGTCTCATGTGATCCATCTCAGTTTTGTTCTTTGCCATAGTGCTTGTTCTAGCCATTCTGTGAGTGTGTACAAAGAAGGTTTTAAAGAGGAAGGAAGCCTAATCACTGGGATAAATCATGTTTTGGTCTCCCATTTTAAGGCCACCAGAATTTAATATTCAAGTAAGATGTAGTTAATAATGGGTGGTCATTTAGAACTGGATTTTCTCAGCTAGTCATTGCAGCTTATTTGTTTTACTGAGGAAAAAGTTCTCCATGGAAAGAGAACCAGGCTGACTCTGAAGAGAGGTAATGAGGTGGCACATGGAAGTGAATTCCTGAGGTGTCCATCATGCCCACTGACACCTGCAGGCATTTGCTGGGTGCTGTCTTGATCAACTGAGCTTGAGAAAATCCCCAACACCATTTCAAAATAAATGACTGTATGTAGGTCATTTGTCCATGCCACTGAAACTGTAGTCTCAGTAATGGATTAGTGTGTCATTTCATAGAGAAATGATTCTTAGAGTGAGCAACCCTCCTTTAGAGTGTATCCAGTACCAGACTATGTGAGCAATATCAGAACTTCTGATCAGCTTCTTCTACAGTCATAGAAGATTCAGAGTTTGAGTACAGAGTTCAGGGAAGACATTTCATCAGTGTGTTTCTGCTGCTTTGCATGTGAGGGATGCAGAGAGCTCTGAAAACAGAGAATGTGCTCTCTGTTTTGAAGACCTTTCCTAGACATTCCCTGCCAGCCAGCTCTAGACCTGTGGTCCCCATTTACCACTGGTCCCTTGAAATGCACAGCTCAACTCAAGCAATTTTTGGCTTATTTTGTGCAGTGGTCTGTAGTCTGAAGAGACTCCTTGCTTTGTGTGCTAAAAATCCCCATGGCTCAGTGTGTGCAGGTGTTGCAGGTGCTGTCCCAGTGTCTCTCTCTGGCTGCTGGGATGCTGAAGCAGCTGGTGGCTTATGCTATAACCCTCCCTGTGCTCCACCTGCCCAGAGGGTTCAGGTGTCTCTGGCACTCCCAGCAGCCAGCTGGGCTTTCTTCTACCAGAACTTGATCTTTGCATGTTAGTGCAGCAGCATGACACTAGTTCCTGCACCATGATTGAATCTGTAGAAAATCTTGAGTCTGTTCCTCTTTTGCCCCTCTCTCCCCCTCCTGCTGATATCTGTTTCTATTTCTATTTTCCTGCTCCCTCAAAAGAAGTTCTAATGCATAATTTTCACAAGAAGGAAAAATCCAAGAGCTATTTCTCTGACAACCAGTGAAAAGTAGCAGCAGTGTGTGTTAATTTGTAAATGTTTGTTGAAAAAAAACTTCAATTACCTTCAAAAGTTTGTCTCCAAAAGAGATTTAACCTTTGTGTCTTAGGATGACTACATCAGCTAAACCTTGTGACAAAATCTTAGAAGTGGCCTAATTTCTACTGTTACCATGATGAGATAGAATTTCTGTGGAGCAGAATGGGGTCCAGTGTTTGCCACAGGCATTTTTCTGACTGCAACTGAACTGTCTGTTGATAAACTTTGGCATATTAATTAATCACAGTGATTTGATGGCAAGCAATTTCACTTTATGTATTTTATGGATATTGTTCACTCAGCCATTCTTATTTGACTATTTTCTTGTTCAGATCTTGACAGGCTACCTGGATCAATGAAAATATTTAATGCTTGTTCATTTACTGTTTGAATAAAGCCACAGCTGCTGCAGCTTTTAGCTGGCAAAGTGATATTGTTCAGGGATATTATGTTATGCCATTCTGTCAAGAGAAGTTCTTAAAGGGACACAATTTCCATGGCAGAAATGTGTTCTTATAACTAAGTTCTTCTGTTTGTGTGTAGTTCATTGGAACACCAGCTTGAAACTAAACTCTGATAACACAAATATCTGTCAGTATTTCATTGTTACAGCAAATAGTTGGAGAAAAGAGTTGGGTGGTTTGTTTCTTTTTTTTTTTTCCCTCTAGAAACCATGGCTAAATCATTTTGAATGGATTTATGACTCATTTTACTTCTGTGGGCATTCTTATAGCAGCAATATGGTCTCAGCACAGTGTTAAAATGCCCATATTGAAAGAAGGAGAAATAAAAACACCACTTGCAAAAGCAGATTCATGTGAAAGAAGTGAAGAATAATCCTAACTTCCAGGGGGGTTGAAGCTCAAAACTGCACAACATTTTTTTTCTTTTTTTAAATAAATGCAGACTTCCCACTGTTTTCCTTCTCATTTCCTTATTCTTGAGCTTCCTTTTCAGGGGCCAATCTAGGCCAGAGATGAGAGAGGTATTAAGGGAATAGGCTTCTAAATTATCCATCTTTTTAATAATCTCTTTAATTACCATGACTGTTTATACATTTTCGCTGAAAACTGCACCAAGTAATTTGGCTTTTGCATCATGCTGGCTGATATTGACTGTTCATGCAGTAGCTTGAAGAAGTTTATGGCAAAGGACAGTCATTAACTTGTCAGTGAGGAATGGCCTCATGTAAAAATGTAGATGTATAAACTCACACCTTCAGCTCTGCTTTCAAATGCTTCACTGGAATAATGTCTGAAAAACTAACAGAAGTGTTTGGCCATGAATAAATTCTGATGTATGGATCTTCTATCAGCCTGCTTGTGCCTTTCTGAAATGAAGCAATTATGTAAAAAAAATGATACTAGGTGTACAGATTCTTTTATGTAGGAATTTCTTATTGATTTTCCTAAGACTTTCTGTCATCTGAAAGAAACTGAGGCTCTTCATTTGGCAAATATGAACACATTATTAAAGAAAAAGAAACCACTTCACTAATGTGGGTGCACTTCCAGTCATCTGCCAACACTGACAAATTGAGCCAATATTATCAAAAATAGCACTTCTCTCTTATTTTTTTCCCCCCCATTTGCTCCAAAGCAATTACTGTGAAAGCTCTTGGTAATGAACATTATCCCTGTTTCAGAAATGGAGAAATCAAAGTTACAGTAAAATCTAACCAAGGGCAGAAATTAAATATCAAAAATTAGAGGAAAAAAACCCATGGTTATTGAAGGTTTTTGGTTCCCTCACCAGAACAGTGCATGTTCTTTGATCACATGGTCTGGATGCCCTTGAATAAAACTAAATAAGTCTTTAATGAGTACTGTAGTAGTGTCAGCCTCTGCTCTTACTTTGTTTGCTTAAAAATGATACTGGTCTCCCACTCCAAACAGGCTGGGGATGTGAGAGATCTGTGTCCTCTTTGCCAGTGTTAAATTAGGGCTTAACTGGAAGATGCACACAGCATTTCTTAGGGAAATGTGCAAGTTTTCAAGTTCCATGGAGATTAGTGCAGTGTGTTTAAGTGCTAAATTCTTGGTGCCTTGATTCCCACCTTCACCTTCTGCCCTAAGCACTTTGGTAGGGGTGTGGAAGTCAAAGGTTTCATTGTGAGTGTCTTGGGTGGATTTTTTTCAGGGATTTGGATGAAACATGAATCCAAACCTCACCATCAGGGTGATGTCAGTTTTCAGACAGGAGCTTATCCAGGTATTACTTCTGCAAAGGAGGAACAAACCAATCATTAAGAAACTGTAAATCAATATGGGGACTGTGATGACTTAATTCTATGCAAGAATGGGATTTCTCCATCTCTTGAGACTGTTGAAAGTGCTGCTTCAGCTGAGCTACCTGCAGTTATTAGGTACTGCATGTTTCAGGATTTCTCCTTATGTGTAATCATATCCCAGATCTCCACAAACAGAGAAACCTGGCATCCCCTGTGTTCCTGAACTGGAAATGGGTTTAGTGTGGGCCAGTTTCTCACTGCTTTTACTTCACAAAGTTTCTTGGCTTAGTACACCTAAGTACACCTAGTGCTGTGCCTCACAGAAGAGATGTGATTCCCTGTCCTGCTGTGTCCCAAACACAGAACAGAAAGACAGACTGTGCTCCCTGTGATGCCTGAAGGAGCTGGAACAGAGGCTAGGTGGAGTTCAGAGGAATAAAGTGGATATTTATTGAAGTGCTTTCAAAGGCCACACCCTGGCAGTACCTGGATGGCTCCAAGATGGAAGCAATAGAGGCCTTGGCCACGAGATCTCACATTTTTCTAAGTTTTAGTCCATTTGCATATAGGAGTTAACTGTCCAGTTAATAGCTTCAAATGATGAATTTTCATCCTCCTTGTTTGCCTGCCCTCCTCTTCTCATGTTGTTGATGCTTTAGGCCTGCAGTTTGAGGAAATTGTCCTTGAGTCTCCAGTTGGATTAGGATTGTTTTGTCGCCACCACCCTGTGAGAAAATCCCAGTAACACTTAATATAAAGCCAAAGCTGCACACCAAAAAGAACAGAAAAACTGAAAACTTAAGGTATCACCAGGAGACTGGGTTCTGTGTGAAAATCAAGGGAAAATAGGTAGGGAAGGAAGCACAGGGAGGCCAAGGAGTTAACATTAGTCAGATTGAGAGGGAGTGCTATTGGCAGTGGCTGAACAGTTGTTGTCCTTATTTGTGTATTAAGCTTAAAATGAAAAAAATGTTTTGGAAAAGAAAGAGGGATTATTAATGCTGTCTGGCCTTTGTTTTTCCTTATCTCTGTGAAAATATTTTCAAAAATATATTTAGTAAACAGAAAAACCCTTTGGAGCAGATTGCTGCAGATGGTTTTGCTTAACAAGCTGCATCTGTCTGAAGATTACTACTGCTATTAAGTTGCCCTTTATTCAGCTGATCTTTTGAGATGAAGCCCGTGTGTGATAATATTGACATATGTTGATATTAATAAGTTATCATCAATATAAATAGTCAGAATTGTATCCATGCCTGAGAAAAGGAGCAGCACATGAGGCAGGGGGATTAGGCAAGGTGCAGTGGAGTCAGAGTGTGGTGCCTTGCCCCAGGAGCTGTCTGCCTCAGCAAATGTCACTCAGCAGTGGGGACACTTCCCAGCGTGGCTGCCAGCCATGTCCAGAGCAGGGCTTGTCCCTGCCCCTGCTGCCCAGGGAATTCCTGAGCTGCTTGGCACTCTGCTTGCTCCTCACTCTGCTCATGGGGTCTGCCCTGTGCTGGTGTTCAGTCCCTTTTTTTTGCTTTGTTTTCTTGTTCTCTGCATTGCTCTGAGTTTCACAACATAGGTGCTATAGTTGCAATAGAGCTATTATTTCTGTCAATATAGTACAGAGCTTTTATAACAGCTTTTAGTGACTAAGATACCAAAAAACAAGATTGAAAGAAAAAGCAGGGTTTTTTCCTCAGTAAATTTCTTTATAGATTTTACTATATATCTAAGAAGGTCTCTGGAATTCAAACTTTAATTGCAGAGGTTTTTTTATAGGTCAGCATCATTATTTTGAATATTGCTTGCCTACTCAAGATTGTGTTTCATGTGTAGTAAAACACAGGGTAAAAGTTCAATGATAGCCACAAAAGCTGAACATTATAGAAAATATTTTATCAGGGAGGGAAATTCAGCACTAAGCCAATCCATATTAAGATATAGTGGATTTATCCCATGTTGCTTGTAAAGTACTATTAAAGTAAACAAGAAAAGCTGTAAGATTTATACAGAAATTACCTGTTGAAGTTCTACAGTCTGTTCCTTGTAAGTGGTCAGAACAGATTTGGATATTAATCACTCCAGACTGTAAAATTAATGATTTTAAGTGTGAATCATAGTGGTAAACTTCTGCAAATTTAATTTCAAAGAGGGATTGTTGAGACTTGTTGAAGGCTATTGAAAGTCTGTATGCCTTCTGGCATTACCCTTGGGCAGATCTATTCCATAAAATCTCTTCAGCTTGTTGACTTTGTTTTTAAAAGCAGGGACATAGAAAGGGTCAAGAGAAATAGAAGAAATAGCCCCTTAACTAAGTTAGTTTGGTTTATATAATAAAAATGAAGCTGAAAAGCCTTTCCAGGGAAGCTGAGCTAGTAGACAGATCCCTAAGGGGTCTGAAATAGTTGCAGGATGCTGCTCTGCTGGCAGTGCCTGGTGTCCAGGCAGTTCTGTCACTGTAAGCACAAACTCAACAGCCACACTCCTGTTAAGGTAGCCTCGAGGCCCAATATTTCTGATGTTGCAGCAGCTTTTCACAGGGGATGACTCAGAGGATTCAAATAATCCACGTTTTTATTCCACTTACAGACTGAGGGGCATTATCAGATGCACAAACCAGTTGTCTTTTAGTGAATTAAAATCTTGCTTCAGAAGAAATGACTGGACCATGCAAACCCAGCCTGGTTAAGGACACGTGCTTCGAGGAACAGAATCACAGCTCTCAGATCCTGCTGTGTTCAGGAGCAGCTAAGAAAGACAAAAGAGTATTTGATGTTTCCCTGAGCCACCCTCCCCTGCAGGAATGTTCAGAACTCTCCTGAACAGAGTTGGCTGGAGGTGACACAAAGTACTAGAAAGGTGCAAGCAGCAGAACTGCAGTGTCAGAGCTCTGTCATGGGTCACTGTGGGACTTGGCCAGAGAAGGGCCTCCATCTCAGCCCACCCCTCTGCAAAGAACTACTCATTCTCCATCACAACCTTCTAGGAGATCATCATACTAAACAAAGGAAAGCTAAATATTTATTTCTAACTTTCTTTCTCACTTTGAGCTCAAATAAGATTGAGTATATTGCCTGTTTCATGATGGGCATATCTGGAATTGCAGATTATTGGGTGATCTTAGAAAGGACTTATTTTTAAACCAGTGGTAAACCATATATTTAATATGTTAAATATATCAAAATATTATATTTATTTTATTTAAGTATATACCCCCACAAAGATGGGGCTTTGCTGGTTGCAGTGAAGCACTCAGTGCTCATCAACTAAGTTCAGTTTGGTAGCAAAGCCATTCTCTCCCAGAAGAGTGGAGCAGTACTTTAGATTCTGTGAGGAGAGGGTATGACAGTGAGAAGTAACAGAGATATGTGGTGCTGAGCATTGAAAGTATAATGGAGATATTTCTAGGCTAAAGATCTGTAATTAATGGAGGCTTAAGGGGAAATCCTGACCATATTGCAATCAGTGTTTTTCAAATTCGGATGGTTTTTAGATTTTGAAACAAGGAAAGGAACACAACTTCACCAAACAGTTCAAAATAAATTATTCCCATTTAAAACTGATACTGCTGTCTTCAGATCCTGGCTGATTCTTAATTCAAGGAATGTGTAGCATTTTGAACAGGGTGAGTGCCTTTGCAGATGATATCACTGTAGGTGGTTTTTGAGGTGCTGCATATCCTCTATAGTCCTTGGGTAGATTTCAGCAGACATAAGCCCTTTTTATGGTTTATGAATGTTGGTATTCTTTATATTCAGGGAACAAGTAGCTGAGGGAGAATCTTTGTCCACTCTACAATTGCTTCTTATCATCTGTTTTCATCCTGAACCTTGCAACATCAATCAAATGAAAAATAAAAATCACTTTTTCCCTGAGCTCTTAACAAGTGCCATGAAGATGGATGTACAGAAACAGATTTGAACATGACTGGCATGGAAATCTTCAGGGGGAAGCATCATGGGTCAGAGGATTGGCAATGCCAGGAGCAGCCTCAGTTCAGAAATGAGGAAGACCTATACTCTGCTTTTAAAAAGGAAAAAAAATCCATAGTAAAAGCAAACAATGACTGAATTGTGGAAGCCTTTTCCTTGGTGCAGTGAAAATCTGTGTGTGACTATGTGAGAGCTGCTTAGAAAGGGGCCTGCTGAGACAGTGACTGCAGTGGGGGGTTGAGGTGTTGTGTTATGCTGAGCTGGCTCATTGATTAGCAATTAGATATTTCTATTGATGGGGAATCTAGAAAAAAGAAACCCTCAGGTTCGTTGCAGCCTGCATGGTTGAGTACCTGGACCTTGCTGCTCTGCCAGCAGTAGATATTAATGTGCCAAAGTATTGGTGAGACAGGTCAGTGCAGCAGAGACACAGTAATGATTGCAGCTCAGGGTTCCCAAAATATACTTTTGTGTTTTGTTGCTGCCCAGAAACATCCAAGATCAAATTATTTAGGTGACTAAGTGGAGCAAAAAATGCCTAAGTTGGCACAGAGCCAGGCTGTTCACAAGCCAGAGGGAATTAAGGCATCATTATAATTGGTATGGGACACCTGGTAATGCTATCAAATATTCTTTCTTTTTCCCTTCAGTTTCAAACTTCCTGTTCCTCTTTGTAATGGTCACTGCAAAACCTCAAAGCAGTGTTCAGAACAGTTGATAATTTTTAATTCTTTCTGCCTAGTGAGTGTTTTTTAGTTTGTGTAAGAGAAACACGTTTGGCATAAAACAGGTATGGAAGAAGAGTTTAGACTGGAGTTCTGACTGGTACTGTATGGAAAATGTGCAGCTAAAAAACCTCTCTGATGTCAGATACTATTTGGATATCATGCATGCTATAATTTGAAGTGCATACTAAAAAGATTTTTCTCTGCTTCTACCAAGCAAATATTTGTGGTGTATCCAGCACTGGATGTGGATACAGCATGTGGAAACACCATATTTTTAGGAGAACATTTTCTGATTTCTCCTGACTCTTACATTATTTTTGAGACCAAAGGAGCAGACAGGTCCTATTGAAAATGTATTTGTGCCTGAAGTGAGCAAGAATAAATCAGGTTGGTGTAGCTCTAGATTGACTATTCAGTATTTGACTCACTGGAAAGCTTTGATGGAGCATATTCCATAAAGTGCATTGCTTGAATGGTTGTCAGCTTTTTCATGGCAACTTGATGTCAGTCATAATCAACTGTGTTGCCAAAAATGGACGTTAATTTTAATATCACTGTGATGAAGGTGGGGAAAATATTAATGTATCATAGCAATTAATGCTTGGCATCATTTATCTGTAGCCAAGAGCTGCAGTGTTTATCTGTGGAAATAGTTTTGATCTACACTTTTCTAGTGGCATCACTTATCACTTGTCCTTGGCTGACAGATTCCTGTGGTTTCATCTGGGGTTTGTCAATAGCAGAAGTTTTGGTCCATGAGTTTGAGTGTGAAGCAGATGAAACAATCTGCACAGGTGAATTTTAAAACTCATGTTTGTTGGAGGAATTATCTTAAATAGGGATCATTTGGCTTATCCTCATAAGATTTTTCTTGTTATGAAATCTATAAAAGAAAACCTGGTGTAGTTATATAGTTTCCAGCATCCACTGTTATATTTGTCATTTCAGAGCTAAAATCTTCTGAAAGGACTCTCTCAAACTTAGCTTGGCTTCAGATTTTGTATCATTTGATGTTTCATATCTAAAAATTTAGGCTTTTTACTTTAACAATTACAGGCACTCTGCTGTCATCTTGGATATAGTTATCTGTACCTTGTCTACAGGAACAAGATTTCTGTACCTAAAAGATTATTTCAGGAGTTACTTCATATTCACTTCAGAGTAACTGAGAAGGAATTTGGTTTGTGAACTTTAAAATTATAAAATAGGGGAAGAAAAAGGACCAAGGGTCCAATCAGAAACTGCACATTTTATTCAGAAGCATATTCACAACTTATTTATATACAGTAATTATCATCACAACATTTTAACTAATCACACCTTTAAGAAATTTGTTTGAACAATGACCCTATAATTCAGCAGGGTTTTTTTTCATGTAAAAATTAAAATTAAATTTTGTATTAGAACAGACAGGTCAGTGTTCTTTGGAGACACCAAAATCTCTAATTTGTACTGAATTGAAAAGGCTCTTTTGTTATCAAGATTATTATTTTATTTTTTATTTAAATTTAAATTTATTATTATTTAATTATTTAGATCATGCCCTGAGTCTGTAGAAGGGTAAAAAAATTCCAGTTCCAACTCCTGCAGTGTCCATATTCATGTGCCTCTAGAGAATGGGATATTTCTGAATACTGTTTCAAATGCATATGCAAATTGAAATGAAATTGAATCAACTTTTAGAATCTGAAATTCTCAAATTGACTGGTTAGAAAAACACATGTACTCATCTGGATCTTAGAAATAGCTTGTAAAATTTGGGTTATTGATAATCTTATATAATCTTTGACCTTTGGTGATAAAGAGGTTGTGGCAATTCTTAATAATTTCAAGGATACATCTGAATTTGCATTTATGCAGAGTCTTTTCAGCTCATGACCCCTTTCTGTGGAGCCACCTCACCTTAAATGACACTTTTTCAAAGTGACCAAGGCAAACTTAGCAGCAGAGTATTTTGATCAGCTGATCTTTCTTGTTTCCTTCTATTTTTCCTCTTTCTATTCTTAACACTATTTCTCTTGTGGTTTTTGTGGCCAGTACTTATCTTGTCATTTTCAGCACAACCCCTTTTGGTTTTCTGGACATTTTTGTTTAACTCTGTACTACTCTCCTGTGCCTGTAGATTGATACATCATAAATATATCAGGCTGTGATGTGAGTATGGATATGATTTAAGTTGAATATAGAGTCAATGTCATTGCAAGTGATAAAGGAAACAACCTGTAATAATATTCTGAGTATGGATTCATCAAGCATTGGTAAATGCTGATAAATAAACCAAAGACAGTTTCTATTATATACCTTTGTTATTGATATATACACCCATATTACTAAAATATTTATAGAATGAAATGGGAAAATGTATTTGCTGCTCATCTTTCATCAAGAAGAAACTATCAATAGAAGAAAGCACAAAGAAATTAAGAAAGTGCATAAAAATAAAATAGCTTGGAGAAATCTTGTCCCTGCTAGATAATTCATCAGGCAGGCTGAGCAGAGTTTTGTCCCAAGTTTGAATCACTCAAAATTTTTCTGCTTAGTGGGAGGGAATTTCTCAGTGTGTGCCTGATCTGCTCGTGCTCACAGAGAAGAGAATCAGAGCTCTTGGAGAGGGTTAAAAAGCTTTGTGCTGAGGTGTGTGTGCCCAGGGGGCTGTGCCAGGTCTGTGCCAGCCAGGCACACTGCAGCAGCACTGCTCAGCCCTGCCCTGGGCTGGGAGTTCAGGGGAATATCTTCCTAAATCAGCTTTGCTTCCTGCCCCACGAGCAGATTTGACTGATGGTTTCTCTTCTGTTGTAGAGAAAGCTCCTCCTCATCCTGCCTGAGCTGTGGGATCAGCACTGAGGCACTGCCCTGGGGGACAGCCTTCAATTTAAAGGGCTGAGCTGGTTCAGAGCTCAGCCCCTGCTGCTCACCAAAGCTGCCTCACATCATTGCAAACCTCCCGTGGTGGCAGAAAGAATGAAATGGGCTGGAAGCAGGAAGGTGGCTTGGCACTGTGTAAGGGCAGGTGGGCAAGGGAATTTTGTAGTGAGTGGATGGGAAAAGGATGATGTTTCTGAGTGAAATGCTGTGACTGCCCCATGGTTAATACTGGGAAACTCTTGCAATAGTTTGAAGACTGTGGTCCTCACATTTCACTGAACATAATTCCTTTGCTCAGGATTTTACCCTGGGAAGCTGAAAAGGCAGTGAGAGGCCCAGAGATGGGAAAGTAATCCTTATCTCATTTGCTTCTCCTGTGTTTTACTCATGTAGAATGTATTAGGAATTGTTTACCTGAAGTGCTGAGCCTCATTGGGCTCTGGTGTGAATTGTGTTCAATCACTGACCAATGGTCACAAGAATTGTGTCAGGGACTCTGGAAAGAGTCACGAGTTTTCATTATTATCTGTTTAGCCTTCTCTAAGTATCCTTTCTCTATTCTTTAGTATAGTTTAGTATAGTTTTCTTTAACATAATATAGTATCATAAAATAATAAAATAGCCTTCTAATCACATGGAGTCAGAGCATCGTTCTTCCCTGCCATGAAGGGGCTGGTTTTTTTACAACAGAAGACCATGTATTGCTTCTTAAGTCTTTGAAACTGGTTATGTGATGCAGCCAGCAGGCAGCTTGGTGTCTTTTCCATGGCAAGGCCCATGAGAAGGGCATTAGTGTCCTACCAAACCTAAATCAAAGTTGTAGAAAGAACTAGTCTGGAAGGTAGCACACGTAGTGTGGGGCTTGGCTGTTTCTACTTGGCAGAAACAGAGCTTTTATCATTCCATGATTCCTTCTGGAATCTGTTGATATAAAGCAAGTATAAATAAAAAAAGTCATTCTGAAATATGGGTACCTTGGATTAAATGGAACAGTTTTCTCCTGAAACAAAGGACAGCCAGCTGACAAAACAAGTTGATATCTAGAACAGAAATGTAGTTTGCAAATTTTCTTGGAGCATTTCACTCATTGACTCTGTCAATTGAAGGGGAAGACAAAGAAGGTGCACACAATATGTGCTATGTATACATATACTGGAATCCAGTGTGTGCTAGCCAAGTGGGCAAGTCAATGTAACTAAAAGCCACACCCAAGCTCTTTAGACAGAAGTTCAATGCTGAAATAAGGCACCTGTGAGTCTGGGGAGATTGAGCATCACCAGCTGAACCAAGTATGTATTATTTAAGCAGGTTGTCTGTGATAAGACACCACAGAGCTGGCACAGCAAGCTCCGGTTTTGTGTCTGTCTCTGAGAAAAAGAGCTAAACTTTTTCTGCTGGTCCTTGTAGGTTACTGCTTCTCAATAGACCATGGTGGAGCTGTTTGATTCCTAGTAATTTGTTCCTTCATGTGATGCAGATAGAAGCTGAAATTCTAATAACACGGACCATGTTATCACCACGGTAATGAAACATCTTGTCTCAACTTGTGAGGTTTTGTTTATCATTAGGAATTTTATTGCTTTACAGGGAACAGCAGGTGAATTTGCTTGTATAGCTAAAGAGAAAATGAGGGCTGCTTTTTACATAATCCACTACAGATGTTATCTGAAATTTGCTTCAGAATACATTAATATAGCTTTTGTAAGCAGTCTTATAATTGGCAATATGTTTCAAATGCCTTGGATGTTTAACTCGGGCAGGAGAGGAAAAGTGATAGCAACGTTTGCAGAAGGTGCTTTGTAAATTCATTTGTGGTCAAGCTTTTCATGCCCATAACTTTCAGGAAAAATAAATTAGAAAATGCAGTCCATCACTTTTCTGTGAAGGGTTGTATGAGGCAGTTCAGGAAGATCACTGCACTGAAGGCAGCAAGGCTCGAGATCAAGAGAGGAGGATAGAGGGAGCAAGAGGTGGCTTTGATGATTCAGGGAAATCCTGTTTTCTGCCAAGCCCTTTTGAAAAAAGAGATGGATGCAGGAGCTGATGGGTGGCTTTGGGTGTGATGAGCCAAGTTGTCTTCAAGATGGACATGGTTGGTTATAAATGGGAGAGGGTGATAAAGCCATACTGAGTCCCAGATGGAGGAGACAAGGCATCCCTGGGATCACCCCAGACACCCTGTACTGCACACTGTGGAACCCCTCCTGGCAGTTCATGCCAAAATTACTGTCTCATCTAGAAACATGCTCAGTATTGAGTGAAAAACTCCAATAATTGTGGAAGTGCTTTAACAGTAGGGTAGTGGTAGCGCAGCTGAAGAAGTTGGAATTGACCTTATTTGAACTATTGAGTTTAGAAATCAAAGCAATTCTAAATAGGAAAATTGAAGGAAAAAAACCCCAAACAACAAAAAGAAAACCAAAGCATTTAGGCATGAATATTATTTTAAAAACCCTGAGTTTTTAAAACCCCTGTGTTTACTATCAGTATCCTGTGTGTCTGAATTTGATGTATTAAGTCTTCCTGTTTGTAGTGGGGTATGGGGTACTAAGCTCTGCTCCTGGGAGAATCTGCAATTTAAAGAAGGAACAAAGATAAATGGTATTAGAAGGAAGTAGTGATCATCTTTGTGAGGGATAATCTTTCAAAAAATATCCATGAAATTATAAAATTAATCATTAACTCTCCAATGACAGTTGATAATAGCATTACCTTCATTGGAAAGATTATGAAGATCTGCAAAAAGGAGATTTAATAGATATTATACAATTTCTAACAGGTTAAAGGCTGCATGAAAACCTCTTAATTATTAGAAATAATCTAGGCAAGCAACACCTCCTCCTCCCCATTTGTAGCACTGCTCAAGTGCCTACACAGTCCTATTCTTTTCTAGCCATTATGGACGTATTAGGTAAAGGTACACTTCAGAAATAGGAAGCTATATTTAAGGAATCGTGTCTCATTTCCCAGCTCTCTGTAGGTTTTCAAAGACAGCATTGCTTATATTTAGTAGCAGTTTTACTGAGAGAAAAGAAATACTTTCAAGAGAGGTTGCCTTTTTAAAATGTTTTTCAAAATAATTTTCAGTCTTCAAGAAGATATGCTAAGAATCCATAGCAGTGCCCTTGCAAAGGAGTGAATGATGGCTGGAAGAGGCCAAAGGCTGAGGCAGGTCAGGGAGTGAATTTGTTATGAAGTTTGCTTCTGTATTTAAAGTGGAGATGACCTGATTGAAGTGATAGCACCAACTCCTTTGCTGGTAGGAATTTTTGTGCTGTTGTGCTGAGCATAAGAGGCTACTGGTGTCTGTGTACAGGCTGCAGCTTTTCCCTAGGGACACCCTCTAGGGAGACAGCCCAAATATTACATAAGCTGCCTGTGTCTCTCCCACAGCGAGAACTGCAGGCAGAAAGCAGAAGGTGGTGGTCTAATTATTTGGCTGTGAGTTGGATGGTGTGTGACACCAGCATGAGCTCACAGGAGGGTCCATCTGGTTCCCATCAGCCAGGCCCTGGCTGATGGCAGCACAGACCTTTGAGTGCTGCCCCAAGATGGGGGAGAAGGGTGATGGAGATGCTCAGGGACCGGAGGATTGGATTTGCAATGGGCTGAGGGCCCAAATATGAAGTGGAAAGAAAATCAAGTGAAAATGCTGAGGGCTCTGTGCAGCTGGTGGAGACACAGGCACAAGCTCGTTGCTGTTTGCTTTTGGTTTCAGTGATTTGGAACTGTGGCAGATCTGCTCTTAAGAAAAACATAGAAATCTATTTTTTGGTTGTTATTTGGGGTTTTATTGAATGTTGCTGGATTTATTTATTTCCTGACTTGGAGCAATCCACCAAAGGCCATATTACAAATACTATTTTAAGAAGTTCTTTCTGAGAATTGCCTATTACAATGTTTTGCCTTTCACTTGCAAAAAATGAGGAAGGAAAGGACTTGGACCACTTAGAATTCCTTATATAATCAATAGTGAGCCTTTGGATATGCAGTAAATATATTTATATAGTGAGCCTCCAATAGATACACACACAGCACCATGGACAAAATATTCCATCTGTGAAACACTCATATTTGAAGTCTACAAATAAGCCGTACTTGAGATTTCATTAACACAAGGCTAGCAGTATTAATATAAAAAATATTATATTCCTGGGATGAAAGTAGTAAATAAACTCACAACATTATAACTTGGGATTGTAGTTCCTTCCCTGAGGCTGCCAGGGAAGTGATCCATCTTTTTATTATTGCTGCAAGATAGAAACATTATCAGCTTTACATAGGATAGTTAACACCTGGTGTGGAGGAATGCACAACTTCTGAATTCTGATCATGTGAAAAAGTGATGATATTGGTATTCAGGAATATTCTCTGGAGTGGGTTTTTGTTACAGGCTGATTTTCATGTTGCAGTATTTAATCATTTATAGTATATGATTTCTTACACCATTGTTCCTTTCTTTTTAAGCTATGAAAGATAATTGTATCTCAAAGAAGGGACTTATCTCTCTTTATCTAGTCCTCTTTACTCTTCAAGCAAAATTATAATGTGGATTTCTGATGGCTGGTTTCAGGCAACAGATTATTTTAAATCCTAAATAGAGAAGAGATTTTAATTTCATTGCCAGAGCAGTCAGGATAAATTAGTTGGGAGGGAAAAACCTCAATAAATGACATTTTTTTTCCAAGGGTAATTATCTTTCAGAATATCCAGGATAAGCAAAGACTTATTGACTGAGCAGAATGGCATTGCTCTGGGGTTTGGGGTTTTTTTGTATAAAAATATTTCTAAATTGGATATCTGTGAACATCTTCAAGAAAGACATCTATTCCTGTTAACAGAGTAATAATTTCAACTGTCTTTCACTCTGCCCTAAAATTGCCCCTGAAGCAGCTCCATCTTTCATGGGATAAAATCCCCAGCAGCCCCCTCCCTGCTGCCTGTCTGGGGGTGCTGTGCAAGCTGACAGCAAGCACCCACCACTGCACCCTGCAGCTCCTCAGCACTCCAGAAACCCCCACGGAACAGAAGAGAGGCAGAGGATCCTAAAATGACAGCATGGGCAGTTGTCTGAGTGCCATAGAAACTGCCACTGCAAGGAAGAGCTTTCCCTTCCTTGGCTTTGCCATTCAAATGCTGAGAAATCAGAGACTTTATAGAGGAAAATAAAGGTGTCTGTGTGTTGTTTCCATGTCAGGTGATTGTCCATTTGCTGCAGTTTTCATTTGCTTCTTGTGTAGGGCCAGCTTTGTGCAGTTGACTGTAATGTCCAAAACTTGTGTCTCTGTTCTTTTTGTGAGATGAAATTTCCCAACAGAACCTCTCAGTGTGTTGCTTCCAGTGCTGACCTGCAGGCAGTAGGTGCCTGGACCTTTGTGGCTTTTCTCATCCTGAGAGGCAATGAGAGCTGCCTTACTGTGAGTGCCTGTGGGCTCTGTGCCCTCCTCTCTGCTTGGCCCGTGCTGCTTTTGGCTTTAGCAGGGCTGGGGAGGTCTCAGTGACACCAAACCCTGGGTCCTGGCCCAGAGTGCCTTCAGAAGAAAGGATGGAAGTCTGGATGCAGTGGGACAAGCAGCAAAGCCCCTCAAGAGCCTGGGAGCTGTATCCCTTAGAGAACTCTCTCAGCTGGGTGCAGGGATGGCTCCAGGCTGCTCAAGCAGTTGCTGTGTGCACTGAGTGTGTTCATTATGGGAAGGGTTCCCAGGCCAGCCAGCTGTCCACAGTGTGCTCCCACACCTGTGCTGAGGAGGACATGGTAGAATCCAGGACACACTTCAACATGACAAATAGCTTCCCAAAAAGAAACCACAGGGTTGTGCTTCAGGTCAGCAAGCTCATGCTTGGGTGGGAAAATCTTTCATTTGCTCTAGAACTGCCATACACATGACAGGCTTGTTGGACCTTGCCTTGCCTTGGCCTGATTTCCCTGGGCTGTTTGAATTAACCTACTCAGTGTTGGATGAGGGGTCACCAAGGAATGCTTTTTGCTGCAGTTGGTGGCTTTCCAGCTAAAAGCCTCCAGCAGTGGAGTTAATAGGCAGTTGCTATATCAGGATGGTGGGGGGAGATGGACTGATCAACTCATGAAACATCTCAGCTCTTGTTCTTTCAATGACTTGTTGTAATTTCCACAGTATGCAGATTTTTTAAACTGAATATCCTAAGCTAATTTTGAAAGGAAAGTTCTACCTATCTAGATTTCCTCCCACATTTCATTTAAACAAGTTATTCTTCACCTTTTGTTCCAGGCTGCTGTGCTCTGTTAAATGCTACTTCAGAAATGACTGCCTTTTACTGATGGGTGAAATAATCTCTGTGCAAAGTCTGGAAATTATTTTCAGTCAGGGAGGTATTTTAAGCTGCTTTGAAGTGAGAAGTGCAGGATAAGGGGGATAGGCAGTGTGTGGGACTACGAAGTAAGTATTATGAGTTTATTGGCTTCTGATATTTTGTGCTTCATGGGGTATTGAGAATGTCACTTACTTTCTTATTATTGCCTGTTTTTTCCAAAAAGATGTCACATTATTTTGCCACAAAACCTGAAAGAGGTTGAATGGAACAAATATGGTCACGGAATCAGAAACCTATTTTTTATCAGCTCAGTGGGACAGACATGGGCTGTTCCCTGTGTGATTTCCTTTGAAAAAACATCTCCTCAGATCAATCTAACAGGTTCAATTGGAGCAATGAGCAGACTATACCAACATCCCTCTCAGACAGTGGATGTGAAAAGCATGTTGCTGTTCATGGGGGTCAGGCAGTGCCATGTCCTGAGTATGACTGGTGCAAACATCTGATTCCCCAAATGATAAGTGTATGTTCTTCCTTCCCCATATTAATCACACTCTGGGCCTTGCTCTGGTGTGGGATTGATTTTGGTCCCTCCCATGGCAGTGGAGGGCTGTGTGTGCCTGTGCCCAGGAGAGTGTTGGCTGCCCTGCAGGTCAGAGTTGTGCTGACCCTGCCCTGCTGCCAGCTCCTCTCTGCTGCTGGAGCTTCAGGACTCGCATTGGGAGTGACAGAAACAGCGATTTCCTGGGGCTGCTGGATTCTGCTGGGTCTGCTTGGTGACAATCCTGCCCTGAGGGCTGCTCCTGGGAGATGGGGACAGGAGAGCCACAGTCTGTGCAGGGTCACCAGGGTCCCTGCGGGTGTCACACAGCCATGGCACAGGTCTGTGTCTGGGCTGGGCAGCTGCTCACTCAGCTCCAGTGCTGGCTCAGGCTGCTCCTGGTTTTCAGAGATTCCATCACCACCCAGGGATTTGTACATCCGTGCTTGTGGAAAGTGATTTTGCAGCTCTTGTGTTATTAACTCTAATGCTGAGTGAAACACAGTGCAATTCACGTGTTCCTGTGAAATCTACACTGTACTGGCTCTGATCACGGTGTTTGTTTCCTTATCTGGTCCAGACATGCTGAAAGAAACGCATGAAATTGGTCCCCTTGATAAAGCTGGTGTTCACAAAATCTTAATAAAATTAAAATGTAATCTCAGTTTCTCCTTAATGCTCCTGTAACCTGTATGCCTTTAATCATCTGTACTGTTTATTGCCAGTTCAATTATCAGGTGTAATAAGTGAGCCTAATGCTTTAATGTTTGTTACTGGCCTACTTTCAAAATCCCTTACACATGCAAGTTGCATACAATTTAAATAGGAAATGCTGCATGGAGTCATCACCACTCTTATCTAGAGGAAGAGAATGCCATTCCCTTTATTTAACCTACCAGCCTGTACCCCCTGGGTACAATTCTTGGAGTTAAAACCAATAGTGATCCAGTTTGTAGATTGCTGTTGCTCGTTAGCTTTGCAAGTATGTCATAATGATGGGTCACCAGTCCTGCTCTAAGTAGTCTTACTGCTAGTGTTAGTCTTAGCCAGAATGCATACAACAAAAAAAAAATTGGAGATTTAAATGGTGTTGTCAGTGTCATTTTTACAGTACAGTGGACCAGAAGAATAACAGCCAGGCCTTTGTGTGTGGGTTTTTTTTTTTTTTTCTTCTATTTTTTTCCTTTGTGTATTGCTACATATTTGTGCTAAAACAGAGGCAATTTCTGTTTGATTCTGCTGCAAATATCTTGCATCTTTTCTTACTCTCCTATCATTTCTGTGTCTGTTTTGTTTTGGGGCCTTGATTCTGTGTTTTAAGATTTGACAACTTCTAACCACTCAGCCTGTTGTAATAGCCTGTAGAAAGAGCCTTTTTGATTCATGTGTATCAAAGTGCATGACTAAACCCTCACTGTATATTTTGCTGGTGTCTGGTATTAAACTTCTTTATGCTTTAGTCACACATTAAGAAGTGATGCATTTATTTTCATAACTGAATTCAGCATTCTGGCTCTGCACTTTGTAGAAGGGAAGATAAGGGAAGAAAGCAAACATTTCTATTGACTGGCTGTGATGTGTGATCTCCCAGTCAGAAGAATTTAGTTTTTTGTTTAGAAGAGGGATGTTCAGAGGGAGGGAAAGAGAACAGCTGAAAGCACAAATTGCAGCTATTTGCTACTCATTTCAAATCTTTGTCCTGCCTGCTATGAAGCTTAGAGAGATCTTTTGCTCTGCATGCATTAAGTTGATTTAATGTGTGGATACATTATATTCTTGTCCTACTTGTAAGCATCTTAATGTAATTTTAGGGGGTTTATTTAGGTAGAACTCTTGGATGGGTGTCTACTTCCCTTGCCTTTTATAATTTTTATTTGCTATTGTATGACCAAACTTTCTGTTTTCTTTTGGGCAGTGGAAATATAGTAATAGTGAAAATTATTGTCTTCATCCAGGGCTCTTGGAAATATCCTTTAGAAGTGCAGAAAATATTTTTTTCTCTTTTGAAGTCAGTGAATCATCATTAGTTGCTGACATGTTGATTAATATCTACTTGCAAACCTTCTAAATACAGGGTTTTTTTAGTGTGTAATTTGCTTGAAAGAAGTTCCAGGAGGTTCTGAACCAACATGCAAAGCTGAAGGGATGGGACAGTGCCCTTTACTCAATTGCCAGATTTTCTGGACATTCTCTAGGATGATTTCCCTGCATTTGAAAGCTTTTTTGGCTAAACCTCCTCAAACTCTTCTAGAGAAGAACTCTGACTTTTGAAGAGCACCTGGTAGCTCAGGAGCATCCCAGCTTTGGGGTCAGATGGAATAGTTTCTGTAGCAGTGACTTCTACTGTTGGATACACAAAAAAGCACCAGCAGGGAAACCAGAAATGTGAATTACCATGGAGATGAACACAAACAGGGTAGAGGCACTTTCAGCAGAACTGTCTCCTTAGCAAATTCATCAAAATGAAAATTTTTGTAGAAACATATCAGTTGACAGGAGGAAGATCTTGGAACAGATGCTAGCTTTGAGCCCAGGATATTCAAACTGAGCCATGAGGGAACCAGATTCACGTCTTTACCCTGAATAACATCTCCAAACCCTGCTCTTTTTGTCTTTGGTTTCCTTTTCCTCTAAGTAAAAAAATGTTAAAAGATTTTGAAATAATTACATTTTGGGTGGAATTCATGTTTCCTGATCCAGGTCATGACCTTGGGAACAGTGACAGAAAAACCTCATTTTGTCAGTCTTTAGTTAAAGAAAGCAAGCCATGTTTGCCATGTAACAGCAGGTAAATAATTTAATGCAGTTTCTTTGATTTGCATTATTGCTGCCAATAATTGTTTTGGTCAGGCTTTTGTGGGGGTGGCTGAAAAATCAAATTCTACCTGCTTAGAGATTTTACCAATATTGCTTCCCTCTGAGGCAGAGGACAGGAAATTGTGTTAAACACAAAGAACAGAGTACAAGGCTCATTCTGGAAGAGTATATGAAACTTAGGAGTGGAGGAAGCTGTAGATTTGTCTTTGTTGCATAGCTCAGATGAAAAAAAAAAACAGATGAGGGGGAAAGGGAATTGTTTTGGAGAAAAAAGTCTTGAAGACTGTGAAGAAAAGCTAAACCCCATGGTTTGGGATAATCCTCAAAAAGTTTTCAGTCTTTTGGGTGAGTAGCTGAAATGAACTGATTTTTCAGAGGCTTTTCAGATTCCACTCAAGCTATTGAAATGTCACAGGAAGAGAAGAAAATTTGCTTTCACCCAGGAGGATAACTTTGAAAAGGAGTAGAAAGCTCTTGCATTCATCCATCCTCAGAGAGCAACGGGCTGAGCAATCCTGGCAGGAGTGAATGTGGTGAGTAGCTGCTGTAGAAATCCAAGGACAAAAATATTTACAGTTTTGTGGAGCTGAAGAAGCCTGCAACCTTAGAGAGTTTTGAGTGTCCCACTATCAAGACCTTTTACAACTCTTAGGAATGCAGGGCTGCAGGAGTTCTGCCTTCTTGCCATGCTCCAGGAACGTACAGGCTAGAAAAAAAAAATCCTGTGGCAGCTGATAACTTGCATTTAATCTGGGATATAGCAGTGAAACAACAGTGCTGGTACCAGGTACAGACCCCTTTGGGGTGGCAAATGGCTTTTCTGTGTCCTTGCTGAGAGATGATGTCTTCAAGGAAGAAGTGGGCAGGTGTCCTGCCAAGGGAGCCAGGGAAGTGCAGCTCAGGGCAAAGGCAGAAGGAACTAAACATGACCCTGGTATTCTTTGGCCTTGACTGCTTCTTGAGTATAGGCAGTGTACAGACAGGAGAGATTAACTGGAAATTGAATCTCCTAAGAAAATTTCTTCAATTTGTTCAGCTACATTACTGCACTGTTGGCTTGTTCCATAGAATGCTAAAGAGGAGATGGTTTTGTTCCAATTTTTTTTTTTCATTTTTTATTTTTTTTTTTTAGGAAGAGAAAATGTAGCAATCTGCAGGGCTTTGGGCTGAGTGCTAGCCAGGGTCAGGTGAATGAAACTGAGCTTCTCCTCTTCTGAGCACATGTCAATTAAATATTTCATTTCAAGAAAGTCGAAATCTTCCCCTAGGAAGAAAATCTTTATTTTCATACATTTTAAACCTGGGTTTTGACTGTCACTTTGGAAATGGCATTTTTCAGTAAAATATGAATGAATAACAAATAATAATTGGAAGCTTTTTGTCCCATCCTTCTTCACAACATGAAGATACAACCAGAAATATTTCAGTTTGAAGCCAAACAAGCATTTTTCATTTAGAGCCAAATAATGCTTATTTTTTTCTCAAATTTATATTATGGAAAATATTGCTGTATTTTCAATTGTTTCAACTTTCCCTTTCCTTTTCTTTAAGATGAACTGCCATATAAAATAAATCACAGCTCAATCAACTCTCATTTCAAGTTTTAAGGTTAGCTGGGAGACATTTTACTGTCAAGTAAGTCTATGTTCACTAAGTTCTTTGGAAATAGGCATTGGCATTCTCATTGGACTGTGTTACTGCAGACATGCAGCACCATTTGAAATAAATAATGCCAATATCAGATAACTGAAAGGCAGAATTCATTATATACAAGGAAATAAAAAAGAAGCTATGAGATAAAGCATCCAGATTTGATGTGAGGTTCATTTCTTCTCTTCGTAGAAGAAGATTTGAGCTCTGTTGGTTGAAGTGGGTTTTGTTGCAAAAACCAGCCCCTGGAATCTTGTGAGTTTGCTTTGGAGCTGGAGTTTGTATGTGGATCCCTCATGTCCTGGAAAAACTGCTGCTCATGGCTCAGCATGTGATGCAATGGGGGCTCTCTCCTCCAGCCAGCCTTGTGCTTTGGCAATATTTGTAGAAATTCAGTGCCTTGAGACTTCTGCTGGATTTGGTGACATGAACAACTGGTTTTGTATCAAGGGAAGCACACAACTTGGTTAAGAAAACAGGCAGTTGCCTCCAAATTGAGGAATATTGATTTTGGAAAGTGGTAAACATAAGTGCATGCTGAATAACGTGGGAAGTGAAAACTGCAGTTAAAAGGAAAAAAGCTCTGGGGCTGACCACCTCCTGGTAGGAATATAAGTCACTGTATTACTTTTAATCATTTTTTCAACACTCTCTTTCTTCCTCTCTGCAAGATTCCCAGGAAGACTAGTTTCCAGCTTTGACATTTATTGTTAGATGCCTTAAATTAAGCAGTGTAAATCCACCCCTGAGAGTTTAGCATTTGTCTAGCTTTGTGCAGCAGGTGGAATTTCACTGGGCAGAATTGATGCCAGTTTTTCTTCCAGGACCATTTTGAAATGTGTGCCTTTTCAGCCAGCAGTGTTCCTATTTTCCCCTTGGCGAGGCATATGTCTCACTAAAGAGCCTGTTTGGAGGTTGTTGGTTTAGGCAGTTCTCTGCTTTTAGGTTTGGTTTTTTACATACTCATCAGTTCGTTTTCAAAAATAATTTCAAAAAGAAATTATGGGCCAAAGTCAAGGCTTTGCTTCCCTGGCATCCCCACCTAGGAGGAGATGAGCCTTTCAGGGAGGTGAGCATTGCAGATGTGATCTAAGCACTGTCAGGACTGCAGCGCATTTCTCTGGCTGCTCTTTGCCTAGAGAAGCCAACAGCAGTATCTCTGTATTTATGCTCATGTGTGCATATGTTTGAGTGAGTGGTAGGAGGAAAAATTCCCTGAGACTGCTCACATCCCTTCCCCTGGAGAGGGGTGATGGCAGATGTTCCTTATTTGTCCTACTGGAAGGGCTGAGCTGACTGTGGGCACGGAAACTTCTCATTGCCATGGTAATGAATGTCTTCTAGAAAATGGGATTTCTACCACATAGTTGGAGAGTGCCTTTTATTTACATTTCCTGGAAAGGTTTTACTAAGCAGATTATTTTGACACTTGTTTTTGCTGCTGTCTGTGTTACCCTGTCAGAGAACCACTCACCAGTGTCCCCAAGGAAACTGCAGCACCTTGCATGGCAGTGCACAGTTTATATTAATTGTTTGCAATGGCTGGTGTTCTCACTTAATTTCAGGGCCACCTTCTTCAGGATAACATATAACTGAAAAAGTGCTGAATATTTTACAAGATTCACATCTAATTAATGCGAGAAAACACGAGGAATGTAAACCCATGGTATTTGCTATTCTTTTGTGTTTCATATTAATCTGACAAGCACTTGCAGAGCTTCCTCTATGAGTCTCTCTGCTCTTCAAAACTGAAAACATAATCTAAACAATATTCCTCAACTTCATGTAGATTTTTCCATGAAAAAACCACTTCAGTTTATATTATGAAATTTGTAAGCTGTCATTAACTGAAGATGGTTTAGGGTTTGTTTTTTTTTATTTTTTACATTTGTTGTGTTTCTCACAGCTCAGATTATAAATGATATTACATTTTGCATTACTATCAGATGGGAAATATCTCCAGCTATTCACTTAATGATCACTTAATGCAGAGGAATGCCAGGGCCAATGTTACCTCTTACAGCATGTGAAATAAAGTAATTGCTTTTTTTTATCCCATTTAAAATCCTGCCTGTTTTGGTAAATCTTTCTGGATCCAAGGTGTAAAAATCACCTTTTGGCATCAGATTGAGATCAAAAGTCACTTCTTGCTTTTGCTACAGTTTCCTTTTTGTGACTTGGATGAATCATTTCATCTTGGTGGGTTAATTCTCAGTTTGCAGATAACAGTGTATAATTTATTTTTTATGGTTTTTTAGCTAAAAAAAAATTGTAAACTGGGAATATCTCCTAAATATTTTTAAAAAGTTGAACCCCATGGAAATGCAATCTTTGTCTCTTTTTGTCTTCAGCATCAACTTCAAAGCTCCTCTTCCTTCACCTGTGTGTACACACACATCACTGGGATGCAATATGTGCTGAAATGTACAATGTGCTGTAAAATGTACCTGAAATATGGGGGCACTGGGTGCACTGGGTCAGGCTTTGATGAAAGGTGTCAGTAAATTGGAAGTGCTCTTGCCCTGCTCACTTCTCACGGCTCAGCCAGAGATGATGGGGTTTTGTTCTGATTGCTGTCTCGTAGTTTAATAATGGAGGATGATGATAAAGGAGTAAAAAAATCTTAAAAACCCACACAGCACTGTTATTGCGGTCATTCACAGAGTACTAGAGGGAATTCAGAAACTGTTGGTGCTATATAAATAATTGATGTTGCAATCTTCAGGCCAGCCATCCTTCCATGAAGCAGCAGTTCAGGGAGCACTGTCACTTCGTGTCTTTGGGAACACAGGTTTGTACAAGACGTGTCTAGAGACACAGACTCACTGTGAGTTTGGGTGTGGAGTTGTGAAGTACCTCTGGAGTCACTGCTGGCACAAAGATGCTTCATAGCAGGTGACAAAGAAATGCTCCAGTATTGCTCAGTTTACAGGGGTGCTAGAGGATGACTGTGAGGTGTTGCCTAAGAGGAATAAGAGCAAAAGTCTCTGCAAAATTGCTGTGATCTTCATGCACATCACCTGTGTGAAAATCCACTGAAGATCACAGTGATCAATGGGACAGTACAAGATGTATTGCCTTTCCAGAGCTGCACTCCCAAGGGAGCCTTTGCCAAGTTTTAAATTCTGCCTTTAAAGGGCTGGAAACACATTCTGCTTTAATGATGCATCATTGAGAGCAGAAAAAAATGTAGTAGTGGTAGTAGTTATGGCTCTAACTGTGCTCTGCTAAATTTGAGAATGATCCATTATCCTTGACTACAGAGAGCTCTTGAAATTCTCAGTTTTAAACTGTGCTGCATCCCTGACACAAAGCAATCAAAACCAGAAAATGCAAATAAAATACTCTGGGAAAAAGTGAGTGCTGGATTTTCTGAGATAAACAAGTAACAGAAAAGCGAGTTGTAGGAATACAAACAAATTAGCTTTAGTATTGAAATTACCCAGATTTTGCCAATTTCAAGTGCAGCTGTGCTATTTAGGTTTGGTTAGTTTAAAAGAAAAGAATTTCCTTGAACACTGAGTTCTGCAGACATTACAGTGGTGTAATAAATAAATAAATAAACAAGCCCAGCCAGGAGCACAGATGCCACTTAATGTGGCAGTGTATTAAAGTTTACAGCTACTTCTTTTAGACTCTTCCCTGGGGTGCCATGTGTCAGCCTCCAGAGAAGGAACTGCAAGGTCTGATTCACTGACGTATTAGATGACATCTGTGCTTGCTGGCTTGGATTAGGGATCCTGAATCAAAAGGAGGTTGATCTGCCTTACCAGCACTAAGCTGACACGAGGTTACACAGCTTTGGCTCGCTGGCTGTTTTATCTGCCTCTGTCGGATGCTATGAGTCAGCACTGGGTGGCTTTTCCTGCTCGGGGATTGCCGCTCTCCCGGGCAGGGTGAGAGGTGTGAAATGGGTTTGGCTGTGCCTGTGCCCTGCAGAGGGACAGCTCTGCGATTCACTGCTCAGCTGAAGGGGAAATGCAGGGGAACTCACAGGTGGGAAAAGGTGGCAGCTTGTCAGGGCACCAGCTGCTTCATGTGAGGTTAGCTTGGGTTCCATGGGAAGAAAGTTCCCTCTTGAGAGATCCTGCTGCCTTAAGTCCCTCTGGATCATTTTGTTTTCCAGCAGGGTCTGTGTATCAATCAGCAGCCACTGTGCCTGTCCAGCCCTGCTGCCAGTCTGGCACCACATGGGATGGAACAAGCAGTCCAAAGGCTGCTCTGCTGCTGGACAAGGCATTTTTCATAGTAATTAATGTGCAAAAATACTGGGGACATGGGCTTGCTTTGGGTTAGTACCATACTATTGCTTCATGTCCCATTCTTCTTTGTAACTAAACCCCCTTTATCTGTATGTTTATTTCAATAATTCTATGAAACATGCACTGAGCTTCCTAAATATGTGGATTCATATTCCTGGGTCCCCTGAAGGCTTTGACTTCCTGAACTTCCAGACAGGAGTAGGAGTACTGAGGGAAAATTTTAAATTATATCAGCTCTTCTATTTCAATTTATTTTAGTGTAAATAATTTCTCAGGCTAGGAAAAAAAAAAGAGGGATTTTTTTTTTAGTATTTTTAAAAATTTGTTTCCACCTGACATTGCTTTCTTCTCCTAAATCACTTAGAATCTCAGCCAGATACAAAAAATAAAATTTCTAGCAAACATAAATAATGAAAGGTCATCCACTTTAGTAAGTCACCATGGTTTTCATTATAAATTTTTGGGGTTTTTTTGTGTACCTCAACATAAAACTTTCTATAATTGAGATATTGGGAACTAAAAGGGAGTAGCCTTACTTAGAATACAGGGTGCACTGAGGCTGAATGAATAATGAATGTTAAATGCAAATGTAAGCTAAAGGAGCCTTTTTTTTAAGTTTGGTTTTGAGGTTTTTTTGTTTGTTGGTTGGGTTTTTTTTGTGTGTGTGTGTGGTTTTTTTTTTTTGTTTGTTTGTTTTGTTTTGTTTTGGCATGTGTTTTTTTTCTTCTAACCAGCAACTTCCCAGCCTTTGTGATAGTTACTGCTCTGTGAGAAGCTTTAAGAGCCTTTTATAATTAAAAGGTTGTGTTTCCTTTGGCCTAATTTTGCTTTTGAGAAATTTGACAGTAATTGTAGCCTATTTGCATGTGTCTCTGAAATCCATTTATTGGATTAAGAAAACACCTTAAGTTAGTCTGCACCCAACTCAACACAAAGAAATAGCCAGCCTGAGAGAGCCTCATCAGATAGAATAATCCCAGTCCTGTTCAGTCATTCTGGTTTAATGGCTCTCTCTCTGTGCCTGCTTTAGAGTCCAGCAAACTGCTCATGTGCTGGTTCAATCATTACAAAAACCTGGTATTTCTGCTTTTGAAATACATTACTGAAGTTTGAGATTTGGGGCTAAATGAAAACTGATGTTTTTGTCAACCGGACTCAGGAGAAGCAAGCTGCCAGACATCCATATTTTTGGCTGAGAGTATTCCACTGACGTGGTAGCTATCAAAATACAATCTGGTGCCCATCCTGACAGATACATAGCATTTGTGTGACATAGGGAAATGTCAGCTTGGGGTTCACAGCCAAAACACATTTAGCTCACAGGAGCAGAAAGCTTAGTACTCCAACGCTTTGTTCTTCAGCTAGAAATGCACTGTGGGGAGAATGAATTACAGGGAAAAACAAATGCACACAGATATTGCTGTCACTGAAATTAGAGTGGCAATGTGCACTCTGCTCTGTAGGACCCCTCACCTAAAGGAAACAGAGACCCTGCTCCTGGTGATGGTGAAGATAGGATACAACATCAAAGGTTTAACGTTCAGCTGTGATGGAAATGGAAGTGGATGATGGGAAAGGGGAGTTTTGCTGTAGCCAATGTACTGGTGGGCACTAGGGGACTGACAGAACACAAGCCAGAAAAAGCCTTACATTTATTTACATAAGAAAATAAACCAAGGGACTCAAGGGACTTTCAGGTCATTTGTGTGACTCCTCGCTATTGCCTTCTTCCAGCCTGGTGGGTTTTGCTTCCTCTTTTAGAAGACAGGAAACATAAGGAAAAGCACAAACCTCCACATTAGAAATTTTGGGTTACTACCATATGTCCTTGGAACACAGACCTGCCCTTGAGGACTCCACTGGATGCTGAGTGTGTGAAAAAAGGATTTGAATCATTGAAATTCTGTGTGAGTAAATGCAGGCATAGTTATTGCTTTTTTTTTTAAGAAAGAGAGAAAGTCTAATTATACCATTGTGTCCTATTAAATTGACTATTATTTCAGAAGAATGATAGCTCTCCATTTTTTTGACAAACAAATCAGATGAAAACAATAGCAAATGGGTATTTAACTCCATGACAGCATCAACAAATCAAGTGTGGTACATCTCAGTGCAGTTTCCTCCTGCACAAAACCTTGCCTGGGTTTCTGCCTCCAAAAGACGAGAAGCAGAGAAGTGAAAGCTGTGTGAGCCTTCCCTAAAAGAAATGCTCCAGAGGAGGAAGGGAAGTACAGTAATGCACCAGTCCCCCATTTGTGTGTGGTTCCCATCTTCATAATTACCTGTGTGGAGGAATCTGGCATGTCTTGGCTGATTTCAGAGCTCTAGACTCACCTGACAGTGCAAATCCTAATAAACAGCAGGAGCAGCAGTTCCCCTGGCCAGGAGCCATCAGTAAGGTACATTAGCCAGGTATCAGGAACTTCCTGACACAATTTTAAAGTTCTGAAATTCAAAACAATTGAAAATTTGAAGGGTAAATCTAGAACTAATACAAACATTAATTTAAACTGTTTAAATAGGAAATTCTCGGGCTTTGTATTTTTTCAAACTTTTTTTATACTTGGCATCATGGACAGAAACATTTGTTCCTCTTAGCAACAGAGCCTGGGACTAAAAGCTCTGCATTTCCCCTCACAGGCAGGGCCTGTCTCATTTCCTCTCCTTCTCAGGAAGCTCTTGTTCAAAACATCTAGAGCAGCTGGTATCTCTTAGCACAGAGGACTGGCTTCTTGACTGTAGATGACAGAGGCATAATCAGATTTTTGTTTTCCTCATTTATTTTTTTTCTGCAGAATACAAAAGCAGGATTCAAAGAACTTTCCATTTCACTGGGAGATGTAGGCTCTTGTAGTGAGCCATGTCTTAAAACCAACACCAATGCAGATATTTTTTTAGTGTTTTGTTTTTCTCTGATAATCCCTTGTGGTGTCAGGAGCTAAGAGCTCTGTTTGATACTTCTGTTCCTTAAGTCCTATAATTAACAATACCAGCATTTGAGAGATGTCTCAAACTGACCTGGAAATGAAGAGATGCTTTATCATAGCCCACAGTGAGCTTTAAAAATCCTGCAAAGAGGACAGGAGAGCATTTTGAAGAGCTGTGTGTTGGTCCCTTAGATGTAATTTACATTTACACAAAATAATTTAAGAGCAAAAATATAATCTTGCAAAATACTCTTGCAATACTCTGACAAAATAACCTTGCATCTGTTAAAGCATGTCTGTCCTAGCATTCAGTTGCTCATTTTGAAATTGAAAAGCTTTTGTTTATGGCCTGAATCTTAAGCTTGAAATACGAGTCGATTGTAATGAAGTCACCGAGGTTACTAATGGAGAGTACTCAGTGTGAACAATAACTGCAGAGTGCCACCCAGTCAGGAGATTTGCCTTAGAAGAGTAATGGACCCAAATTCTCACTCACATCACTCTAAATCAGGAGTGAATTCAGTTAAGTAGTGAGAATTATATCTGTGAAAATTACCATGAGAAGAGAATGAGATCTGCTTTATTTACTTTTGGAACTACTCAATGTTTGAAATGGGCATTTAAGGCTATATGTGATTGAATAGGATTTTGAATTGTCAGAATTAGTTAAAATCCCTGCTTTCACTATACATAGGGATGTTTTTAATGGTGCACTTATTTTCATAGTGCCGTATGTTCTTCCTTATAGAAAAACAAACAAACAAAAAATTAAGATCATCCAACCAGTTACTACAAAATGTGGCAGCTCCTTATATCTGTTTGTATATAAACATACATTGTGCAAGCCACAGAACAATAACAAGCCTTGGGAATCAGCCTAATATGAAAATGGTTGTTAATATATCATGAGAATTAGTGTTGCTGTCTCTCTCTCTCAGAATGGAAAGATAGATATTGCAAAATTTCTGGGGAGCAAAGACATATCACTGAAACTATCAAACTGAACTTTACCAGATCCTCTGCTCTGGTTGATAATTGTTTTTTTTTCTTGCCCACCTTGTCATTTTCTGCTTCGTCTCCATAACGTGTCCTGCAGGGGGTGAAGAGAGAAATATTTGTGTCAAAACCAACTTATCCTTTCTCTAAAGATGTCACTGGCACAGGGCTGTATTTTGGGCACCTGGTGGAAGGATGCAGTACCCAGAGGATTTCAGTCAGTATTCCTGTATTTTTCCAGGTGGAGAAACAGAGTTACTCAGACCAAAGGGCAGCACGTGTTTGTGATGGAGGTGTTGGAATTGGCCTGAATTATAGCATGGTTCCACCATACTCATGAACCTACCATGGTTCTACCATGAACATGAATCCCAGTGTGAATGAATTGCTGCTCAGTCTGGAGCTAAGATGTTGCTGTGAATTCTTCCTGTACTTGTTTTAAATTTTCTGTATCTTGTACCTGCAAACTAGAGCCTGAGAGGTGTCAGCAGTGGCCTTTTGAGAACCTGGAGGATCCCTGGGGCCCCAGGGGGTGCTGGCACTGCCATGGCCCCACTGCCCCTCCGTGGGGCACACACCTGGGATCTGCTCTCCTTGGAAGAGTTCATGGAGGCGGGAAGGGAAAAGTCAGGCTGGATTCTCTGAGAGTCTCTACTCTGTCAGGCAAATCCCAGGGAAGTCAGCAAAAGGTCTAAGGTGCCCTTTGAGGGTGTTATTTTATCTTTTTGCATTCTGCAGCAATGGAACAGATTTTACTTGGATCTACTGAGCTTTTCTATCGAGGTGTGCTCATATAAAAGCAGGGTGTTAACTCTGGCTGCACTAGAGCAAGTGGTGCTTTGGACACTGGGACACTGGGAAGAAATATAAATCCCCCTGGGAATGAGGAATATATTTCCAACCTCTGAGAAATTTTTTACAGCATTCTTATAAGGTCTGATTCTGAACTCTGCCCATGTTTTTAGTGACCCTGCTCTGTTGTGATCTGTCATGTTTCCAGGAGTGGATGGGCTGTCACAAGCTTGAGGAACTGAGGAAGTTGCTGTGGAGACACTAATTTTTGTCACATTTTTCTGAACAGTCTGCCTCTCAGTCTTCCTGTGTCATGTCCTAAATCTTTAAGGCCTATAGCAGATGCCTAATAGAGATACAGTCTGGGTTGATATAGGATGTACTCTTTTCCCCTATTCTTCCATTAATAATGATAATAACCTGTCAGCACAAGGCATTTCAAAGGTTTTTGTCTTATTTCCTTTAGATTTTCCAAGTCTGTGGTTTCTTCTTTGAAACCACTTTTTTTTAGCTATGAGCTACCCAAATTTACATGGTTAGCAACACCTGTGCTAGAAAGTAAAAAGAAATACTGAATCTTTAGGGATGAATGTCCATTTGATCAGTGTTTCTAGCTCTGATCCTTTAAATTTATAGTGTGACACCTGGATGAGAATATAATGTATCTAGGACACTAATTGTTCATTACATGTAAAAAGCTGTATGGCCAGGTAGTGTTCACTGCAAATCCATGAGCAAAGATGGTTTTCATTCAACTCTAGTTGTAAAAAACCCCAAAGAGCAAAACAAAGAATGCAGTGTGAAGAGCAGACTGGCTCTCTGCCCACCACTTGCCCAGTGGTTCCACTGTTGTTTCTCAGAGCTCACCAGAGTTTGTCTCTTGTCTCACACAGTAATAACTGATTTGGCTGGTTTGGATTCTGCTGGTTTATGCCAGCAGTTGTTTCACTACAGTGCTTTGAGCAGGGGTAAGCCCAGATACACAAATATATAGGTATATATACACACAGACTTGAAATGTGTCTTTCAGCTCCTTGGCATCTTCAGTTGCTCTTCTCTGTACACAAGTTGTGATCTATTTTGTTTTGTTAGGTCGACACAATTTTCCTTCTTTTTGCTGCGTGGTGGATTCCTCTAACAGCCACTTCCTGCCAGCTCAGAAAAATATAGCATTTCCTGGAAGGCAAGGTATTCAGAGACCTGTGTGACACTGCTGAAACAGACCCTGCAAACTCTGCAGTGCAGACTCGTTTCAAAAGAGGTGTGTGACAGATGGAAAAAAACCCTGACATCAACACTAATTTGTATTTTTCATTGTTAAGCACTTTCCTGGCCTTGTCAGTGCTGCAAGCAGAAAGAAAAATTAACAGTAAAAAAGAATGATCTCTATAGTTATGTCTAGTGAACCCAAGGGTGCTAGTTTATGGGGAAAGAATATATTGTTTTATTTCCAACAGTTTAAAATCCACAGCTCTACAGGTGACATAGTGCCTTCCTTTATTTCTCTTGGCTGTTTTCATTCAACATTGCTTTTAAAATTAACATTGACCTTTAGTGGCTGTGGAAACATCAGTGTACAGAAGATTAAATAAAGAAATAAAAACAGTAAATAAGTACATGAAGATGTAACTGATAGATTAACTATGATGTCTCAGTGAATAAAACTCAGAGCAGCATTTCCTGCTGGGGACTGGTTCCTCAGCACTCTGACCTGGCTGCTGGATACAGCAGATGTAGCTTAGTCTGTTTGTTATCCATCATTCCCATGTGCACTTAGGAAAACTTGTCTCAAAGAAAGATGCTTTAAAATTACTTTTTTTTTTTATTTTCCATGCTGGGGCTCAAGTTATTCAGTGTATGAGGGTACAGCAAATAAAACTGAGTGGCTGGACAATAAAATGGCAGATACAAACTTGGGAAAGAGCCACTACCTTAGCTGTAAGTTGCTTCTCTTGACTTCAGGATGTGTCTGCTGGGGCTCTTCTGTCTGATCCAAACCTGTGCTAGCATGGTACAGGTATTTGCCATCAGTGGGAAGGGATTTGCATGTTCACAGAACACTGGAGATACAGGCTTTTAGGCTGATTTTGAAGACTAGTTTCAATGGTTAGAAATTAAAATGCCTCATTGGCTATCTGAGGAGGCACGAGCAGTATTTTTAGATCTGCCATGTCTTCCATCTGTGGGTATTGCACAGCAGTTGAACTGCAGCTCAATGATTCCTCAAGCCAAACTTCAAAAAGGAAATTGCCCCAGCTCTTAATAGTTTAATACAACAATTTTCAAATTTATGTGTTTATGGATAAAAATCCTGGGTTCTGGAGAAAATGCCATTGGCATTACATGGATAAAATTATACTTTACTCTGTCTTCATGGACCGTGCTACAATACTGTATTCTTTCAGTTTCATCATTTCTGAAATATCCTAAATAATATCAATCTTGGCTGTTAAATGAAATATAGAGGATTATATGTAGACCTTTGGCATATGAAGTGAATTGAAGAAGGACTAAACAAAGAAAATATAGAGAGCCTTTTCCAGGAGAATGTGTTTTCAGGCTTTCAAATAACAGAAATTTGAGTCTTAGAAATTCCTAAGTGCCTGCTCACTCCTGGATTTTAACTTACTTTTTGTACTCATTACATCAAAATTGCAGGTATAAAATGTGAGTTTTGAATTGCAGTGTGGAAATAATGAGCATTTCACACCTTCCTATGAGTCCTCAGCCAAGCATTTGCTTGAAGAGAATTCAGTGGGACTGCAAGGAGCCAGCCCAGCTTGGGCAGCTCCAAGGGGAGCCTGTGGAGATGCAGAGATGTGTCAGTGCTGCACTTAGAAAAGCTCATGGAATCTGCCCAAAAATGCAGCCTGACAGGTGCTCAGATAACAGAAGTGCAGGTAGGACAAATACAGAGCTGTGAAGAAAAACTGCACAGGCTCATTGTAAAGTTAATTCATCTTCAAATCCAAGTGGATTTTACTTCATTTGGTAATTTTTTTTTTGTTTGGGGGATAGAGATTAGATGCAGCTATTGTTCGAGAAGAATCCTTCTTCATGCTACAGAAGAATGATTCCTAACCATTCAAGGCAGATTAGGAGTAAGCATCAAGTAAGATAATTCTCAGATGAGGAGCTCTGAATCCATGGAATCTATTGTTGGTGGAGCTGCCTGTGATTTGAGCCATGCCTTGATATCTCTCCTCACTTTTTGCTGCATATCAGGCCCTACTCTGTTATGAAGTAGCACATTCCACTGCTTCTTTCCAAGCACTTGCTGACAGTTACTAGAATAGTCCAGAGCTGCTCTGAGCAAGGGATGCTTTTCTGGAGTCTCTTTCTGTGGGAAGCTTCAGCAGGAGCTGAAGGCAGAATGTCCTTGTGTGGTTGCCCAGGATGAAGGCAGGGATGCTGCTCTGCCAAACACGCACAGGAATTCATGCACAAAAACCATAGCGTGGATATTTTTGAAAATGTATGAAAAATATATGTGCAATATGTCGCTTTTCCAGGCGTGGTGCCAGCGTACTGAGCTCTTCTGGGCTTTTGTATTCTGCAGAACACCAAGAATTAGAACAGCACAGGCAAAACAACAGGAGAAAAAAAAAAAGAAAAAAATGAAGAAAAGGAAAGAGGGGAAAAGGGAAAACAAGGGAAGAATAATATATTTTCTGACATCTTAATCTTATGCATCTCTTCAAACTAAGGGTCTGGCTTCTCTTTTCTCAAGACTGCACAGTGCTCTTCCTTGGTGTGGAGTATGTGATCAAGCACTTTGCTAAGGATTCAACTATGTGCAGCTGAATTGAATTCCCCTTCATGTTGATTTTAATCTAATTACAGTCATGGTACATGTTAATTGCAACCTGCCTGCTGTGCCAGGTCTTGGCATGCTCTGCATGTGGGGACATCCAGCTGGAGATGGTTTTCATGGAGTTGATTTTCAGTCTGGACCTTTTTGTCACTCTGCAAGAGTATGGAACTGTTGGTGTGGAATGTGGAAACATGCTCAGAAATTTTTGGAGTGAAGTTAATACGTGCAGAAAACATCCTGCTGACAGAGGTTGCCCAGCCCTTTTCTAGTAGAGAAGATTTTTAAAATTTTTATAAACTATGTCAAATGTCTTTGACTTTCATAGAAGGTGTTTGACATTTAAGTGGAAGCCCCTGGGTTTACAGAAAAGCCACAGTTCTTTCTTCCATGTATTTCAGTTAACTGGGTCATAAGCTCTTACAAGTTGCTGTTTCTCTTCCACATTCTTGTATTCCCCAAGAAAATATTGGTATCTAACCTAATTAATATGTGAATATGAAACTCTCTGAAGAGCTAAAACTCAATTTACCCTAAGTGGCAGCAGTAACACTGCAATGCTAGGTAAAACAGTGCAGAGCAACAATGCCACTGTGAAGGGATTTTCATGGAACCCATCCATACCCTTCCTGTGCCCCCAACACCTGTGGCATCCCCCAGTGGCACTGGGGACAGCTGAACTGAAGGAAATAGCTGGGGAAATAAAATTTTAATAGTTTTATCTGATTGTTTAGTAATTTCTCACAGTATTCCAAATTGAGAGCAAATGGATTTGCCATTCTGCCCTCCAAAATTAGAAATGGTGAGATTTAAGGTTGCCCACTTAAGCAACCTTAGCATTTTGGTCCAATTTCTAGCTCCTCAGTGGTATCCTGGGTTTGTGGTGCTGCTTGCAGCAGAGAAGTTACCCACAGAAATGACAGAGGGAATATTTCTCAGGCCTCTCTAATTCTGGCATGTGCTAACTTTCAATTGGGTGACTTTGCTGCGTCCTTTAATGTAGCTATTTTAGTGTGTGTGTGTGTATAAATTAAAAATAGCTCTATAGAAATAACTTTAAAACCCTAGAGTATTTAATAGCAAGCAATTCCTTTTTATAAAAAATTTATAACAACTTATAAAATGTAATCAACAGAGAATTGTGCCCCCGCTTTTGAATTCTTTAGATGGTTTTAAAAATAATACTTTAAGGATGTTGGAAATGGCAGCATGAAGTGTTTCTTTCCTGTTGAATAGATACTAAAATAAATTATTCCAACTGTATTAAAAATATGAAAAGCCTACCACTGTTACATATACTTGAGCTGTGTGAAAGCACCTCTGTTTGATGGGATAATTGCTCTGGCATATATAAACATAATTTATTTTACTGAGATTTAAATATTAAACACCAAAGTTCTTCAAAATGTGGTCCTAATGATGTAGTGCTTCATTATGCCTGCAGTCAGAGGTGTTCATCTCAAGTCAGTTTAGGAGAAATATTAATGTTTTCTTTTACCTTTATTTGATGTTCCTTCTTATTTTCAGTAAGGAGTAAACACTATAGTAGAGGCTTAATGCAAAGAAGCTGCGAAAAAAAATTCTAAAAAACAACACTTAATCTATAAATTTGAAAAGTATGACAAATGATGGAATGCCATTTTGAAATGCTCTTTAGGGAGTAGACAAAATATTAAGTCTGTTGTGTCCAGATAAAACTTGGTTTAAAAAACTTTATATAATCACTGGAGATGGTAAAAATGTCAACTGGTTTTAATCATTTTAGGGAAATTAGCTTACTTTTCCCCAATCAATATTTTCTAGGAAAATTGTGGACAGGGCTTTGTTTGAGATGTCAAAAGGTAAAAGATACCATTTAGTTTCAATTTTTTCATAAGGAAGCATAAAAGCTGTGGCCAGAATTTAAAAAAAAAAAAAAAAAAGTTAAAATATTTGAGCCCCCAAGCAATATTTCAACTCAAGGCAAAATAAAAATATAAATAAATAATCTTTTTGCTAAAATCTCTCTATTGAGCTCACGTCACACAAGTCTCATCCTTGTCAAACAGAGCAGCTGGGTAGAACAAATCCTGGCATTACACTCCCGAGTCTTTGTGGAGAGCCACAGGGTAAATCTGCAGCAATGGAACAGCTTCCCACAGCTGGGATGTCTGATTATGTGCTGTGCTGCAAAAATTACAACACACTGTGCTTAAATGTGGTAACAGGATAAAGCTGTAATAGAAAGCCAGACACAGAGAACCACTATAAACACTCTGCCACAATAAAATATTTGATTTCCCTTCACGTGTAAAAATGTCTTGCTTTTAGAACATGCATATTTGTCAATAATGAATTTTAATGGTGAATGCTAATGATTGTAGATCAAAACAAGACCCTGGAAGTTCAGAACTATATTCTAAGTAGAGCATGTTGGATTTAATATAAGGCACATTTTATATAATAGTCCTTGTGCAACTAAACTCTACAGTACTACTGCCCTTCTCCTGCCATCTACTATCTATCTCCTTAATTCTCTGCACACCAAGGGTGATTTACACGCTGGGTATATCTGACATGGCTTAGAAAAATATGTTCTGCAGTCTTGACCAGTGTAGGGTTCTGAGGAAATGCCTTCTTTGGGGCCATTAATGAATAGTTGAAGACTGAGATTTAACAAACTGTTACTTTCTCCTCTTACACTTCTCTCTGGGAAAGGAAACAGTTTCAAGACAGTCTTTCCAAAGCCTGCTTTTCAAACTTGTTTTCCAGGCACTGATAAATCCCAAACCCAATACAAAATTCCAAAGCCCCCACCAAAGGTTAAAGAATATTCATGTTTTATCTAGCGTTGCTGTAACTTCAGCATTGCAGAATACAATTTCCCCTTAAAAACAATTCCACATTCCCTTTACAGGCTGTTCCAACATGAATAATTTGTGAAGAGGGTCCTGCTAACCTTTGTTGGCTGCAGCACTTCACAGGGAGTCAGCATGAACATGCTGCAGACCAGTCCTGCTCTCAGGGTGTGAATGAAACTCTGCCACAACTCTTAGAAGCAAACTCTCACAAATTCTGTATTTGCCTTAAATATTTATGTGATAATACTCATATCTGTTTACACTGGTCCTACCAACTCCCTGACCCCAAAATATGATAGGATGGGCTTTTCTGTTCTTTTCAGTTTCTGCTGTTTGCTCCTGGCTGTCTCCTCCCATCTCCTATTCCAGCGGGCTGGTATCAGCGAGATCAGGAACTGTGCTGCAGCTGTCCTTGGCCTTTGTTATCAGGCCAAAAACAACACCAGCACCATGTGGTGGTGCCAAGATTGTAGCCAGCTATAATGACATATGTTTTGTTCAGAAATTGATGTTGTGACTTTGAATAACAATAATAATCATAATAATAGTAATAATAATAACAGTTGTTTGACTGGTGCTGGTGGTGATTGCACAGGAGAGAGGGGCTGCTCTGCATCCTTCAGAACTCCCTGGGTATAGAGTGAGCTTGTCACTGTTGGGATCTTGGTTTGCATTTAGAAACCTTGTGAAATGCAAAACTGGTATCAATGTTTGTAAATACAATCTAGGCCAGTTCCCAATGGGCATCATCACAGAGCCAAACCACACCAGGAGAGCTGGGACAGACCATGGCCTTTGGCCAGAGCAGGGCTTCCATGTGCAGTGGTGGAGCCTGAGAAACCTGGGTCACTTAACAATAATATATAAATATTAAAAAATCATTTCAAGCACTCCATTGCCCTGAAAAGACATAGGTAGAGAGAATGCAACCAGCAGGCTGATTTAAGTCAGGAGAGACTGGCTGTTGGTTTGTTGTGTGTCAGAGGGTGTTACACATCTGCACTGCTCCTCCAGCACAGTCCAGGGCTCATTCTGTGCAACTGCCTGGTGTGGGTGAGCAGGGTTTCTGCTCTGACCTGAGGAATTGAGCACTGCTTGCTGCTCCACAATGCTTGGAAAACCAGGACAGTTCTCACTGGAGTGAGTTACTCACTGGACAGGTTCAGTGCTTGCCTCCCCACTGCACAGAGCAGACTTTTGGGGCTGCTCATCAAGCCCCTGCTATTTATACCAGCAAACACCTCTCCAGCAGTGCAGGAAGTTTGTAGTTTGTTGATAAACCACTTGCCATCCTGCTTGTTAAAAGCTAAGAGAAAAAAGGAAAGAAGTGTGAGGTGTTGACATTAGAGGGTATTTGTAATAATGAGTAATATGCTACAGAGCTGATATAGCTTGGCTACCATCTCTCTGCTGCTTTATTTTAGTGGCTGTGTCTGGCTGTCTACTAGCTGTGACACGTTTTTATGGTTTATCATAAAAATAAAAGTGTGTCTATTACCTCTAGCTGGAATCTGGATGATGTATAAAAACTGAAGCAAGGGAGTTCATGTAAGGAATAATAGAAAAGCCATTTTTAGTGTGCCATGACAAGTGTTGCTCATGCAGCAGGGCCTCCTGCAGGCTGTGGCTTCCCATGTACACAGCCCCAAAGCTAAGGTACCTCTGAGCTTCCCCAGGAAACGGCAAGTTCTGGGCTGGGCCAGGCAGCAAATTATTTGCAGATGGAGTGTAGCAAAAAGTGTTAGTCACTTCTGATGGGAACAGTCAATGGCCTGGTATCTAAATAAGTGTGAATTTGTACTCTTTCTTCACTTTGCTGCATTCTTTAGTTCTTCCTACTTTCAGAAGCTATTATAAAGTCATTGAGAAGAAGAAGCAAAAATTTTCTTTCTGGCCAAGTATTAAAAATACCAACACAACCACTTGTATTTGACAATGAAAAAATTTTCCAAGAGATTTTACATGCTAAATTAAAAAAAAAATCTTCAGTTGCTTCTCTTCAAGTTGTGATTAGCCTAAATGGGCTCTTCATACACTGAAGGAGTCTTAGAAGAATATTAAAAAGAGGGGAAAGATGCTGGATAAAGCAGGTCAATTCAATTAGAAAGAATCTTTTTGGGTTTCATTTGTTACCTCTGTGTAATTCTTGTGGGGAGTGTATTAATGGAAACCATTCTGACCTAGCAGAGATATGATGTAGGGAAATAAATATCAAGAAGACCCTCTGGGACTCTATCCTCAGCTGTGGTAAATTGGAATAGCTCTCTCAAAGTTGTTCTAATTTACAACAGCTGAGACTCTGCTCCTTATCCCTTGTTTATTTGGTGCAGCAAAGTTTTTTCTTTGTTAAGTAATAAGTAAAAAATTTGTTAGTAAAATGAAGATTTTTTTTATGTTAATTTCTCTCCTCTGTAGTCAATGGACAAAAAAAAGTTGTGTCCAAAGTCACAAAATAAAACATGCAAGAAAATTTGAAACTCAGAGAGAAGAAAAATGTCTTGTTAGCAGTTGTTCTACTTTCCCTTTGCTGTAGAAAAGGAAATATTACAAATGTGATGCTGATGGGGGCCATAAAACTCCCAAACCAGGATGCTGACCTGAGATACATCAGGCTTAGTGCTGCATAAATCCTGAAAGAATGCTTGTTGTGGGAAATGGTCCATCTAGACATTATGTTTTAATTTAAAACAAATTACTGATACAGGGAGAAGTGAGCTTGAGGATATTGCACCGGGATCACTATGTCCACAGTTCAACTTCTAGAGCTGCAGATTTTTATTAGGAGCATATCTGAAACACAAGGTGCAGAGTTGCTTTGCACAAATTTGTGGCTTCCTTCCAAGGCAGATTACTTCTCCCAACATTTGTATCTTTCTTCTCATATAATGTAACAACAAAGCATTAATCATGCAAATATCAATATTTAATGATTATGTGGTTAATGCCTGCAAAGCACTTTAGAGATAAAAAGTGCTCTATAAATCCAAGTGTAGGATATTTACTCCTTGCCTTATCTTAGTTGGATACAGAAGGGCTGAGAACCAGTTCATGTTATCTGGAAAGGCAGGTGCCTGATGTTTCTGATACCAAGAGTAAAATATTAATTCTAAACTTACCGAGCTCTATGACAGTCTTTTCTTTCTCTCCAACCTGCTTTTGAAGTTTGCACTATTAGAAACATTTGTATGGTAATGAGGATACTGCTCAAACCTCAAAATATACTAATTAGGTAAAAAAACCAGGATTGGGAACATTTGGCCAGCTAATTAAAATGTCATAATTGGTGCTGCAGAAACCATTCTTACTTCATACAATTATATAAATGAAGATCTACTGTCTAATGAGGGACTGAGAGAAGAAGATTATTGTAGAAAAGTAAGAAGTTGAGCACAAGCTTTCCCTGCACGTCAGCATTGCTAAAAACCCCCTCAACATGGCCCTTTTAAAGTGATGGGTGAGTCACAGTCACCTTTTCTAAAACACCTCCTTTTTATTGAAGAGTTTCTTTTGGACAGGATAGCAGGAATTAAATGGCAACTTATGAAGCCACTGCTGGATGTTGCAGGAGGTTGTGTATGTGAGTGCTCTGCTGAGTTTGGCTGTAAGCACTCACTGGGCAAGGTGAACTCCTCAAAACAAAGATGTTTGTTTATCCCAAGTCTCCTTTGCTATTTTTACTTTCTGTGTCTGTGTTATGGGAAGTGCTCAGGTTTAAGTGGGAGCTGAAACACACCCAAAGTTGTTTCCTTAAGTGTCATTTTTGCCAGCATCATTCTCAGTTGTCTGCTGGCATGTAGCAACTTTCTCAGCCATTAAAATATTTGAGGAGAAATTACCCAGTTCATATATTCTTGGAGAAGGTTTATTTAGCAGAATCCTACATTTTGCAAAGTAGAAGAGGTCATGTTCTCTCTAAAATCTCTGCTTAAAAACCTTTCCATACCTGCAAACAATATTGAAACCTACTATACAAAATTCTTAAATGTGTTGACNCCATCAGGAAAAAATTCCACAAACACAAAAGAAACAGATCCAACCCCCAACACTTCCCAAATAATCTGAGAGTATTGCTGAAGAGATATGGGTGTGTTTTAAACCAGGCCTGTCAAAATGATGAAGTCTTTATTAAATTGTGTGAATTTAAGACAACAATAATATATAAATATTAAATGAGAACACTGTGGCCATTTGTAGGGGTTTCAGAGTCAAAGCTGCCTGGATGGGGGAATGTCTGGAACCCTGACAAAGCACAGGCCAAAATGATAGAAGGGGAGATTACAGATAGCAATAGGATCTGGCAGCTCAAAGTCAAAACTGGTAGGGGTTATCCAGACACTGCAGAATCCAGGGATGGAATAAAATTGTGAGGCAGTTGAGTGAGGGAAGAGCAGGGTTGCCTTGGAACGCTGGAGGGCTGTTTGTGTCCTCAGGTGCTGCCAACAGTGAGCCCAAAATGTGGCTTTGCAGAGGAGAGATCTGACTTTGGTGGAGACTGATGCAAACCACCATCAGAGCAAGACTGTGCACATTTGCTAACAGAAGGGTGACAGCACAAAGGGAGACTAGTCAGTCAAGGTTTCCGTGAGAAGAAGCAGTGATTTATTTTTAATTTTTTTTTTGTTTGTTTCCTAAGTGTGATTGGAAAAAAATTATCATTTGATGAAACCATATTGAGATTCATTTCAACCAACATAGCAGGGAAGGCAGGTAAGGTTTAGTTTATTTAAATTGGATTAAAAATAGTGTCTGAAATTCATTGAGTGACATAATTTCCTCATGGTTTGCAGACACCAGCTGGAGAGAGCTAGGATAGTGGAGAAAACCTGTCAGGCACCTCAATACAGGCAGCTAAGAGTCCTGATGAAAGCAATGGGGAAGAATAACACCCAAATGAGAGAGTTCTCTCTCCATGTTTAACACTCAGTGTTTTGAAGGCAGGATACTGATGATTGTCTGGTAGGACCCAGGGCTGTTGTCAGTTGGTTATAATTAGCTTCAGGCTCTTCTCCATGCTCAGAACTCAGTGCTCTGGGTGTGGGAAGCTATTTAAATCTATTTACATAATTTTGGTACGTTTTTCTTAAAATATTTCTCTGTGATTGAAGAGCTCTTTCCTGGGTTGGCCCTTGCCAGAGCTATATTGGCAATTTAAATGAAAAGTTAGATTTCAAGGGAAAAGGAGCTGTGTGGCACTGGGCTGATGGAGGTTCCTGGGGCAGGTGGGGTGGCACAGCCCTTCCCCAGGTGCCAGCCTGAGTGGGGACTGCACCAGCCCACATTGCTCTGCATCACTGTCTCCCCATCCAGCCTGAGTATTCCTTGTGCCACAAAATCGTTTCCCCCTTGACCAGGGCAATTTGGAAAATGTCAGATTTTTTAAAAATTGGAGCCCTGTGGGAAATGACAGTCTGTCATTTAGTTATGTTGAAAAAGAGAGGAAAGGAATCCAGCATTGCTAACAAGGTGTGAGGCACAAAGAAACAATGAGCAATTATAAAACTCCAGAATAACTTTTGCTTGGATTTTTCCTTAAAATTCTGAGTAATTTGTCACATTTTTAAACAGTCAGGTGCATTAGCATACTGAAAAGTGTGGATCTTCTTGATGCCTCTTGGAGTAAACTGCAATGTACTGTGTTTAGAGGCTTTAGACTGGATGACTTTGGTTCATTTAGAGATATTACTATGATTTTAGTATACTTTACTTCTGAACCAGCACTCAGAAAAATGTATGTTTTATAAGGGAAATAGTTTTGTTATAAGCTGACATTGGCTAAAAAGTAAAATTAGCAAAGTTTGAGTGAGAGAGAGGAGTAAAAAGATATATTTTGTTCATCAGGGGATGTGCAGTTATGGGACAAAGGAGGACACATTTGGGATTCAATTCAGGCTCAGGGTTACAAACGCTCCCTTCTAATCAGAAGCACACAGGTGAGAGACATGCTTTGTGTCTTTTGTGCCTCCCATCAGAACAGATTCAGGTGCATGCATAATGCATGAGGCAAGTACCAGCACTGATGCAGAATAATCCATAAAATATGAAGCTGATGTTATGAATAATTAAAGCACAAACACACTCAGAAACACCTGCATGCAGCTAATAGGATGGGTTGGACTTGGCCTATAAGAAATGTAGAATTGGAGATGTCCCTCCTCCCCTTGATGTCCCTTGGGCTCTGAGATGTTCCTGCCACAGGGCACAGCTGGGGCCCCCTCTGGAGCTTCAAACCCCTTTGTGGGGAGGGACTGACACTGTCACTTTCCTTGGCTACAGCTGCAGGGAGGCCTGGCACCTGTTTTCTTCAAAGAGAAAATTGCCAAAGTGTTTCCATGTTATAATATTGAAAAGGCTGAACTTTCAGCCTTCTGGTAAGTAAATGCCAGTTTTGTTTAGAGACAGTGCAGAAAGATGAAATATTTAGCTTTTATCAATAATGTACCCTCTAAGTAACAGTGCCTACATCGACACATAATCTGTGACAAACTTTCACAGATCTCCTGATGCATTTGAGACAAGCTCAAGGGTTTTTTTAACTTGTAGGAGATTAATAACTCCTGATGTTCCCTGCAGAGAAGGGAAAGAGCAGGGCAAGAACTGAGCTAAGAGTACCAGCAGCAGAGAAGGTCATATAAATTATTACTGCTTGTATGGCTTGTACAGATACCCACTCAGGTGGTGTTGGTGTTCTTGCTTAATACTTTTATCATCTCAGTGGAGATCCTGGGTCTGTTGGAGAAGACATTGAGCACAGAGCACAGCAAAACATCCAGGTCCTAAAGCCTTTGTCTGAAATAGAGGCAAAAAATGGTGAGATCTTTTCTGAAGTTAAATGGCCATATTTTTCTGAATGAGTAAAGCTGGGAAATATATAAAGATACCTAGCAGAGATTGATCACACTTTTACCTGAAACAGGAGAAAACGGTTCTCTCATCTTAGGCAGCTTCCAAAATATGGTTTAATTTATATCTCTGTAAGAGTGATTTGAATGTAATGGATTATAATGTCTGGATTGTGGTTTACATTTTATGTGCACAACTCACATTACAGCATATTTTAGTTTTTGTATTTATATGGTTTTTATACTGCTGCTCTGATGGAGGAGTTCTAGCTGTGTGCACAGCAATCTTACATCGTTGTTATTTAAAACATCTTCTTTGGTCTGATGTGTTGGATCTAAGGAAAGTCCTTCTGTACTTTTATTTCTTGAAGAGAGACTGTATATTACTGAAAACATAAAGCTTTCAAAGTAACAAAATCACAGTGCTCTGGATGGATCACACAGAGTGTGGGCTGAAGGGATACAGTGCTCAAGGGATAGAGTGGAGAGAGTGTAGATGAAACCAGAGAAGCTGGACCCACAGGTCTCTGAGTTTGGATCAGTTAAAGAGACAAAGCTCCAAGAGTCCCACAAAGCCAGTCCTTACAGGGGCAGTCTGGATGGTGTTTCTGCCTACAAGAGGAACAGTTTCCCTCTGGTTTCAAAATGATGAATTAATTTCTAGTTTTGCCATGAGACTGTCTAATGCTGTTCAATGTCTTGCATTCCCTGTTCTCAACTGATAGACCTGGAATGTGTTCCTATTTAAATTAGGCTATAGGCATTAGGCAAAAATAAGTCATTTTTCAGTTAATTCTAGAACTAGGACAACAGCCCCTTTGGAAAATGCTTCCTTTATGAAAATAGTACTCAAATGAGCCTGACAAAGCACAAAATGATTGTGTGTGATTCTCTAGATTGTTTTACCAGCTTAGTTTGCAGAACGAAAAGTTCTGAAACATTTTGTGGCTGGTGTCTTGCGTCAAACATCAAGAAATCACCATTTGCCTTTATCTCTTGAGATTAGGCTAAGTGCTGAAATATTTTACCATGATTTGCTGCCAATTTATATCCAATGACTCTTCCCTTGCATCTAGAAGCTGTTAGATCCTGGGGTGCCTTGAGTTCTCCACCGACCTCAGATTCAATAAGGCCGAACTGCAGAAAACCTTCAGATAGCATCAGCTCTCTGCTGCTTAAGGGAAAACCAAAACCCAACAAGCACCTAAACCCAAACAACCCCGTATATTATTAAGGAGGAAGATTAACTATTTTTATGTTCCTCCCCTGATTTTTCAGCTCAGTGTCATTTTCACTGTGGTAACTAAATGTTCACATCCATGGCACTCTTCCTTTCCTGCTCCAGAACTGAAGGAGCTGCAGTGACATTGGCACATGGACAACACTAATTATGCTTGCAGGATCTTTCCCAATGGCAGATTGAGGATTTTCGTGCCCTTCACTGTTTTTCAAATTATTTTTTTAGGCAGTGAATTTTCTGTTAATTCTGTCCTCCCAACAGGGAGGAACAGATTTTAAAGTGTAGGTTCATAGAATATAGGATATCTTTTGACTTTGGTCTTCTAAGAAAGTGTTCCTTTGTCATAAACCACCACAGAGCTTCACAGGATTCCTGTTATGTGAGCTGACAGGTAGGATGCTGTTCACACAAAGCCTATATTTTCCTTAATAATTGCTGAGTACTTAGGAAATAAATGGCTATAAACAAAACTTAAAAAAATATTTACTGTCACCCAGTCTCAACAAATTACTCTATGCAAGTACACATCCTAGCAAGAATTAGGTCTTTTCTTAAAACTACTTTAGCCTTTTATTTTGTTTTTAATAATGGCTTTACATCAAATTCAAGAATTTTTATGCTTCAAACCTGCTTTAAAAAAAGACCAATGTGAGGCTGCTGAATTCTGTCAAAAGCATTTTAATACTGGAAAGTAATGCTGTATATGTACAGCAGCTGCTGGAGGTGTAGGTAAAATAGAGATGCTTGGGTATTATTTTTTCCTATTTAGTAAGGAATTGAAAAAATGACGTTTCAGTCCTGTGACCTCTGAGAAAGTATCTGCTAGCAAAGCTGTGCATATTTTAACCTTCACAGCCACACTTGCAAGATCCTCACCATCAGACTAACCATGCAGTTGATGGATACTCTAATGATCTTGGTCACATTATGCCAATTATATGGAGTGGCCTCAGAGCCACTGATGATACCCACAATTAACACTTGAGATGTAATAGAGGGTCTCTTGGTGAATGGTTTCCTTTGAAGAACTCACAAACCTGCTGCAGTAGGAATCTTGTACGATGTATCCAGGCTCCTCTGCTGCTAATACTGTCCACATGGTTCTAAAATAGACCTTGCCAAATCATTAAATGGATCTTGCAGAGTACTGAATTTTAATTGCTCTGGGGATACTGAGAGAGAACAGTATTGATTGACTAACTTTATGTAAGTTTATTAAGAGTTGTTAATCTAATATCTAATTAAGGGATTTTGTTTTACTTTTTTTGCATGATATCTCTGTGATTTTATTAATGATATTTTAAATGTTCAATTTCTAATAATTTACATGCACCAAAAGGGAATTAAAAGAATTACCTTGAACTGAAATATTTTCCCTCTAGGGCCAACTTTTGAAACATGGTTGTTTCAGACAGCTAAATTCAGAGTTAGCCACCAAGAGGTGCTGAGATGCAAGAAGACCTGAAAGGTGGGAGGCTGACTGTTCATGTCAGAGGTTACACTGTGAGAAGAGGTAGGATGAGGTGGCATTGGGCAGGATGGGGTTTTTCTCTGTTGTAAGCTTTTCCACATAAAATCCCCTTGCAGGTGAAAATAACCTAGTGAAGGGACAAACAAGCATGGAGCTGAGGTGGTGAGATGCTCTGCTGAGAGAGGGATGGGAGTGAGAAGGATGCAAGAAGTACTTTGGAAAGAACAACCGTGTCCTGCCTAAATGACTTTATGTCCTGCAGAACCTCTTCATTACAGATTGTGATCTATGAAAAAGTGAATTTTAACATTAGTGTCAGTGGATCAGAATTTGTAATCTCCACCTGTGTGTATCCCTGTGGCTTCTGATGGGGACAAAGCAGACTAGAGAAAATGGTGAAGATTTCTTCTTTTTTTCTTGTGTGCCCCAAATCAGAACAGGATTGGTTAGTTTTGAATTTAATTTGCAAGGAGGCTCTGCAGACTAAGGGAATTTGTCTAGGAAGAGAAAGAGCTGATCAGGTAGTTTAACAGAGTATGTCCTCTAGCCTTGGATTTTTTCTACTGAAAAATGTGACATAACTGGATATTCTTGGAATACAAATTACTACTGTGATGCATATGTCATGGGTAGATACCATATTACACTGAATCTACCAGCAGTTTTTGAGGAAAAGGTATAAAATAAAATAAATTTCAGACCATGTTCCAGGGAAAATATTTTCCCTGTGAAAACTGTAGTAAAGGACATGGAAATGTCAGGGAGAGTGAATTTAAAGAGGGGGTGGCAAAGCTACAGAACCACTTCTGGCTCAGATGACTGGGAAAGGACATATTTTGCATAGCCTATGACACAAATAAATTATGAGGCTACATCCCGTGGGCAAAGTGCTGAAGAGCCATTAATAAATGACCATTTCCATATAACACATGGCACAGCTGGCACAAGGCAAGGAACAAGTGATGAGAAAGTTGGCAGATCCAACTTATTTGTTAATTGTTATAAGAGAGTGAGCTAAGAGATGTTTTGTACAAGATATATAGCATTAACCTTTGGTTTGAAGGATTTAGTCTGTAAATAGCCAAACAAAAAATTCAACAGCTTTAAGTGTACTGCATTTCAAGTAGAAAATGGTGATCAGTAAAGACAAACTCAGAATTTGTGTCAGTCATCTCATTGCATCACTTTTGTAAGTGCACAGAAAACACCCTGACCTGACACTTTGGTAATCAGGACACTGATATGTGAAAGAAATGATTGGAAAATAACTTATTATTTGTATGCCAATTATTTTAAAACAATTTGAACGTAAAATGTGTCAGTGAAAATGCACCTCGTATTAAACCTACTTGAAATAATAAGTCCGAGGATCAGTATCAAGGGTATCATCCTATGCAAGTCTGATCAATTAAATACCTGTAGGGAAAAACCCCAGCTCTGAGTGCTGCTAGTGCCTAGGAAGGCTTGTCTCGTAGGGAGCTTTATTGAAATTCATATGGACACTGGCTTCCATCCTCAGGCTGCCTCCAATGTGTGGCATTCAATTCCAAAACCTTTCTTGTTTGTCTCCACTAAGAAATGTCCCTGATGACCAGACATGCCAAGATTTAATAATCAGCCTTGGACAGAAATAAAGCAAATGCATAAATCCCAGAAAGAGCAAAGTGAGTCTTGTGGTTCCTACCACGAGAGGCTTCCTACGGCAATTTTAAATTGTGTTTGTATGCAGAAGTGTTAGTTATTAGCTTTCCCTCTGATCTTTTAAGTCATCATGGTTTTTTGATCACAAAATTCCAAACATTTTACTGGGCAGAAAATTTGGTCCCTTGCTTAATTAATGAAAGTAGATTAAAGCTTGTGCTGCAAGGATAGTGATAATGTCACAAGAAAAAAAAAAAGATTATGTTATTTACATCATGTTTGCGTCCTGGGTAAATAGGAAAAACTGTGAAAAACACAAGGATAGTTCCCACCATCCACAATTTTGTGGAAAAAAAGCTGATAATTAGCAGAGTGCAGTCTGAGCTGGGTACATCTGTATGCATGTCTATTAAATGTTCTAAAGGCTATTTCAATAAAATGCTTCAAATGACTGTCTATTTTCATGGTACACAAGTCTCAACAAACACCCAGAAGAGTAAATGAGTTTTTCAAAAGAAAGGTGCCATGCTCACTTAGCATGGATTTAATTTTTGTGGAAAGAGATGAGCTTAGTAGCAGCAATTTCACCTACTGAATTGATAGCACTTAGGAAGTTTTAATTGTAGACCATAAAATTCCTCTTAGCTCCTGGCTCTGTTACTCTTGGATACAGCATTGCAGGGTACAGGGTCTGCTCCAACAACTCCTGCAAACTGTAATGAGGCAAAATGCATAAAAATTATTCTGCTAGTTTAGCATTTATCATGTTTTTCCTGAAGAAAAGAAAAAAAAATAAAAAAATCCCCAACACCCTGGGCAGTAAAACAGTCATGGCATGAAATCAATTTTGTAAATGTCAAGACATCGGACTGGAATTTTCCAGGGAGTCTAAGCGCATTAGCAGCTCAAATCCCATTGAAAACCTACCATATATACTCTGGACAAATTACAGAAACAGCAGATCTGTAAAAACAGCTGCCCTGGCAATGTGGAATATTCCTTAGAGAGGAGCCGGGGTCAGCCACAGAGAGGGGTTGCAGGGAGGACACCTCACTCCTCTCCAAAGTGACCAGAGGTTTTTGTGTGTCCTTCCCAACAGTGCAGGATGTTGGAGGGATGTTGCCCTCCCTGCAGGGCTGGGTGTAGCTGCAGCCCCAGTTTACCCTTCCAGCAGTTTGGTAGAAGTGGATGTAGAGGCAGAGATGCCATGTACCCATTTAAAGCTTTCTGGGCAAATAGGATAAATATGAAAATATTTATTTAAAAACAACAGCACTGACCCTTCAGCTGACACTCACCCCTGTTCCTCCAAAGCAGTTAAGTGAGAAAGAGGTTAGGTAATTCCCACTGTCTGCCTTTCAGTATACTATCAGCAGAAAATGTTTTCCCTGGGATACTGCCTATCTTCCCTTCATCAGTATTTAAAATGTGGTCTGAGCAAAATCCCAGGATCCTCTTTCCCTCAAAAATGTATATTTGTATATATAAAAATACACATATATGTATATACAAATAACTTTTTACCCCCCTGAAATTGGTTATAAAATTATGATGATGATTCTTTGAATTTGTGTTTTACCATGCTCAAGTGTTTCTAACTCCAGTTCTTCCTTTAAACAAAGTTCTCACCTCTGGCAGCATCTGCTGTGTCTCATGGCTCTGGCTGGTACCTGACACCAGGCAGAGCAGGGACACACTTGAATAGTGTGCTTGCATTTATTCAGATATCCAAAGTGATGCTTCTCTTCCACCTCCCAGGCACCTGGGGATTTCAGAAATGAGCTCATACTCTTTGTAGGCAGCAGTATAGCCTTGTTCAAATCCTTCCAGCCTTCAAGTTGCACTGGAACAAAAGCTGATCAGCACTTTACTTTCACTTACATCATACCAACATCTCAAGCAGTGTTTGGTAGTCTTTGACTATACTTCACTGATTACTGCTGAGAAAGAGTAATTGTAAATGGCAAGGAAATAAAGTTCCAGGCTTGCATTGCAGCTGATTTTAAACATCAGCCTGAGAAGTGCAATGTTAGCTCTTTGCATGGAGAATACTGCGTAAAGAAATGTTATTTTCTCTAGTTTTATTATTGCCTTAAAATTTTACTCATTTCTCAGAAAAAGAAGGCATAATTCTGATTTCAGTGAGATGCATCTGCTGAGGTTGATTTTCTCTCTGTTGCTCACTCAGGTTCCTGTTTGCTTTTGGATGTGTCCCAAAGAAACGTTTTGTGCAATTTGTTTAGTAACTTAATGGAGAAACTCTGTTTATGCAGGTTCTTAGTTCATCTCCCTTTAGCATCTGAAGGCTAGACCTTTAATCCTGTTTTGATTTGTACCACAAAGAAAAATATATTTGAAAACATTACATATTCTGCCTCCCATTCCTACAGTGATGTAATGTTACTGGAGTTGAAGTCCTACCATCCTTATTTAAAAGGATGGTAGGATTGATATTTGCACTTTTGCTGTTGTAATGAGCAAGTGGAAGAGCAGAGTGTGCCTGTGACCTGTTGGCAAAGGGGATGTACAGGCCATGTGTGCACACAGGATTTAAATACAAGAACTCTGTCACATGATTTTTCATCTAAACCTATAGCCAGTTTACCTGATCTCCATTAACTGTTTTTATATATTTAGAAAACAAATGCCCCTGAAACAGTGAATGTGAAGAATAAGTTTGTTCTTGAAGTTTGTATTGCCATGGCCTCCTTGTCATCCCTCTGTTCTGAAGCAGCTGTTTTGGTTCTGCTATAAGGTAAAATCCTGTGTTATGAAGAGGTAAAGTTGCTGATTTTGTGTACTGAATGATTTATAAAAGTTGTTAAATGTAACAAGCAAAGGCAGAATACAGTGGTAGCTGTAGTGTAAAAATATTATCAAATGATATAACTGTCAAATTAATTAAATTCAGTGCGATATAAATTAGGCATAGTTGTATGCAAATAGGTGTTCAGGCACTTAGCTGCTTGGTTGTAACTAGTATGTCCAACTGATGCCAAGTAACTATTTCAGGATAAAGAGCACCATTTGCATTTGTTATAAACTCCATCAGCTTAACAGAACTGAAATTCTGTTTGTGGAAACTTGGCCTAAGTTGTCAACATAAATTAAAAATACTACCTGCTCTTCACAACAGTCCTTTCTGTTCCGGATCGTGGGCTTGTATAAATTAGTGTAAATCCACAGAAACCAAATATATATCCTAAGGAGAGAGAGCTGGGTGTGAGGAGTGTGGACATGGAGTGTTCTATTACCAGCTTTTACAGACATTCTTGACACATCTAACTGGTAACAAATCTCTCAAGCTCCATCCTAAGCTTTTTTTTTCCCACTATCACTATTTCTAAAGCTGTGCCATCCTGCTGGAAATCCATTTCAGGTGTCCAATCTAAATTACTGCAGTCCTTTGCTCCTCTGACAGTATTTTTCTCTGGGTGCTCTCACTTCTTAGCCTTCACTTTGTCACATTTGCTCTTTGTGAAAGTGAGGATCTCCTTTCTCCTGGTTGCCACTGGTGCTCTCCTCTGTAACAATTGGATGTCCTCTTTCTCAATGCCCAAACCATTGATATTGGCATGATGCTGTATTATCTATTCAGCTTGAATATTGTGATTTGTAGCACTACCCCCTAGATCTTTGAAGGATTGGGTTTGTTAGCACTAGACATTCCTGTGAAAGTCATCATCCTGCCTTGTGAAAAGCATCAGCCCAGTGAAAGACATAATGGCACAGGCAATTATAACACTTTTTTTTTTCTTTTTGATAGCAAACCCATAGTGTTTTACTATTGCAAGAATTATATTAACAGAGCTATCTACAACCTGTTTTAGAAGCTGACATCTATTTGATTAAAATGAAACAAAGTCTTTTGTTATTTTCCTGTTCTTCACTGGTAGAAAATTGTTAATATTGTAAGGGAGACCAAGAGGACTGCTGTGTGAAAATATGAGAGGTATGAATGGAGAGAATGAACAGTGATGACAAGTAGATTCATTATTGATAATGTTGTATTGGAAGTTCAGAGAATTCATCTCTGACTGGAGGAGTTGGCTGTCAGACTGCACCTGCAAAGCTTTTCTTTTTGAGGACAGGTATTTCATTACTTTGGAGGGCATGTCAGTTGTGTTTTCTAATACATAGCATAAAAATGGAAGTGGTTCAGTACATAGCTCTGTTGTGACCCCAGATGCTTACAAAATATTTTATTTGAACAGTGGAACATTAACTACTTGAAAAGCACAGGAAAGTCACTAAGAACTTGAGTAAAAGTCAACATTAGATATTCCCAGAACAATGGGTCTTCAAGCCTGTTTAATTTTCTATACTAACAAGACAGGAGATGTCACATATCTAAAGTTTTTTTATAATCTCTCCTGTAAGTTCTTGTAAGCAAGATAGAGAATACAGTTTGATAACAATATAGTGAAATGAGGTCAAGACTTATTGTGAAATGAGCCTCAGAGAACAGTTATAAATGATTGTTAGGATGGGAAGGCTGTACCATGCAAGGGCCCCAGTGGGCTGCCCAGGTACTACTCAGTGTTCAGCTTTAGCAGCCTGCAGCAAAGGCAGTGTTCATTAAATCTGCAGGTGATATTAATGTGAGAGCCTGTATGAAGAAGATTTAACATTTAGGAAAAGCTTGAAGAGTGGAAGAACTAGTTTTCAATTCTGTTAAGGGTAAATAAAAAGAGCTAGACTTGGGTACAGGTGATTATCAGTGCACCAGGCTGGGGAGAAGCAGGGTGGGGAGGTGCTCTGGGGAAGGGGATGTGAAGGGCCCTGAGTGAATCACAGGTCAGAGGGGATCACAGGAGTCTTATTAAAGCTCATAGTGGGAGTTTTAAGTAGCAAATTATATCTATGAAATCATCCTTCCCTCTCCAGAAGCTAGTAAGGGACCTCATCTGCCAGTCCCTCACCTAGTCATGAAAAAGGGGACATTGCTGAAAGAGTGTCTGCTTGCCTATATCCATATTAACTTCCTATTAGTTAACTGTTTCATAAAGTGCTTTTTGCTAAGGTCTAACCTTCCAGAAAGAGAACCCAAGAACTGTAAGCCAAGCTGCATCAAGCAAGTCAGATAACAAATCTGAGGGAAAGGTTTCACTAAAGTTGTAAGGATTGTGACATCTCAGTATGACTGAATTTTCTGCATCAAAAGGACTTGAGATTTCTGGTTTGCCTATCCCAAAGACTTGAGATTTCTTTATTGTCTACACCAGACAAACATTAAATATTAAACATTGCTTGAGAGAATCACAGGCAACTGAAAATAATCCATGATCTTTACCTTAGAGTCACTGTTCAAAATTCTGAACCTTGCTTATTTTAAACTGATGAGCTGGTCATTCTTTTTATCTTATTACTTCTTATCACTGATATTTTTCCTCCAAGTGTGGATTTTATTGTTCTGTTTCTTTGTAGTATCAATTATAAAAGTCTTTACCTAGGGTTTAAATCATTATTTCAACAGATTTTCCTGCACAGAACTGTCTTGTTTTCCAAGACAAGTTGTTTGGGCTCACTGATGATGAGGGAATCAGAAGCATGCTCGAGACATATGGCTGTTTTCATACTTGTGCCTAAGTCCTTGCCATGCTTTGCCAAAGAGTGGGCACAAGTGTGTTCCTCAAGGACAGCACCAGAGCAGAGCTACCCCAGGGCACAGAGACTGCAGGGCTTGCTGTGCTCCTCGGTGCTGCAGGCCCTGTGCTCACTCCCTGCACCCCTCTGGGATGAATGGTCAGTCTGACAGAGCAGCACCTGCAGCACCTGCACCACTGGGAATGCAGAAGCCTTTATAGGCTCAGAGAGAATTTATAAAAGCACCTACTCTAAATAGAGTTCAGCTCATTTAGTTAAGCACCTGTAACCTGCATCTCAAAAGCACAGCCTCCTTGGTGACCCCTGTGTGTGCTGACTAATAATAATGATAATTTCTGAGAGTTTCAGACAAAGCTAAACAGTCAGTCAAACACTTCCAGCTGTAGGGAGATGAACAAAGAGATGACATGGTTCAGCACACCACGCTGGCCCTGGGGGCATGAGGGACACAGGAGGAATTGTGGCTGGTACTTACCTACAAAGGCTGTAGCATTTGCCAAACATGTATTTACTTTTATTTGAAGTGGTATTTGGACTGAGCTCTTTGGGCTAGAGCTGCAAATAGGTTAGGGACAATAATGCTGATTGCTGTACTTTCTCTTTTTTGGCCTTGTATAGGTAAGGCTAATTAGGTTATAGGACTAAATAAGGTTTCCAAGGAACTTCTGCAAGCCTAGGACTTGGATCTAATTTAATGCTGTGATTTTATTCACACTCAGTGTGATATTTGTTACCTGCCATTGATGATTTTGGAAAGTGACAAAGTAGTTTAAGTTCTCCTCCAATATTTGCAGAAGCTGAGTTCTTTGCAGGAGGGAGCTGAGGGCCCTGCTGGAGGCCATGGTAGGAAGATTATGGATTGCAGAGTTTAATCTGTCTCTTTTCACACATCATGCACCAACTACAGACCCTTCCTACTGACTTTTTTTTTTTTTCCATTGACAGAATTAAAAAAAAATCTGAGAATTCTCTGTAGCATAAGAAATAAGGTCATAGAAAAGATGGTCCTTTTTATATCTCTGCTACTGTCTTGCTGTGCAGCCCTGGGTAAATGAGATTTTCTCTGTGTTCACTGTTTCCTTCTCTTGGCTTTTTAAAGGAGCAGGATTCCTGAAGCAGGGACTGTGTCTCTGTCCTTCTGCAACATGGACCTTTTAAACCCACATTTGAATTTTGCACTGAATTAGCACACATGAGAATCATGCACTACCCTATACATGACTGCAAAATGAAATGTAAATCAGTAAACAAACAGCAGTCATTAAACTGAGAAATAAAGACAGAAGTAAACATTTCTGTTTCTCAGAAATTAACCAGGTAAAATGTATTGTTCCATTTGGAGTTTATGGATTACAATGCAATTGACAGTTAAAAACATATAAACTTTTAAATATAGTTAAATATTTCAATAAAATATTCTAAATTAGGGCTGTATAAATTTAAATGGGACTTGCTTATCTTTTCTTTCATGCTCTGGTGGCTTCAGAGCCTGACTTTTCATTCAAAATAGTGGAAGTGTGTCAGGAAAAAGCATAGTGTTGCTGTGAATAAAAGCTACTGTTGTTTCCCAATGAGGTCTTGTTGTCAAGAAGCTCTGAAAGAGCTTGGGAAAGGACAGAGGAAGGAAATGATTACAGATTAAAAAAAAAAGCCCAAACCCAATGAGGGTGGTTATCATAAATTATTTCAACCATTAGAAGTAGAAACAACACCTTCACCACTACTGTGAGAATTTTCCTGCTCAATAGTTCTTTGTTTTATTGTTGTTTTCCTTGATGATTATTGCTGTAAGGTTTGTGGGTGTGAGGAATCCAGTGGGGAGTGTGTTATTGAAGCTCACCTGTGCTCCTGAAGCAGCCACTGTGCACTAGTGCTGTTTGACTCCAAACCAAACCCTGTTGCCTGACGCTTTGAACAATTTCTCTTTGTCTCGTCTGCAAAACTCCATTTACCCTGGGCCAACACACACATACAGCCAGATGTGAATCTGCAAGGGTCACTAGAAATGAAAATAATCCTTCTGCCTTTTGAATTCAGGGCAAAACCAGTTTAAGAATTTTATTATTTAAAAGATTTACACATAGTTAGATGATCAGGATTGTGGCTTTGATGAATTCCCTTGCCTTATGCTTTTTTCAGCCTCCTGAAATTTAGACTACAACCAGAACCCCAGGGGCTCCCCAAGGGCATGATTCAGCCTGGAGCCTTCTGTTGGAGCCCTCGGGAGCTCAGCCTGGGGCTCACCAGGGATCTGTGCTCAGCTGCTGACGCTGGAGGCTCAGGCTGTAATTCAGGTCTCTTCTCTGTGTATTTGGATTTCATTAAAGAAATGGCTAGACAGAAACTGACTGGAACATCTTGATGTGAACAAGCAGATTTTGTCACTATAATGCCCAGCAGAAACTGTAAATTGTTTGTTGCGTGCATTAGGAGATGGATGCTGGCAAATGCCAGCTGTGAATTCATAAGGGAAACAGAAATATCTGCTTCTCTGGCCAGATGTCAAATCCCTTTCTTGGATCATGTATAAGCTTTAAAGAGAAGAGGCACTGGCTTTGAATTCAGACTTAATATCTGGTGAAGGGAGAAGAGACATGTAAGGATGTTTTTAAAGCATTTGAGAATTGCCAGGTGGGTTCTGCTGTGAGCTGTACTCCACCACAATCAGAGCTCTGGACTACTGATTTTATATATCTGAAGTGCCTGAGGAAGGAAATCTAAAAAGGTTTTGAATAAATTATCTCTTGCCTACAAGTAAAAAATGCAGGAAAAGGGTTCCAAAGAAAAATATTTCCATGCTGATGTTGCTTTAAGTGTAAAGGTAAAAGAGATTTCAAAAACAAGAAACTGGGAAAACCAGCTATAGTCTTTTAAAATGTTGGTACCTGTGGGAACAGCAAGAGGAAGCAGAAAGGCACTAAAACCCCAAGAAAACGTCTTAGTGCTCAAAAAATTCAGTGTGATAGATTGGAAAGCCCAGCACTGCATCAAGCAGTGTGTGTGAATGGGCAGGGACATGCCACTCATCCTTGCAACAATGTCCCATGGTGGATGGATAATGTCTCCACAAGACAATCAGTTTAGGAACAACACATTTTCCAGCTGACAGAAGGAAATTTGCTCTTCTACACAATCACACATCCCATCTAAAGGCTCATGCCTCGAATGAATGTGGAATTACCCAGAGCACAGATTTTCCTCCAAGAGCTGCAATGACAGGCAGGGTGTCCTCACTGCAGGTGGAAGTGTACTGAACCCCTTCTCCCAGGAGGTGGGAATGGGCCCTGGGACATCAGCTACAAATCCCCCCAGCCATCAGTGAGCCTGCCTGGGATACACATGGCTCTGCTTCCAGGAGCAGGGAGTTGTAGCAGGAGAGAGATCATGGCAGAAATACACACGAGATGCCAGAATGTGTGGACAGCACCTTACTGAAAACTGGATTTAAGGGCAGAGCTGCTTATTCTGTATTCCCTTTCATGGTATGTCACATTATTTTATTTTTTGAGTTAGGGAGCAGGTTTTAGAACAAAGGAACTGATTGTCACAGTGAATGTAAGGGTAAACCACCACCTCTGAGAAGGGCTCTTTTCCCACACCTCTACTTGAGGTAGCATGTGGGAGACAAGTTGGAATTTGATGGGATTTTTTTTTTTATCTCTTCTTTTTTCTATTTTTATCATTGGCAATGAGAGTGATTCACAGATTTGGCAGGCAGGAGTCAATCGGGGCCATTGCTATTTTAGGCCTTAAAAATTATCTCACAAAATCAAGAACATAAATTAAATACACATTTTCTCATTTGGAAAGTGTCAAAGGTTCAAAGACATACAAATGTACATCACTTCTCCATGTAGATTTTGTAAGGCTTGAACATATTTTGCTAGCAAAAGGAAAATTTAGGAAAGGAGCTGTATGTTTAACTGATGAATCTGTCTGGGAACTCCATGGGAAGTTGTTTGCATTTAACAGCTTCTATTCATAGGAATTCTAAAAAAACCCCTTGTAAACCTTTAGGTTTGAGTGAGTGACTGCGTGGTTAGATGCCAGTTGGGGTTAAGCCATGACGTATTACATGACTTATCTGGTAGATTTTGATCCGTTTTTTTTTTTTTTCCCTAGGCTGAATAGGCATAAACATGTCACAGTTTTGAGAAAATTAGGTTTTTAAATAAAATCTATTCAGGTAATGTGGTTTCTGCATAATTTTTTTGTGTGGAAATAGTAAAAAATCAAACTCTTATCTGATTTTAAAAGTTGTCATTGACTGGAAAAAGACTTATTCTGAAGACCAAGTTTCAAACTGAATGGCTGTTACTGCATAAAAATTGTCTAGTTGTTTCCATTTCTTTATTGGGTACAGCAGCACTTTTAGGGGGAAATAGTACACATGGAAATGTGAAATCTAGTCCATGTAATTTTCCACTGATACAACAGCTGCATTTCCTTTCTGGAAAAAACTGCTGTCAGCAATATTTTATACCTGAATATTGAGATGAGGAATGTAAACAGGCCAAACTTATGTAAAAACAGAGACTGTTTAATAATGAATAGTCATACACTCCCTGATGTCTTGCCATCAAAACATTTGTGATTTTTCTTATTTTCATTACTTGTTTCAGTCCTTGTGAAGAGCAGTGGAAGGAAAGAAATGTTTAAAAACAGACTGCAAATGGCACTGGGTGCCATGGTTTAGTTGGGGTGTTAGGGCATGGGTTGGACTCGATGACCTTGAAGGTCTCCTCCAACTCAGGAATTCTGTGAATATTCACAATATTGTCCTCAAGCTGCATGCTGGCTTTATGTAACACCTGTTAAAGGGGGCTTAGGAACAGCTTCCTCAGGTGCCAAGTGCTGTGTAGGGCTTCAATTCCACTGACTCTTTGTTCTGTGGGATGGGAGCTTTTCCCAGACCTTTGGATCCCCTGAGCTCATCAGACACTGCTGGTCCTTGCCCATTGGAAGGGTTATCTGCTGAAATTGTCTGCCTGGTCTAAAATCAGAGGACAGAGGCCAAGTTACATCCTGCTCTGGCTGGGCTCTCTAGAAGCTGTGGGATGATCCCCTAAAACCATCTGCCATGGGCGCCCAAGGATGACTTCTGTCCTGGGAGCCTCCCACAGTGAAACACAAGGCAAAAGCAGCTTTCCACCAACAGCTGCCTTCCACTCCCATTTCATGATGCATGATGGAGCTCAGAAGAGGTGAGAACATGAGGGAATGAGGTGGGACTGTTTTATTAAAATGTTTGATCTTTGCTGTGGAGTCACCACCATAGGATCCCTCCACCTAGAGAACTGTGTGTTTTGAATCTCACCAAGAGCCATTTCACCTTGCAGGAATGCCAGAACAAATATAGATGTTATGAAGGTGCAGCTAAAGCTCATACTGTTATCTTGCTGTATTTTGGAAATAGTACAGTAGTGAGCCAGGCCCTTTAGTTTTTATTTGTAAGGTTTCCAGCTTGAGCTGGCATTTTGTTACAAAAATAAAATCTAGCTGAGCCAGTCAAAAAAACCCAAAAACCCTTGGCTTGCTGGTAACTGTAAATAGATACCACTTAATGTGGAACACTGCAATGGAATGCTTGCAGGCATTCACACTCAATTCCTGTTTAATTAATGACATCATAAGAATAACTAAAGGCTCAAAATTTCTGTTTTAAATATATTCTGAGGTGTAGGAGTGTACAGGTGTAGAATACATAATATTTGTGGACTGTTCAACACGCTTTCCTTCTAAATTTGCTAAGGGTTATTGTTGATTATTTCTGTTTCCCCTGTTCAAATGACATCTCCTCATTTTTGGCTATAAACAGGTACCATATGCTCAAAGAGCTGATGGGCTTCACTGTGGTTGTCTCTGATGTTATTGATTCACAGAATTGTAAAACAGCAATGTCTGAAGTAACATGTTGCTCAAACTTTGTGGGTTTGAATTTTAGACTCTGGTAGTTCTAGTGTATTTATTAATTTATTAAACTCCCCAAATATATAAGGACAAAATTACTCAGTTCTAAAATTCTTTGTAATACTGAAAAGTTTCTGTTTGTAAGAACAATAAAAAAAGGGGGGGGGGGGAAGAAACCAGCCCTATTACTGGTTCACTTCAAAGTACTCAAATTACACAGCTCAATTAATGAGGCTGTAAATGCCCTTTTTCTCTGTTTCATTATATTGCTAATGCCTAAATGAAGCCTAAGGTCCCTGCTTGTTTTCCACTGGATGATTCTCTTCCTCTGTTCATTGTCAGGCTGTCTCCTCTGCTGTGGGCAAGCACAGCACAGGCAGCCAGAGCATCTTTGCCAGAGGAGCAGAACAGGTCTGGGGCAGGCCGAGGGCAGTGGCACCAGCTCTGTGTGCAGCAGGTCAGCCAGGCCAGGACTGTGAGCACATGGTCTTCTGTAGGAGCCCAGGACACCAGTTTTGAGCAGAAGTCAGAAGCACCAGCTTCATTCCCTGCTTCTGGCCCCTTCCTACCCCATTTCCACGGAGGAACGGTCCCAAGCGAGGCCTGATGCTGCCAGCCCTGGCTGTGTGGAGCATGGAATGGTTACCTGAGTCCTGAGCTGCCCTCTCTCCAGTGGCTGCCAGAAGCCCAAGGAGCCCCTCCATGGGGTGAGGATTCCCACTGTGCCTCCTGTCAGCCCTGGGCAGCGGCTGCAGCCAGCACTGGCCTGGGTGGGCACGAGCTGGGCCCAGAGCCGCCCCTGCTCCGGCCGCTGCGCTCTGCCAGCACTGCCGCTTCCAGGCCGCGTGGTGGGTGAGGCTGGGGAAAGGATCCAGGATGAAAATAAGCCTGATCTGGCTCATAGCTCGTCCTTGCGTAGGCTGAGCAGGAATGGGAGGCTGGGGGGAGCTGAAGCAGCAGCAGCAGCTCGTGAGGCGAGGCCGCGGATGGGACGGGTGTGACGGGTGGCTGTCACCAGCTGCTGGCACAGCGTGGCACTGCCAGGGAGCTGGGGCCTCCATGCACGAGGGATCCTTGGCAGGGCATTCACCACAGCACGGGGAATTTCTCTCCTTCAGCAGCACCAACTGATAATTCTTAACAAATCATGGTCCCTTACACCATGCCCTGAGAACAGCCTGCTTTGAATTTTTTGAGTTTTTTCCTTCCAAAGCAGTGCAGGCAATTAGACTGGAACCACCTCAGAGGCTGAAGGGTGAAGGGAACTTCAGAAACTTTGTGATCCTTTGTTTGAGTTATATTGCAAAATCCTGCACACTGCATACAAGCACCTTGCTCCCTACAAGACACTGTTGTTAGCATGCATAACAGGTCTACCAGTAGTTGGAGAAAGTAGCAAAAAAAAATTGAACCCCATGAGAATTTTCATTTCCTGATAGCTGAGGTTGCTGTAGCTGAATTAGCATTTCAGAACTTACACTGGGATAATCCATGCAGCAGTTAATTTCAATGTTTTACTGCTATAGCAGTGTAAATCCTTGTAAATTAATTTCTATAATGCTTGAGAAGATTTTTTTTTAGACATTCCCTTTCTCATTCATATTTAATGAACTCTGAAAATCTGCATTAGGACATCTATGTAAATCTCTTGGTTTTTTACTTGTGATCTAAGGCAACTATTGATATTTAAACAGAAGGTTACAAAGAAATTAACGATACTTAGTCAACTGTATTCTAACTGAGACCTATTTTCCTTAGGTGGATTCTCTCCAATTCTGTTTTTAAAATATCTACTTTCTCACTTGAGACTGGTGTTCATGGCCAGATAATCTAAGTCTTGAGGGGCATGTGCTTTAAATAATATTTTGATGTAGTGCCTCTCTTTTTTCCTTTTGATATAACAAATCAGGAATTTTGCAGAAACACAGGTCAGAAGAAACTTTTCTGCTGAGCACTGTCTATAACTTGCTAAATGTGCTGTCTCGGAGAAGCTGTAGTCTCCACTGGGATGCAGCTGCGATTGCAAGAGGAAAAGAAGGAATTCAAAGATATGCAACTGATCATCAATCACAGGGATGCCTGTGCAGAGCACTGTAAGAGAACCATCCTACTTACACCCTATTTTTCTTATAAATTTCTCCATGATGTGCCTGAAAAAAGGAACAATAATTTAAAATAACTACTTGATGTAGTTATATCCAATATCTTTCCACACTGATTTTTGATCCTTACATTTCAGTCTCCTAGCTCAGGCAAAGGGCAGAGTTATAATTGTGCATCACACTCACTTTGTTTCTGCTCAAATAAAAGCAACATAATGTCAATTAAATATTTTGGAGGCAGAATATAAAACTTGTAGATATAAATTACTTAGAAAGAAAATGAAGCAAAGTGGAGGGCCTTAGGATGAATATTTAAAAGTTTAAAAATGTCTTTCTCCAGCAAAGTCATAAACTCTGCATTTCACTTTCATAACTCCATGTATCCAATTATTCTAGCTTGAAACTGCTAAAATCTGCAGAGAGCCCTTAAAAATTCATTTCAGATTCATTCCTGTACAGTGTTACTAAACACTGACATGTTCTGAACATGAGAACTGCAGAACATTTTTCTGCAGAGAATGGCCAAACCTCTTGGGGTAAAAATATTTGCTACTGATAAACAAAGCTGCATGCACCATCTTCACAAGACTTTAGGTTTTATTTCTGTGTTCCTAATAGTGAAAAGTACTAGAATGGTAAAGCACCATTCTACTTGTGTCCTGTCTTAGTTTAACCCCTGGGAAAGATGTCATGGGAGCTGATGCCTCCAGGGGTGAAGGGGAGAGAAAGGGGGAATAGGAGGGGCAAGGAGGAGAGTTTTGTGATTAGGAAAGAGAATAGAGAGAGAGGCAAAATCGTGAAAAAGAAGTTTGAAGCTGGTAGGAACAGGCTAAGAGACAAAGAGCATGGAGTTCATGAGCAGGACTGGGCTGAGTTAGTTTACAAAGAAAAATTGATAGTATTTCAAGGGGTCAAATAGGAAAACCAGGAAAATTCTTCTCCAGATATCAGTCGATAAACCTTCAAGCAGAAAAAATTGATAGCAAGGAGTAAGGCTTGAGAAACTTAGGCTTTTTTTTTCTTTGTAGTGGATTCACAGGATTGGGGATTTATTATGAAAATTTAATTGTAAAAAATGTTACAAAAAGTTAGATATTATTTACTAAATTTCCAAAAATGATGATAGACTGGAGAGTTGATCTAATTTAATAGCCATTGTCCAGAGCTATAGAGAATAACACACTGACATCAGTGAGGTAAGAAATGCTCTACTCAGCATTCTAGCAAGAGAGACTGGCATCTCTGGCTCTCCTCAACCAGTTGCTCCAAAAAAAGTCTATGCAAGAAAAAAGAAAAAGCATGGACAGGCATTTGTGTGGGATGAATGCTCATGAAGATGGTCTATACACTTTAAAATTTACATACTCTCAGTCACAGGGCTCACCAGAGGGAACTACTTATATTCTCTTCAAAGACTGCTGTGATAAAGGACTTTTTGTGCCTTTTTGTAATGTACCTTTTGAAGTGTGTTGTCAAAAAGAATAATTGTTTGGCAAACCTTCTGAAAAGATAATACTCTCCAAAATTTCACTCCTTATGGAGAGTTTAATGAAAGTCTTTATTGACCCAATTTAATCAAACTTTGTACTTCCCCCTTTTATTGATTAAATTTTCAGTAGAAAACATTCCAGCTGGTGATCAGTGGTTGTAATTTAGAAATGAATTCTTCCCAGGCTGCATAGCTCAGAAGTGTCCCTGCCATCCATGCTGTCACTGCAGTAGATGTGGTGCTTAGCTATAATGTTGTCAAAAAACATTTCATTTATATGACATTTATATGAAAAAATTGCTTTGATTGCTTTGTAAATGGGGAGGAAACTGTCAGGGCCCTGAGGGCACTAATGTGCTTTCTTTGCCCTGAGCAGCCTCACCTGTGATCCCAGGGGGATGCCCCAGTCCCTGCTCCAGGCCTAGGTGTGCTCCAGCTGGGCTCAGGTTTGGTCAGTGCTGCCCTGGGATTTCTGTCTCCAGCCTGGTCTCCTGAGAGGCTCTTTGGGATTCCTGGACGGATCCAAGATGGGTCCTTTCTCCTGCTGTGTCTGCTGAGGGCATCCTTGGGGTAGCCCTACTCATGCTAGAGTGAGTAGGGCTACCCAACAAAGGTGACCTGCCAGAAAAGGGGTCAGCTAGGATGGTTTATAGGGTGTAAAGAAATGGAAATGAGAAGGGAAAGTGTCTTGTTCCCACCTGAATAGGTAAGATAGCCATAGGTGCTGAAAGAAATGAAAAAAAACCAAAATTATCGGCTGCTGGGGAAAGAGAAAATGGAAAACAGCAAATGATGACCCAAGGAAGGATCTCTCCAGGGACTGAGACAGGGCCCTCACTGCTTAAGGCTTGTGGAAATGGAGATAGGAAAAGGACTGGAGATTCATGCTGAAACAACAGTAACTGTATTTCTGCACAGCAAAAGACTGTGTGGGAACTGACTAGAGCATGGTGTGTGGAACAAAAGTAATTCTCAGTAGGCTTATGGGGGACAAAATACTAGTCCTGAGGGGAAGGAGAAATGGAGGAAGTGCTGAGTCCAAACCAACCCTACCAATTTGACTCAGAGCACAGTGAGTGTGCTCTGCATGGCTGGACACTGATCTGTACTGATACTTTCATATTCATGATGTAAGAGGAAAAAGGAGATTAGAAAAAGAATTGAGCATGGGGGGGAGCAGAAGAATTCAGTAAGAATAAAACTAATTTTATTTGAGAATAAAAAAAGAAACAGGTAGACATATAGTTAGTGTAGAGAGAAGGTAGCAACATAAATACCTTCACTCGTGTGACTCATTTGCTCTTTCTTCACTGGCAGATTGTGCTTTAATTATATCTCTGTGAATCAAGTAGTGGTGAACTGTGTGTATTTGAAATACATAGATGTAGGTAATTACTAAAGAGGTGCCAGTGTTCTACAGCCACCCCTTTGCCTCTGCTTCCCATTGTGATATTTAGTCCAACTAGAAACACCACTGGGCTTTGTTTTGGGTGTTGGTGACCAAGTGTTGAATTTTCCCTGCCAAAGCTCAGGTACTGCACTGGCAGCTCTGCCAAGTCAGACATCTGTGGCTGATTTCCCAGTGTGTGTGTTTGATACCAGTGGATGTAAGGAGAAAACTCTTTCTGCTGAAACATCACATTGAATGATTTATAGCAGACAAATAAAGATGTATATGTGAGGCTCTCTAAGTAGGACTGGTGTCAAAGGAAAATATTGAGGGGAAGAAAAAGATTGCAAACTTCTAATTAATTTTGTTTATTTATGCACACAAACCTTGAAATATTAATAGACAATGCATAAGTAATTGATGGGCTACATATAATTTTTCATAATCTTTATGCTGACATAGGCAGAAAGTCATTTGAGAAAAGGCACAGGCACATTACAACCACAAAACTGCTGTAGGTTAGGCCTGGAGCTGCCCAGCTGCTGGGAGTGACTGAGCACCCTTTCCCAGAGCAACTCCCAGGATTTTCCTTGAGCCTTATGGTTCTTTTCCTGGTCTGATCAACCTTGATATCAAATGGTGGATCTGTTTTTCATCTCCTATTTAAAGCAATGAATTCAAGGTATGCTTTTGAAGCAGTTTAACAGCTGAAATAAAACTAATTCATGTCCCAAGGGCAAATAGAAATCTATTAATAAAGGGTATTAAAACCCCGATAGATTTTAATGCCTGACTCATGATTTTTGTGAGTGCTGGGATTGCCAGCAGACACTTGTCTGAGTTGTGGAACAGACTCTCTGGAGGGTGCAGGAGGTGGCATGCATTAGCAGAGTGGGAAGCAGCATTGAACAAGGGCTTCTTTTTTCCTAAGTTAAGAATTTTTCCTTTTAGAATAGGAAAAACAGGCAGAAGGGGAAGAGTTGAAAAGATTGAACTGCTAGGAATACCATCTTAATTTTATTTAATTTGGGTGAGTTCTGGCAGGGCAGCCAAGCTTGAGGCCTCTGTGCTGGAAGTCCCCAGCTTGCTTTGCTCTGGTCTGAGCTCACTGCACTGAAGGTATCAAAACCCCCTGAACCATCAGCCTCCCATATGTGCCAATCTGCAAAGAAGTACCTGTGTTTCCATATTTCTGTGTTGGGAGAGAAAACTGCTGAGCCCAGGAGTTTCCTGGTGTAGATCTCTGTGGACTCTGACAAACCCTTTGATGCTCTCCTGCCTCCTCTTCAGCTGTTTCCCAGTGCTGGCAGTGCCCACTCTGGCACAGACCAAGCCATTTGCCTGTTCTCTTTAGCCCAGATGCCCCTCCTGTTGGATAGGGTCCCAGTGTCTGTATTTCCAGCTAAAGGAGAGCAAGAAATACCTTTAATTCTCCTACAGGCTACTGTCCCTGTTGACCTTTTCAGCTTCTGAGTCTTTAGTTCTCCCCTATTCCCTGATGAATAATTAAAATTCTGGGGAGAAAAGAACACAGGAAATTTGTGGTTTTTATTTTAAATGCCACTGCTGCATTGATGATAATTTTAAGATTTGCATATCTCTGGATTTGGTTTAGTTTATTTTTTGTTTCTTGAGCTATCCTATAAAAAGGACAACTAGGACAGTGCACTGGTGATCAGGAGGCTCATTTCTCTGCCATATCAGCCTTCCCATAGTCAACACCTCGTTTCCCCTGTTGATAAAACTGGCTAATAGTTCTGTACCAAATCTTGCCAGCAATGGCCTTGGGGAGCTATAATATCAGAAACTGTTTCCTCCTGATGCTTTCCTTTTTAATCTGAAGCCACAGATCTGCTGATGCCTTTCCTGGTGGCAGTGCTGATGTCAGCTGCTGGTTTCCTTTCCCAACAAGTTGTACTAGTATGACTTGGAGGACAATTTGTTTAAATTATTTTATTAATTTAGAGATTACTATTATTATTTTTATTGTTATTAATTGTTATTTATTATTATTATTCTCAGTATCTCTATTATTATAGAGTGTAGTATTATAGTGTGTCAGTGGAGTCAGACAAGCATTTTCTGAAAGCAATTCATCCCAATTAATCCCTGACAGTGACTCATTTGTCTCATTTGTTAAATGCAAAATATTATGCTGATGTTTGTGCATTTAGAGTTGGTTGAAATTTGTGTCTGTGTAGAGCATTGGCTTGAAATGAAAACACCATGTTACAGTATTGACTCTATCCTTCTTTCTCAGTTCTAACCTGAATGTCCATTTTCTCAGGGGTTTCTGAGTGGTCACTACAGCAAAGCAAGCAGCCAAAAGTCAGGCTCATATTTTGCAAGTTGTCTTTTTTGTAGAAGGTTTATTCAGACACTTCTGAGCAGGGTGTCTGTTCTGTGCTTCCTACCTGGATTTTATCAGAACAGAATTGACTGCAATGGCTTCACTCCGACTCCTTCACCCACAATCTCACCTCCCTTGCATAAGAGAAAATCTCAGCCAGCACAAACATCCCTGTCCACCCTTTTGGGGTACATGTTCTTGTATCTCAGGTATCTGCAGGAAAAAATCTCAGTGCACAGCAGCCTGTGGTATAACAGTGAGAGTTTTGCTTTGCTTAGTAGTTAAGTTGCCCATCTAAAAGGTCATGAAGATTTTTATATGTCTCTCTTGCCTATAAACTATATCAAGAACCCTTCCAAATTCAAAGCTGCCATATGGGTTTTTACAGTCTAGGGATGTTGCCATATTAGCCCTAAATTTGTTTTGAGTGCTTAAGAGCCAGCCTTTGGTATCTTCACTTTTTCCTTGCTTAGAGCTTGGGCTGTCTCCACTGCATGTTGCACTGGAGAGTGAGCTCTGCTCATCCTTGCTGCTTTTCTGGAGCACTCTGCATCCAACAGGATTATTTGCTTACAGAATGTTTAAAAAGAGACAAAAATCCTTTTCCTTATCAATCCCAAAATGGTTAACAGGTTTGCTATTCTCTCCTTTGGGTTCAGGATGGTCCCCTTTTATTTCAAAACAGATTAAGTGCAAAGTTTTTTTGACAGCCTGGACCAGTTAGCAGTTTAAAAGCACTTCTTTCCCAGGCAGGGCTGACTTAGTAGGCACCTTTGCAATGCTGGGTAAACACAATGAACCATTCAAGTGGAAAATAATTTTAATAAATAGCATTTTAGTAAAACCTTTGGTTTGCCCTCTGAATCCTTATTAATAAAAATAAATCTCCATTACCCTCTCACTTGGCCTTACCTTCCTGTTTGGTAGAATTTTATTTTTTTTTCAGTAGCAGCATTAAAGATTCATCCATTATTTGGAGTAATTCTTGTGCAATGCAAATCTAATAGACTTGATGCATAGCATTTTCTTTAGGGTAAAAGCTAACTGCCTTTATTCAGCTTGCACAATCCCTTCTGAAGGAGCCCTTTATACAGCTCATGTCATGTCAGCAGTAATCATGGCCTGAGTGGTGGTGCATGCAAATCAGCAGCTGCTCTTTAGCTGGGCTGGAGGAGTCACATAATGAGTTTGCCAGTAAGTGCAAGGGCAGACCATATTTAATGCTGATGGTCCTTCAGGCAGATCACTCTGTTATCTTTGCTCTCTCCACTCTGCACCAGGCTGCCACCTCTGCAGTGCCCATCACCTGCCAAACCCAGCCAGCAGACAGCAGCACCCACTGCTGGGAAAACAATAGGACAGTTTCCAATGTCCTGGTGTTGGCTTTCCCCGAAGTTACAGCATGGGATGGAAGCAAGCCCCCACCACTGCAGCTGTGTCCCTGGAGGATGTGGATCCCTTGCCATAACCTCAGAGTTCTGTGTTACAGCATCAGGACAGTTGGGAGCTAATGCTGACCTAAGCAGTTCTGGTGCTTTGTTTCCTTTGTTTTCTTCCCCCTCCCCAGGCATGTAGATATGATGGGAAACCAGTCAGAAATGCAAACTAAGGCAGTCAAGCTAACCCAGAAGTCTGAATTGTTCACTAAAGCAGATATTTCAGGAGGGTGGGGAGATGGATTAACATCTTTAGTTACAAAATGACAAAAATTTCTTGTGATTTTAGATGTAAATCTGGTTTAATGAGTGGATAAAAATCACCATTCCTGATCCATACCATGCAGACTGATGTCAGTAAGACATCAAAGGATACTAAAAACTGTATTATACCTCTGTTTTTCTAGCAATAATTTCTAAGCTGTTTGAGTATGCTTCACATTTACTGGGAGTTTCTGTCATGTCCTCAGAGCACAAGTTTTCAAAAGAGGGAGAAGTTATAGTATTCCCACAGAGTAAAAAAAGAGAAAAGATAAGTTCTGCATGGGAACGTTATACACTGCAAACAGGAAACTACCCCATTGCCTTCCTTCTCTTCTAGCAGCCTCTTCTCAGACAAAATCTTTGCCTATTACTTTTCATGATGATCAAAACTATTCCAATATTGTTTTGTTATTGGATTCCAGCTCTATTGATTCTCTTGTTATGCACTTATATGAGTTTTTAATGGAATAACCCCCTAACAATGCAGTACAATAGCAGTGAATCACTGATGGATAAATAAGGCTTTTAGGATCCCAGTGGGTTCTGGTTTGTTCCAGAAGAAAGGGATGATGAGGAGGGGAGTGCAGGTGCCTTTTGCAGTTCAACTGAAGCATCACTCTGACCTTGCTTAGCTAAATTTTAGTTTGTGTGATGTCATTTCTTTGGCATGCCAGATTGCACAAGAGGCAAACAGTGCTGTGGGTTGGTACATCACATGTGAGTTTTGAGGTGTCTGGAGCTCAAGAAGGCATCAAGATTCCTACTAACCCCCTCCAGTAAGATGAAGGTTTCCTGCTGTCCTGCTAGATAAATGGGCAGGAAGCAGGAACTGTTTCAGAGGAGGTAAGTGGTTTGGGTTTGGTTTTGTTTTTAACATATATATTTAGAAAAAATAATCTGGAAGTATATGTGAATCTCCTTGCTCTGCTTCTCCTTTGGATCTCCTTTGGATCCTGTTCTCTTTCTTTTTGTGGAAGATTTCCTCGGTGAGTGTTAGAGTGAAAATACTTTTCAAACATCAAAGAACAGTAATGTATCAAAAAGAGGAGATTTCACTATTGGAAAATAAACTAAGAGCAGTGCAAATGCCACCTGGGTTTTTCAGGTGGTGCCTGCTGCTTTATGCTGCTGTCAGTGCTCATCTAGTCATTGCTTTTTATCTCTATTCCAAGATTTTTTTTAAGAAATGAAGCGCAGTTCATTCCCACAAACTGCTTTGGGTTTACAGATTTCTCTCTCCTTACCCCTCACTTCACCCTTTCTGCCCCCTCCCTTCTCCCCCGCAGCCTTCGTGCAGCCTGACAATCCTTTGCTTAATCCCAGAGAACATATTTTGGGCACTGGCACAATAAAGAAAAAAGAGACAAATTGATTTGCATTTCTTATCTGGGAGATTCGCTTGCAAAATCTCGTACAGTTTCACTGACGCAGAGGCAGGGGAGATGATCTGTAAATCTGACATATCTTTATTGAGGCTGAGAGGAAAGGGAGTGGGAGGCTGGTCTGAGCTCACTACAAGAAATCATACTGTAGGTAGCTTTGTTTGTTGTCTCAACACACATTTCACAGAGCCCTTCCTGCCTGGTTTGGGGATGCCCTCACAGTGCCATGAGCAGCCAGTCCCAGGTTAGCCAGGTGCATGCAGCTCCTCTTTCCCCCTAGCTTGGCTGAAACCAAACAGGGGGAACAGCCCCCTGCCAGATGGGTGTACACACACCCTGCCAGTCCAGCCACATCATCTTTATTTTTACACAGATGCATGTGCTGAGCCCAGTGAATCAGTCAGTTCTAGTGAGAGTAGAAGTCTGCCCTTCCCCTGCTGCTTCCCTGTGTGTGAGGGCTTGGAAGGCAGAAGTAACCAGAGTAGAAAAATTACTTTATGGAAATTCCTGGGGTCTCCTCCTTCCTACAGCTTCCAGAGCAGCCCCACTATTGCCTGTCTGACCATTGTGTCATTCAGGTTTCCTCTACTTCAGGCTCAAGCTGTAAGCAGTGACTTCTCACCTGTCCTATGGCAACCTGTGCTATCTTGCTACATCCTGAGGAGCAGAGGGGTGAAGAGCCTGTCCTCATCAGCAGCTGTCAGAATTCCCTCCCCTTTTTAAAACAGGTGCTTGGTCAAAGCCCTGCAGCAGCAGTGACACATGTCCCTCGTTCAGCTACCAGGGTGTGCTTCCAAGTGGGACACAGGGGTTCTTTAAGCATAATTTTGGGCAAAAAGAGATGAAAAACTGAGAGGTGGAAAAAGACAAGTATAATTGGCTGGATGAGACAGTAACCTCCTTGGGTGCCTCTGCACTCAGCACTTAATGCAGCCTCTCAGAGCTGAACTACTCATGCAGTAGGCAGGAGGTTGCCCACGCCTTGGATCACTGTGTTCTCTCTTCAGGTGACTCCACCGCCTCTCCAGGCATGTCTAGGAACACGGAGTCTAAGGAAATGTGGGGTTTGGGGTGCCTGAGGCCTGAAACAAGCAGAAATTGCAGATCAGTCATAGAGCTATTAAAGTTCTGCTCTGGGTGATGCTTAATCTTTCAGAGCTTGCATCTGCTCTGCTTGCTGCAGCTGCACAGCCACCCTGTTCTCTCTGGGGTCACCCTGTTTTACAGCAGTGTGAAGGCAGAAATGGACTCTTGCATATTCAGTTTTCATTGCCTGATGCTCCTTTTGCCCCTCTCCTTCCATTCTTCCCTTCATGGCATCTTCAGATCTGCTTGCTCCAACTCTGAGATCACAGAATAAGAAAAACCTTGTGGCTACTCAGGGCAAGGTCCAGTGAGGTGTTGAGTATCTCCAAGGATGGAGATTCCACAACATCTCTGGGCAGCCTGTTCCAGTGCTTGATAACTTCAGAATGAAAAGGTTTTTTTCTTGTGTTTGACCAGAACCTCCTGTGTTTCAGTTTGTGCCCATTTCTTCTAGTCTTCTCACTGGACACCACCGAGCAGGGTCAGGTTCAGTCATCTTTGCACTCTGCCATCAGCTGTTGCACACAATAATGAGACAGTCATGAACCCTTTTCTCCCCAGGCTGAGGTCCCAGCTCTTAGACTTTCCTCCCATGAGCAGTGCTGCACTCCCTTCCCTGCCTTGGTGGCCCTTGGCTGGACTCACTTGAGTCTCTCTTGTATGCAGAACCCCACAGATGGGCCCGGCAGTCCAGATGTGCCTCAGCAGTGCTGAGCAGAGAGGAAGGATCACCAAAAGCCAGAGCTCTCACTCAAAATCATTGCCAGATGTGCAATTGGTTGTAGCCAGGCCATGGAGCAGATTAGCTTCAATTGAATTTTCTAATTTTACCTTATGCTGTATCAGCAGAGTAGTTTGCTGTTTGGCCCTGAGTAATCTCTTCTGAATGGCAAAGCAATCCAATCAAGTCCAGCCCCACTGCTGAATCTGTGAAGTGATTTGTGTTGCTGGCCTGGTTCTTGGGTAATTTTCTTGTTCTGATTTTTCATCTTGGCTTTGTTCAACCAACAAAAGAAACCAATAGAAATCATGATGCCAAATGTAGACAAATGACATTTCCAAAGTTGTGTTTTAAGGATTTCTAACTTGGTTTTTGTGATTTACCTGTCTTTGAATTCTTATGAAGGCCATTGAATTGAAAACAATTGTTTCCAATTTATTTTAAAATGTTCACATCATTCATGAAATACATGATGACAAATATTCTATAGTCTTCTTGTGAGTGGGCTGGTAGCCTGTGTTATTTAGAGATATTTTTGAATTGATATTCTCAATCAATTCTTCAACAGTTCTGCAAGGTTCAGGTTTTTTCATTTGATTAATCATTCTGTGAAATCTGTCAAGTAGCCATCACCCTGATGATGCTATTTTTGTCACTTTTATCCTTATGTAGAGCTAGATATTTATTATGATAGCAGACTCTAATATTGCAATAGAATTTCTGTGAGGTGTTAGTCATTGTGGAAAGGCGTTTTTGCTAAATACATCCTGGGCTGGTATAAGGAAGTGTGACCAGTAGGTTGAGAGAGGAGGTTCTCCCCCTCTGCTCCACTCTGCTGAGACTCCACCTGCAGAGCTGCCTCCAGCTCTGGGCCCCCAACACGAGAGGAATGTGGAGCTGTGGAAGAGATTCCAGAGGAGGCCATGAAGATGCTCAGGGCTGGAGCACCTCTGCCCTGGAGACAGGCTGGGAGAGCTGGGGGTGTTCAGTCTGAAGTAGAGAAGATTCTGAAACCTTAGACCTCTTCCAGTGCCTAAAGGGGCTTAAGGAGAGCTGGAGAAGCACTTTGGTCAGGGGCCTGGAGGGACAGGACAAGGGGCACTGGCTTCCCACTGCCAGAGGGCAGGGTTATATGGGACATTAAAAAGAAATCCTTCCCTGTGAGAATGGTGAGGCCCTGGCACAGGGTGCCCAGAGAAGCTGTGCCTGCCCCTGGATCCCTGGAAGTGCCCAAGGCCAGGCTGGACAGGGCTTGGAGCAACTTGGGATAGTGGAAGGTGTCCCTGCCCATGGCAGGGGGTAGAAGTGGATGGTACTTAAGGTCCCTTCCAGTCCAAACCATGCTGTGATTCTGTATCTCCATTCATTTTCTATGAGTAGAAGATGCTTTTCCTGCATACAGATTGCAGGGTAGAAAGATCATGTTCCTGCCCACTTCCTAGTCTAAACCTCAGATCAGTTTAGGAAGGTATTCTCTGTAGTAACTCTTATGTTTTTATTTCATCATACAGTATTTTGTCTCCTTGTAGCAAATGTAATAAATAAACACCTTATTTTAGATACTGCTGAAAAGGAGATAAATGCAGTGTGCAAAATCTAACTGTGGCTCAGAAGACAGGCCTGTGAGGTGTAAGAATCCAGCAATGTGGAGACAACCACAGGATCTGACCTCACTTGTTCTGATCATAATTCATGTTTCAGTTCTGATCAATTGCTGCAACATAACTTGTTCCAGCCTTTTGGAAAAGGGGTGCTGACACAGGAAGTACTTCCTAAAGTATAAATCCCCTTTTCATTCTAGTCTTGTTCCAGGCATAGGGGTGTCAAATTCAGGCACCTTTTGCTTTTGTGTTTAGGATGCAGACTGGCATTTGGAGCCCCATGTCTGTGTGCCTGAGCAGTTATGAAGTTTCCCTTGGCTTACATGGGTTGGGTGCTCCATCAGCTACACCTCCCACATGAGATGCAAGGTGTCCTTCTGTCCCAGCCAGCCCCTTCTTTGAATGTGTAGGGACTCCAAATTATCAACTAAGCCTCTTTAGAGCTTTGGTAGCTGCTCCATGAGTTTTCCAAACTCTCTGGGAAGTATAATCTGTAAGCATGGTATCTTGACATCCTCACAAAAAAAATTACCTTGCAGCAACCAAGTGAAAGGTTAGAACTGTTGAGTGTTTTAATCAATAATATATGAGTTGGATGAGCAGTATACTGTACTTTGCAGTGCGCAATCAATAATACATTTTTTATGCTCACCTTTTTAATCCTCAGAAAAACTACATCAAAAATTTCACCCTAGACTGCCCACGAGAATCAATAATAGAGAAAGGTTGCCTCTTCCCCTTAGTACAGTTTAATGAAAAGCATAATGAATTTATTTCCTAAATGATGCTACAAATCAATTATACATCTTCTGGAAATACCAAGTGGAAAATAGTGTTTAATACAGTAATAGAGTTATGAATTTTCAAAAACACTAAATGCAACGTTTAAAGTTGTCATTGTAACTCTTCAGTTTTTAAAGTATAAAATGAAGGAAAATGGAGTCTATATAAATCAAGCTGAGTTTATTATTATTATTGCTTACTATTTGTATTCTTATAGTGTGTAAAATCTTAAAGAAAGAGACCATTCCAATATACTGGACAAATAATTCTCTCTGGTTTCCATTGACTTTAATGGTTTCACAGATATCTCAAGACAGCTTCTGTGAATGGAAGCCTGGCACTAGCTTGGAATCTATTTGTAATCTAATGTGTATAATTTTCAGTAAAATTGACAAAAGTTTTAAACTTTACTTTTCTACTGAATCACATAGAAAACTTCTATACGTTTGAAGTTTATGTGCATTTATTGAGAATTTGCCATTATACTAAAAGAGAGATCAAACTTTTCTTAGTGCCAGCTGACCACATTTCTATTTCAGGCTTGAAGGCATTAAGATTCCTGCTTGCTGAATCACAAAATGTATTGCTTTGTTAGCAGTACTTCAGATCCCCATGGACTTCTGCCGCTGCTTTAGTGCATCACCAATTATTTGTGATGTATTATTAATTATATGTGATCTATACTTGCACCACTTCCATGGCTGTAGTGGTAGCTCATTTAAACAAGAAGGAGATTATGTAAAAAATGGCTTTTTCGCTTTTTTTTTTGGTTTTTTTTTTTTTTTTTTTTTTTGTTTTCCCTGTGGCATGTTGCCAGCTGGGTGGCATAAAAAGATGTTTATCCCAGCTGTTACGAAAACTCTGTTGTGTGCATGTCCATGCCTGTCAGGAGCAGGCTATAGGACATGCTCACACTGTTCTGGACAATGACTGGGGAGGAGGTTGGAAATGTAAGAGAGACTTCAGTCTCAGTGTTATGGGACTTTTTCTTCTAGAAAAGAAAACATAGTCTTTGGTACTGATAAAAGATCGTTAGGAAAAGAACCAATTTCACTTTCCTACAGGGATTGTTGTTCTTTTGAGCTACAGTCTGTGAAAGTCCAAGAATTGGTCCTGGTAGAGCTGAGATGGGGGTACAGTAGGCAGTGTGTTCTTTCTTTGGCAGTCTGGTTTTTTCAGTGCTGTTTTGGAAGGTGCAGCATTCAGAGGGGACCATTTGACTTCATTAAAATCCAAGTCATGTCACCAACACTACTTGTAGCCACTAAAATTTCCCTTCATGTGAGGTGTCTATGTGTGTTGGGAATGGCCCTGCTGTTGTAACATAAAAAGATGTTTTCTGTAACCAACAGGATGCAGGATACAACAGCAACAGGAAAAAAGGAAAAATAGGATGAGTGAGTCCTGCCACTCTACCATTATCAAAACCCACAGAAACCATGACACAAGGATCCCTCAGCAGTGTGTCTGACTGCAAATGAGAAGATGGGTTTGAGGTTTGGGCTGTGTCTTGGCCAGCTCTGGTGGAAACTTCCCCGTGGAGAACTGAAAAGCAGAATTCAACTTCTTCATAAACACATCACAACAGTTGTTCCAGTTTCTACTGCACTGGGATTGGTACCTTAAGATAAAACTCTATTTCCTTATCACTGCTCACAGCTACCTCGTTTCTCATGTACAATAAGTTCTGTAAAATCCTATACAACAGGCAAGTAAAATTCTAAGAAAACAAATGTAAGTATTGCTGGAGGTAGGAACTAAAATCAATTAAGATTTTCTCACAAAGTAATTTCCCTCATTTGCAGCCTGCTTAATCGTCTCTGAAACTCCTGCACAGGGATGTGATGAAAATGTCACTTGTTATGCCATTTGTCTCTTTGAGAAAGCATCCCCTGGTCAGAACAGACCCATCCAGGGCGAGCTTGTGCCGGTATCTCAGACACCACCAGCAGTTAAACCCCAGGCACAGCGTTCAGCCCCTCCCGGCTGCGGGGGGAGTTCAGCCCAAGCCTCAGCTGCAGCCCCCGCCTGTCCTGCCTCGCTGGAGGGATGGCTCAGGGAGTCACTGCCCTGCCAGTCAGGTGTGAAACCCTCGGGCTCCTTTATGTCGCTGGAGAGACAAACACCCCCGGAGTGTGACTCAGACTCCAATCTGCTAATTTTCTGGAGGTGTCTGCCTATCTGCATTTACTGTTGAGGGAGTACAAAATGACTAGTCTCCTAAATTAGGTATTCTGCTCAGATGTTTCAAGGTGGAAGAATGTATCTAAGTCCTGAACACCCTTCTAAAGGCTGAACTTTTTGCCATCATTACCCAATTTGGATGAAGTCAGCCTGGAGTGCCTGCACGTCAGTCTGATTGTGGCATGGAAGATGCAAGCAGTGGCAGCTGCGTGTCCTCGTGGCCATGGCTGGTCACAGGCAGTGGTGACAGCTGTGAAAAGGAGCCAAGTTGAGAACAGGTGTGTCTGCTGGTGCAGCTGGGGCAGGGAGGTGAAAGTCTGACATCCTGGCATAGGTAAACTGGTAATTCCCAAGAATGAGATTCTCTCACGTGATTACTTCAAACAGTCTGTTACCTATATGTTATTTCTGGTTTGTGATTAAATGTTCTACTTGTGTGGTGCTGAGCATAACCCTGTACTCACCAAGGCAGTGAAAGTTACAGTCAGCTGGTGCTTTGCAAGACAAAGACCTTGACAAGGTGCTAGGAATTAGCAGTGATTATTTTAAAAAAGGATAAACTTTATTATGTGGTTGCTTGCTCATGGTTCATGCAAGACTTTCTCCTCTTATTAAAAAGGAGGATGCTGGTAATTACCAGTATCATCCTTAACAAGAAAATCACAAAAATTCTTGATGTATGCCATTCTCTATCTAGAGGGAAGTAAAATATGTATTTAAATACTGCAGTACTAACATTCCTAACCCTGAATCCAAATATTCCAAATAAATTGGAAGTTTTTTTCAGTCTTGGTTTTGTACCGGCTCTAAAGTTTATCAGTTTGGAAGAGAAATTTGAGAGATGCCTCGCTGCTTTGCAGAGATCATGGATGACATGGCTGATAGCTAAAGCATTACTTGTAAGTAATGGCAAGTCTCTCCCTTTAGTCCCTCTGTTTTCTCTTTCCCCCATCACAGTTGCTTTGCTGACCACACTCATTATGGGTAATAATTTTTTATCCTAAAAATGCTGACCAGGGAACTCTCCCTTGACTCCCATAGTCTCAAGCAACTCTCCACAGTGATTATAAAGGAATTAATAGTTTCAGTCCCCCAGGAGGAAGACCCCTGAGCTGTCTTTCAGCAGAATCCTGTTATCAGTGCATGATAGCAGTAGACGTCATCTGAAAGTAGTTTGCAGTGCTGTTGCTTTTGTTTGATTGCTGTAGTGCTGGTTAAAATTCCTCTCAGCAGCACTATTGCTTGATTGCTGGGTGCTGCAAATTCTGGAGAATTAGAGCTGTTTCAGTGTCGTGGATAGACTGGTGATTCAGCAGATATTCTGCCTTTGTTCTTCTTGCAGCACCCCCACATGAAAACCTACTTTTCCCACTTTGCCCATGGAGAGACAACCTATTTTATTTCTTTTAACCACCTTCAAATGACGTCTCCCGAGACTTCTTTAGGGGAGAAAAAAGACCTATTGTTAGTTATAACCTGCTCTCTCTTGGAGATATTTTATGAAATCAAGGGCTGATAGATTACTTCACTTACTTCTGCCTTACTTTTCCATCCTAGCTTTACATTCTCTAAACAAGGGAGGGATGGATAATGCTGCTTAAGTACCTGGGGAAGTAGAAAGATGGCAGTGCTAGATCCAGAAACTTCCTGCTGCATTTTAGATATGCATGTGGAGCCTCAGCCTCTGAGGAGAGTGAGAGAGTTGATGGTTGTTTCCATCAGCACTGTGCTCTCTTGGAAGGAATAGGTGTGTGGTCCCATGTCACTTCTGACTTGGAGCAGGATTTGCCAGTCAGCTGCAGCCAATCTGAACACTCTGCTGTTGGAGGGGATGGTCTGCTACAGCTCTCTGCTGGTCTGCCCTCCTGTCCTGGCATCTGCATTGCTTTAATGGCCAGATTATTCTGACCTGAGTCAGGTCAACTCAGAAATCTGGCTGAAACTAAACCTGTGCTTTGGGTTTGGTTTCAGTAGTTGCTCACTCTCATGCTGAGGAAGAGGTGATGCTCTGCAGGTTCCTCCTGTATGGTGGAGAACAGCAGACCTGTCTGTTCACCAGGGTCTTATATCTGCTGAGATTGCATGAGGAATTGCAAATGAGGTGTCTGAAGTGGGAATGCTGACTCTAAGTAGCCAGTAGGCACAAGGATTCCTTTCAAAGCTTTTCCATTGTAACTGTGTTCAGCAGCAATCTATTAATAGTCCACTAATTTAGAGAAGTACCAGTGACAATTAACATTGTGAAGTGACACCTATTCAGGGGTGGAAATGCTTATCCCTGCAGTGATCATGTTATTGCACAGTGCAGCTTCTGTTCATTTTGGTGTGTTCTGGAGTACTGGACTTAATTGGGAGCTGTGAAATCTGTATCAAGTGAGGAGTTTTGTTAAAGCATTGCAGTTCCTTTTATTTTTAGCGGTTTACTTCTCCCGTGTTCCACAGTAAAACTGTATGGTGAAGGAGGCTGGGCTGCCACACATGACAGGAAAGCAGTGCCCCCACTCCTCCCTGTGGAATCAGGGGTACTGGGCAGCAGGGCTCCTTGGAAAGCCCTTTGGGAGAAGCTGCTCAGAGATGGTGTCATGGTGCACTGTGTGCTGCTCCCACAGGTTCTCACTCCTTCCAAATACACCCTGATCCTCCCCCTACTCCCACTTCCCTGTGTGACTCTCAGTGAAGTTGCACACACAGAGAGACCTCAGAGTTGACTGGCAGACCAGATCCGGATTACAATGCTCTGTGGATTTTGCAGGCCAGATTAAAGTACTTGGAAGGATCAGTCTGGCTCATGGGCTATATTTTTGACATACTTGTTGTAGGAAAGTATTAGGAGTTGTAAGAAGGACTAATGTGAGCTTATATTTTACAATTTGGTGTGGTAACTGCTTTGTTAGGGAAAGCAGAATTTGGAGAAATTATGCTATTTTTGTCTGTTGGGTTTTTTGTTGCAGCAAATGCCTGTAACATCTCCTACATTGAAAAGCAAACCTCATTTTCCCCGTTATAACCATTCAATTAGTCTCATCTCTGCTCCCATTTTCCAAGCAACTTAACAAGATAAGAAAAATCCTTCAAATTGCACTTAGAATATAAACAGTGCCAGTGAGCCTTTAGCAGGCAGGAAAGCTGATGGGACAATCACCATTTACAGAAAGCTGGTTGAGAGCAAATGCATTTCAGCTGATAAATGGCAGGTAAAGGCGTGTGTCTGCATAATGCAGTTATCACCTGTAAAATGTTTTCCATGTAGAGATGTTAATGTACCCTGCAAGGAAATGTGAGTATCTTTCTACTTCTGAGGCACAAGGAAATTGAAGGACAAGTCAGGAGCAACATCCCAAGGACATACTCCATAAATAGGAGAGTTTGTGACTGTGTTGGGTATCTTCCATCTTAACCACTATTAGTGAATCACTCTGGAACAGGTTTTATGAAATGTTGTGTCCTCTTTGCCTTAAGGAGCTGCTACTGGTCTTACTGGGTACAGTGAGAGGCTTCAGCTCAGTGTAGGTTTCAGGAAAGCCCTGTGGAAAGCTGATTCTCCAGCAGCATATGACACTGGACTTCTTCCTCAGGCTGGAAATGGGATGTGCTTAGGCACAGTGCCTGGCCTGGGGGAGAGAGAGATTTCATTTTAAGGCACCTTTCTTTCCCTCTTCTCTATTTTCTGTCTGAAAATTACAGCTTCCTGGTGGAAAAGGTTTATTTGGTTTTCTTAAATGTCTTGGAATATTCAGCTAGCTTGGATCATTCTCCAGCTGGTTAATAGGCAAACAAGAACATGCAGCTGGTCAGTGTAAATCTGGAGCTGGGAATGGTCTGGAGGGGATGCAGGATTGCCTGGCTGGTAGTTGGGGGTGTGCTGAGCAGATGGCAGCATTGTTGCTAGGGCAAGAACATGAGACAGGTAGAAGCACTAGAGGACATTGTAATCAGGAGGGATGGGGAAAACTGTGGTACAAAAATGACAAAATTAATTGATAGAGGTCAAACCCTACAGGTAATGTAAATTCATTAGCTCTCATATTCTCTCATGCAGCAGCAGAAAAAGTGTAAAACCGACCTAAATTTTTTGGATAGAAGAAATGTAAACCCCACCCCCCCCCAAAAAAAAAAAAAAAAAAAAAAAAAAAAACAAACAGAACCCAAACCAAAAAAGCTCAGGCCGCAGTCTGAGTATTATCTGTCCCACCTGTTCTTGTATTAGTTCTTCCTTAACTTTTATATGTAAATGTATATAGATATTTTGGGCAGAATTTGTAGGCTGGGTTAAGCAGGGTGAATATTATAAACAATGAGGATAAAATAGTATAAAAGGTAGGTTATCTTGATATTTGCATCACTATCTTATGTGGAGCTTGGCATTGTGCTGGATTTCATCTTTGTCTTCATTGCTTCGGTCATCAAATTTCTACTTTTTAAAAAAAGAAATTTAGGGAGAATGGGGACATTGAAATTTAGCATTAGAGGTCATATAAAAACATTTCTGATGACTTCAGCTATTTACTTTTCTGCTCTTAAACTTTCACTTCAACACCTCTGAGAGCACTTGTTGCCCTATCCTTTGTAGATGCCAAATTTACACGGGTTTCAAAACAAAATGGACGGCTCCCTGCTGAGTTTTCTTCCTTTAAACACATCATTTCTGGTCTCAGAAGGTTTATCTGCAGTCTGCAGGACTGTGGATGGGTGGTGAGGGGTGGAATTATGACATATTTTCTTTCCATCAGTGTTGGTTCACTGACACCAGTTTTATCTGTCCCAGTTTCTGATGGAACAAGTCCAGATTGTAGTTAAATGCACTCATCAAAAATAAAAGGCAAACCCCCAAGAAATTGCTAGTCTTCTTCCCCAAACCTTTCTTCTTCTCACCCAAATCTTTCTGCCTCTCCCTGCTCTGTGTTTGGAGGAATCTCCTGTTCTTCAATCCAGGTCCCAAATTCAGGAGCTGTTTCTGGAAGCCAGGCAAGAGGAACTGTCTGCTGTGATCATGTCTCCATTAAATCAGGGGGATTTCAGTGTAGTTTGGATCTGTCTGTAGTTCCCAGCCAGTTTAAATTTGTAAAGTTTTTTTACTTAAGGATTTTAAACCAAATAGTCACTTTGCTGAAAGGAGATCAAGCTTTGAAAAACAAAATGGAGTAGTCCATTGGAAAATCCTTACTGGAGTGTGGCACTGTTGTCAGATCCAGAATTTTTTTTTCCAGATGTTAATTTGTTATTGCTCAAATTGTTAAAAACTTATAAAAGAATTGTAACTGTTCAGGAGAGGCATTCTGGTCTGACCATTTCCTCCCTCCTTTGATGTGTTTGCCATTACAGAGTTAAGTCTTTGTATTTGCTATAATGTCATGAATTAGTGGCCATGGATGCTTTTTTTCTGTCTTGTAGCCATGGATGCTTTTTATCTGTCTTGTAAATGAACACTAAAAACTTGCCAAGCTCTTAATCTCTTTGCACCAAAAAATAGCTTTGATCATTGCAGGATACGATTCCTACTAAATGTGTGTGATATTAATATCTTTTTTTTTAATATGTCAATCTTAGCTAGAATTTCCTTGAGCAAAGTGACTGGGACACCAATAGGGAGAAAGTTAGGAAATGCAGAATTTCTATAGATCAGATAAAATGCTTAAAATACCTCTTTAAGAACCTTTTAAAATTTTTAACTGTTGATTTGCATTTTCAGTGTAGTACAGGCATTGCAGCAAGCCTTGTTGAAGGGCAGTATTAAACCTTTTATTTACAGAGTGCAATTGGGTCACTTCCCTCCTGTAAATATTCCAGACCAAATGTTTGTTGGCTTGATTTATAAAGAATTATCAGGAATTACACACAACTCAGTGTAGCTACAGTTCAGTCTGTGCTAGAGGTCTTTCTGCTGCAAAATCAAGGCCAACATCTTTTCAAGGCTGGTTTCAAAGGAGATTAAAGAAAATCTACAAAATGGGATTTTCCTAAACTAAAATTCAGGTTGGGGTAAATGACATTTAGGTTACTGCCTCAGGACACACCTCAAGTGTGGGCAGCCACTTAGCAGCTTAAGCCTTATTGAGGGTTATTCCTTCCAATAATGAAAGTGAGTTTGTGCTTTCAGAGTGATAAACAATACCCTCCTCAGTGAGCAAGGAGATTAACAATACATGACATTAAACACAAGATGTGCAAAAAGGAACAGCATACTTACTAACTCCTCTGAGCTTTATATTATCTCAAAACATAAATTTTGTTGCCAATGGAACTCTATATAAGAATTAATTAGGGAACTTCACAAGCAGTCAAAACTCTTGTATGCCATTATAAATTTATCATTGCTGAAAGGATCTATTTCTGCTGTCAGACATCATGCTTATGTGGCAGAATATGGAATAAATAATCTTCTTCCTATATAAAGAGCCCTGGAAAAATGTTTGGAAAACTCGTTTTTAAAAAGCCAAACGTGTTTATTTTCTGTAAGGCATTGCTGATGAAACAACCAGCTAGGATGCTGCCATTCAAATATTCAAGCAATTGCAGCAGATCCCTTGGTCTCCACAATCAGAGATAACCTCCACAGGGGTGTGTTGAATTCTGCAGTGCTTGAGGCTGTCCATAGGTGTTTCCCCCAAAAGAGAGGCAGGAGGTGTGCTGGGAGTAAACCCCTGCCATCTGAGTGCTTAGGCAAAGTCCTCTTGGACTGCAGGACCAACTTACCTTTCCATTCATTTTTATTTGAATTGCATTAACCTGAAACAATTGCTCTCTTCAGTATTTTTCTAAGCTTATGTCACTCATTCCAGTGTCAGTATTAGATGTGTAATTGCAGTTATATATCTAATACTATCAACCTACTTGGGAAAGCCAGTACTTTGTATTTCCAGTTATTTCCTATAGTTAAAAATTCTGTGCTACTACATATTTCAGTAACTCAACAATTCCACCCCTAAGAGGTGTCAGATTAGGGGATATTGGGAGGGGAATTACATATGCCATTCTTGTAGACATTCAAGGCCCAGCCAATATGAAGATCTGAATGTCTCAGAAGTGTTTTTCCTGCAGTATGTTACTAAAGTGACTTCACTTGCAACTGAGAAAAGTTCTTTTTCCCATCCTCTGTGCACTCTCAGGTGCCTTGTGCAGCTCAAAGACCATCACAGAAAACAAGACATCCAGATTACTGGAGTCTGCACAGCACTACTGACACAGGCTCCTGTGGGACCTTGCCCTTGCTGTCCCCACAGGAGCAGCCTTCTCTACAGTGCCAAGAAACACAGCATGAACAGCTGCTGAGCAGTGGAGAAAGGGGGAGCATGAAAAGGTGATGAAAGAGCTGCTGAAGAGCCCAAATTTAACCCTCTGAAGGCTGACCTGGCAGGACTGGATCTGTATGTGATACTGCAGAGCCTGGATGTGAGTGCTGGGTGGTGAAATGAGAGCAGGGGGAAGAAGGACAGGGGACCAGAGCAGTGAAGATGTGAGGGGCTGCCAGAGGAGCTGACTCAGGGCACAGCCTGGGCTGTCTCAGCAGGCACTGTCCCCACCAGGAAAGGGCTGTGCCTGGGTATTCAGTCACAGTGGCTATAAACAGGGCAGAAACACTTCAGAGAAAGTGATGTTCTAATTTTTTCTTTGGCTCTTGGAGTGGACACTGTGTTATACTGTTGTTCTAAGCTTTGGGGAGCCTCAGGCAGGTAAGGACTTAATGCTGTCAAACCTTCAGTCTGAGTCTTTCCTATCTCTTGGGTGGTTTTGCATCAGATTCTCTCATGTCTCTGTTGCATCATTTTACTGACAGGCCACATTTGCCAGAAATTCACACTTTTGCTGCACATCTTTCACACACACACACACACACTGTACTGTGGGTGTGATCCTCATCCTGCTTTGTCTGCTGTTTTTATCCATGCTGTATGTCACCTTAAATGCACAATATTAGACAAAACTGCTCAGGAGCAATATTTTTATAGCTAGCAAATCTGTGTGGTCTAATGTTATCATTTCTAACTGAAGGTGATGTGTTGAGCTATGTGAAACTATTGCCCCATAAATACCTGGGAGTGCCTGAGATGTGTTTATTTGTGGTTCAGCTTGCTGCCTGATGAGCAGGAGCTCTCAAACATTCTTCTTGTCTTTCTTTCATGTTTCATTTTCTTACAGGCCCATGGTTGGTTGTTTTTAATGCCATGAAGATGAAGTTCCTTCTGTGATAGAAAGTCTTGGAGCCATTATCAAAGTGTGACTTTGCTGAAGTTAATCTATCATATCACTCTTACCTGTTTGAAATGTTCTCCTTTTATTGTAGTGAGTCCTTAATGTGGGTGTGATTTGCATGAAACAAATCCCTTGGAAGGACATCCTACAGCCTCTTCCTGGGTGCTCCTGTTCCTATGGGCTCTCTACCAAGACACAGTGCAAGAAATTAAATGCCAGCATTTGTGGGTACACCTGCCTTGCTCAAGGCTACCCCTGAAATATTAGATTAGAAATTCGGGTTGGATAATAAGACTTTCAGTGATGATATTGAAACAGTGAAGTATTTTCTGGAAGAGATTACAGTTCTTTTTAAAGAAGAAAGGCAAGACAAATTTCTGTTGGGAATGGCTAGACAGAGTTGATTTGGATTTGGGAAGGACCTAGGTACTTTTGTAGATCCCTTCCATCCTATAATTCTGCATTCTGTGCTTCATCATTTCACAGACAGTCTACCAAGATGAAAAAATCTTAATGGAGGTTGTTAAAATAGAAATCTGTCAGATTTCTGTGAATTACAAGCCAAGCAGAAGATCTCCAGAGAGAGGGGGGAAACAACTCTGAAAACCTTGTACTCAAAGATAGGTCTACACCTGAGAACATTAACACAATGTGAAAGCCTGAAAACATCTGCCATCAAGTGAGATCCAGGAGATCTGTGTGAAACCAGATCTGTGTGAAACTCTAACTACAGCCTGTTCTGAACACACAGGAGAGGCTGAAAATGTGGAGATATTGAAGAAACTTGAAGTTAAGGGGCAATGAGCAGTGGAAAAAAGACTTCTGTACTTTGATTTATATATTATTTTCTAATGTCTGAGAATTGAAATATTGAGCGGCTTTTCATATTTAATAATATTTATGAAATAGTTTAATTGAATTATTCAAGTTCCCGAATTTTAAAAATATATTATTTCAGATTTTGATCATGTTATGGGTAAAAGCTATCCTGGCATGAGGAGACATTTTGGCAAAGAACAGTGTGAAGGAAATTACATTTTGGTGTTATATTTTGAACATGGTAGCATGTAATGTTTTGACAACCCCTAGCTTTTATTAGTTTAGGTATTCAGTTCTAATGAAAAGCTTAATAATAGAACATGACCACCTCTGTAGAGAAAACACAGGGGCTGTAAATGTTACAGAAATAGTGTTAATGGGTGAAATTAGAAAATTAATACTTTGTAGGAAACAGGAATAGCATGCACACCCTGCTGGCTGCTCAGTGAGTAGAAATAACAACGCAGCCCCTCTAAAACAGATAAACATGCTGTAGCTGAGCTGAATTGGAGTGTGGAGGATGAGGGATCTTGCAGGCTTTAGGCAGCAAATTCATCACTTTGGACAGTAGATGGAAACATGGAAGGCAGATCCAAAGCAATGCAAACTGGAATAAAGAGTTTTAAAATGCTTGCATGTGAGGATGTCTTGAAAATTGTTGCAAGAGTCATAAGGTGTCATATTGTTGAGGACCACTTAGGTATGTTTGCTGAATTAGGAGATGTAAAAGAATGAAAAAAGCTATGAAATGAGGGAGAAGGTTTTATTAAGGAGTTAATAATGTAGAAAGTTGCTAAAATGAGGAAGTAAATGAACAATGCTATATGCTTCTTTCTCTAACTCATCTACAATGGCAACAGAAATACTTGAATTGAATTAAAACAAATATATCTTTTTATTCAATAAACTGTTCTCCAATTTTCCTTACATAAAGCTCACTTATTGCATATATCAGAGGTGATTTCTTCGTAGTATTCTATGCTGGCTGTACCTGAGGCTCACTATTGAGCTTGAAGGAGTCTTGGGATTGAACTTGATTTCTTTAGGAGTGGTAAATTAGATACTTCCATTGATGCATTTAGATGTGAAGGGGAAACAGGCTTGATGAGGATTTTATACTACATGGCAATTTAGGACTGAGATATGCACAATTCCTGTTTTACCATCCAGCATCTCATTTGTATCATTAATGGGATCTCCAGAATTTCAAATTTAATGAAGGTTTAAAATGAAAGATGTTTGGATATTTACAGGTGTTAAACTTTTACTTGATGTATTTGTCCCATATTTCCTTTCTCTTAGATATATGTCTACTCCTTACTCTCTTTTATTTTTTCCTCTGAGGTGGAAAATTTGTTTAAAAAAGTCATCTGATGCAGAGAGCAGAACCAGAATCTGTGTCCAATGTATTGGCTCAGAGTGAGGTTTGACTGACATTGAACTGGGTGGTCCCTTGTGATGGCCAAAAGTGATTGTTAGGGGGATAAAAAGACAAGGCTTCTGTAGTGTGATTCTCTCTGTTGACTTTTAATACAGTTATTTTGTTGATTGATTGAGTTTTCAGAGAAACCACACCAAGTACAGCTTTGGGCTACAGACTTTCCCAGCCTTTAGTTATAGAAGAAAAAAATATCTGTTTAATCACTCTTAGCATTATTTATACTTTGGCTCTCCACAGAGCTGCTTTTAAATATTCCTGTGGTCAGAGAAGGATGAGTAGTCCACAACATCTGTCTGATGTTAAACATGATGCCTTGTGAAGGCTGCCCTAGAACAGAGACTGGACAGAGCTAAAGAATAAAGCAGGGATTTATTAAAAGGCCTCAATGGATCCACCTTGGGCAGCACAAGAGCCCAACCAGGGCTACACCCAAGATGAACCAAAATGGTCCCAAAATGCACGACTGGTCACAGGGTCTCACACTTTTATAAGTTCTGCTCCATTTGCATATTGGAGTTAATTGTCCAATTACAGCCTCAGGTTATGAAGTTCCATCCTTCTTGTTTTTCTCTCTCGAGCCCACGTTGTTTATGCTCTGGGCCTGAGATTTGGATCATTTGTCCTTGGTTCCCAGCTGGAGAAGGAATTGTTTTGTCTCTCTACTCTGTGAAGAGAGTTCACCATCCCCTAATAAGAAATTCAGAAGTACACACTAAAGCAGCACAGAATCTGAGAAATAGAAAAGCTAAAACCTGAGGCATCAAACAGACAAGTACATTAAGATGTGCCACCAGCAGGAGCCCTATCTGTGGGTTGTGCACGGGCTGGGTGTAATGGTGCCACACCCTGTGCTGAAGGAACTGCTCCTCCCTGCAAAGCCAGGGACAGACCCAGCCTTTGGTCCTGCTCACTTGTCCCAGACAATCAATTTATCTGTGCAGCCACACTGATACTCCAGCTAAACTTGCTGCATTAATTATATCTGCCCTGAGCTTACAAGCTTTTAGAGCTATTTGGAACATAAATTTTGCAAGCTTGCAAGTCAGTAAGGGGTTTTCTTCTTCCAAGGTACCAAACTTGCAATTAAATGGAACTGCCAGGTGCTGGTCATTACCAAAACTCTCCTTCAATCTGTGGATTTAGGGTAAAGGAGTGATATTTTTAAGTTATTGAATCAGTACCAGGGAATGGTTATACTTTAACACACTTCGTGTTGGAGACTTTCTGTCACTCTCAAAATGGGACTTGTTCAAGTGTGTTCTTGCCAAGGAATGTGACAGAGACATTTTCTTCAATGTACTCCTTTACAAGTTAAAAGCATGGACTGAGATGCATTACACACATTCAAACCCACAATTGGGTCTAATGTGCACTATCTTGGTGTTGTGAGTAGTTAATGATGGAGTATTTGGGCTCTGACAGAGCTGTATAATTTTTTAAAATGCCTACTAATATACCACAAATTCTATTTTAGAATGTAACAGTCCTTGTAGTGGTGTCTTAGTGCACTTAAGGAGGTCTCTGTTTGCTCCCTCAGGATGAGATGAAATGTGTAATTTGGGAAATCTGAACAGACAGTTTGTGAAGAGACAGCACAGAGACAGGACTATCCCTAAGCCCATGTTAGAAAGTATTTCCCAGGAAACTGAGTATAGTTTTGTGAGGTTCTGGATGCTTCCTCTTGAGTTTCCTTAAACTCAATCTGTTTGTGGATAGCTTCTATCACCATGGCTGAATTTTTATATTAGTAGCCACATTTATTCAGACAGTAGTCTTTAACTGGAAAGTGTTCTGAAACTGTTAGGTGTTCTGATGAAGTAGGAAGGAGAGCTTTTATCCACCAAGCATTGTTTTGGGTCAATAATTAGTTTGTGGTCCACCAATATAAAAAACCTTCTGAGTGTCTATTTGATATCTATTTTTGATGAAAGATTTCATTGCTGGTTAAAATTCTCTGGCTTCTGTTTAATCTCTTCCAGTGGTTCAGCTGCTGTAGGAGAAGAGAATGTAAGACATGTTATATTGCTCATTACTTACACACATAAATATTTGAATATTTTGGTATTTCAGTCCTATCTGTTGGAGGGACTTTGTTTTGAAAAGTATCTTCTTGTATCAAGCCACAGCAGACTTCCTGATTGTTCCAAACATGAGTTCTTAGCAAAATAAATGGCAACAGAGCTATAAACTGAACTGAAGAGAGCTGCCTTTAATAGAAACCTTCAATCCCAAGTTTTCTGCAGAACACTCTTGGAAGACAAAATCAGGAAAATGAGCCAGGCTGGGACAGCCCCAGAAAACAACAGTCCAGGGACCCATAGCTTGAATGCCATCAGTGTCTCCTGTAAAACACCTGACTGAGGAGGGAGCCCCAGCCAAGCCCTTGTGTGCCCCAGTGCAGAGTGGCAGAGTTTCTTTCATATGGGCTGAGCATTTTTCTCTCTTTATGAAGGGATGTTGTGAGCAGGCACTGCCAGAGAATGTTGCTCTCACAAAGGGCAGCCTCTGCAAAGTGGGTCATGGAGGGTTGCAGGAGTTACTGCAAAGGCAAACCCAGCAATGGCTCCTTTTATCCCTGCTGGTTTCTCTCCTTCTCTCCCCCCTCACTCCCAGCATAGATCAGATTCCTTATAGCAGCTGCTTGACTTCCAAAAATGCTCAACCCTCCTGTCTCCCACTGAGAGGAGGAAATGGTTACTATGGCTTCACTGCACAAGAACAGATGCATTTCAATATGTTGGGTACTAACCACACTGTTAGTGCTTCAGGCTGTGTAAGTCCAGAACAGAATCCTGCCCATGGACAGCCCAGATAATGCTGCCCTGGCTCTGAATTCCTTGCACTTCATTTCTGACACTGTAGAGAGTAGCAGTGAAAAATAACAGAAGAGGTCTGAGTCCTGCTTGTGCTCTTCCTTGACTGGTGTTTCACCAGGTTTCAGAGTGATTAAGGGCCCTAAGAGAGGATAATGCATTCAGATGAGCCAAAGGCTGCATCTGGGACTGATCCTACCCTCAGCATATAAGGAAACAGTCAATGGACATATGTAGATTAAGAAAGGGGGGGTGGGAAGCTATGGCAATTTCCAGCAAGAGGGAAGGGGATTTTGGTGTCTATGCTATTTACCTGTTGATATATTGCAGCCTATTAAAGGGAAGAGAGTGCACACTGTACATTGGAGTTGAGAGAAACTAATTTTCAGACTTTTGGGGAAATTTGAGTGGGGATCTGAGTGGTGTGGTTTGAACCCTCCTCTCTGTGCAAAGTTAGTGAGTGAATCATCAGAAACATTTTGACATTCTGCCCATGCAATCCTATTCACTTCAGCTCATTTCTAAAACCTGATTCTGTGCTCTGATGTATTCATTCTGAAGGGAGTCGGGGTGGACTGGGAATAGTTTCTGGATCTTTTCCTCCATCACTAACTTCTATAGGGGCTCTAAATAGAAATGTAGCATACTCTGCTGAAGCACATGAAATGTCAGTTCTACAGTGCTGTCATTCATAAGAACTCAGTGATGTTATGGTAGTCAGTTCCCTAAAATCACAGTCATTTTGGCATTTCTCTATTTTTTCATCTTTGCAGAAAATGGTGGCTCTGAGAATCAACCTGTCTAATTTGAGCGAGACCTTCCATTAAATGAACAAATAAGCTCTCTCTTTCTGATTGTCTCAGATCTTGAAAGGTTTTCAAAAGTCCTTTTTTTGCTAACATCACAAGGCTTTACAGTTTAGAAAGCCTAGAATTCAAAGCTTCATCTACATTTTTAATCTACAAAAGTAAATCTTCTGCACATCTTAGACTTCTGGTAAGTGGGTCTCTTATTTTATCCTCCATTATTTCTTTTGATTGGAGTTTTACTGCTGTGTTTTCTAAAGCACCACTATTCATTTCTTTCATATATGAAAATGTGTTTAAAGACTTGTCCATCTGCAAGGTCATTTATTTTCTAGGCATCTTTATAAATCAACCCAAGTACTCTAAACACGATAGCAGGTTAATTTATAAGTGCCCTCAGTGGGGATACAAAAAGATTTGAATAAATCATTGGATTGCTTAAGACTGGAGGTCAGGTAGAAAGAGGCAGAAAGAAGGTAATTGGAGTGATATCTCCAGGGGAAGAATTAACAGAGCTGTTTCCAAATAGCACAGAAATACCCCAGTCAGTGTGTGGGACAGGTGAGCCCCGAGCAGAGTCACCTGCTCAGGAAGCACAGTGAGGACAAGTGCCCAGCAATCAGCCTGTGCCCAGGGTTGGCACTGTGTCCCCTGTGCTGGTGAGGATGGGGACACTGCCTTGCAAAGGATGTGTGAGGCTTGGGCACGTGGTGGCTACGAGGAAAGGGAATTATTGCTCTTGCCTGTTCCTGACAGCTGCTAAAGAGCCTGTCCTGAGATGCTCTGGGAGGGTGTGCTGCAAGGAGCAGTGTCTAAATACAGTTTATCACTAGGCTGTCCCCAAGACAAGGCTTATGAGCCAGGAGGACCAGCCCTGTGGTCTGTGAGTGGCACAGCCAGTGCTGGGTGTGTTCAGGCTCCCTGTGGGATTCTGGTCCTGTGCCACCTGTAATATATCCTCATCCTGTGCTTCAGAGGTACGTGTTTGTCTTGGCTACATTCCTCCTTCTACTAAATCTATAGCATCTCTGAAAGGCTGTGGCAGAGCAAGAGTTGGCACCCAAATTTCTTTCTTATCTGGATACCATTTCATTGACTAGTCACTTCTGACTTTTTATACAGCATCTCTTCCACGTGTGACTTTCTTTTCATTCTTGTTCTGATGTGAACAGGATGTGATATGCTCAAAAGAACATCTGAGGCTATCAAAACACAATGAATAATGTCTGAAAAATATTAAAGAAAAGGAGAAAATATTAAAAAGATTTAGTTGCAGTGAAAAAACATCTCGTCTTCCTACATGATTCTTGGCCTCTGAGGCTTACCTTGAGGTGAGCATAGGAATCATCAAAAGTTGCCCTTCCTTTGACAGTCAGGACTTGTTTCTGTGCCTGCTAAAGCCCTTTGCACATTAATGCCCTGGCCCTTTGTTGGCTTCCCTTTTTCTGTGGCTTGGGCAGGACAGCTGTAACAACTTCACTGAAATGTCCAAGAGCAGAATAAAATCTGTCTTGCAAAGAAATGTTAGTTTCTTTATCCTTGTGGGATTATGTATATATACAATAAAAGGGAGTTCAGTGTTCCTTACTGGTTACTTAGAAGATTACCCTTCCAGCAGCCTCAGTTCACTGAGGCACTTAAGCATGGATTTAATTTTAAGCACAGAATGAAGCGAGAGCCAGTTGTGAGCTCTGTGCTTTTCATCTCCCCAGCTTGAATTATCTTCCTTGCTGCTCTGATCTTATCTTCCACTTACATATTCTCAGTCCTCTATGGCTTCCTATCTTGTCACCTGTTTCACATACCTTAATCTCACCTTAAAAATGCCACCCAGTTCTTCCTATCTAGAGATTTGCCTCACACAGAGGCAGTCTCTGAATCGCACTTGACTGGCAAATTCCCTTGACCTGCTGCACATTCCCTTTTCTGAGCACAGGGCTGCTATTCTTTTTCCCTTGTCCCTGTCCCCCACCCCACCAAGGACCTTGCTGGTGGTCCCTTGCCACATTTGCCAGCACTTTCCCAAATAATTCCCTGCCCTTGTTCCTCTCACTCATCTCATTGTTCTTTACCACAATTTAATTTGAATGTATGGTACACCTTAAAAACTTCAGAACAATAGGTATCACAAAGAATTAAATTCTCAAATGACAGGGTCAATATTTCTTTGTAAGAGCTGTGTGTGCCAATTCAGGTGCAAAGGTCAGGCATGGACCTGAGGTCCAGCTGGCTGAGGGGGGTTCATGGGTTCATTCCTGGTCGCTGCATGGAGAGACAAGTGGGTGATGTTTGAGGAAGGAGGCCCCACGGAGATACCAATGCACACAGTGTCTCTCTCTTGCTTTTCCCTTGCATGCTAATGTCTGTGGATGCTTTGTTTCAGAGCTGATTGGAAAGACTGATTACATTGAAGGAAGGTATTTGCAGAGGACAACAATAATAAAAGCTGTTAAAGCTTCAGTACATCCCACCTTTCAAAATCGCTAAAAATGTCACCCTTTCAGATTTTTTGGTCTTCGCCTTTTTAGTTCTTCCAATTCTAACATAATAAAAGTAGTAAAACCTCTGGTGAATGGCCATTTAAACTTTTATTACAACTTTGATGCTAGAGGACAGAATTTGGTCCCTCATGAAGTTGTGCTATTATTCACTACCAGTAATATAGTAAATCAGTTCACTCTTTTATGATGAACTGTACTTTAATTCTTACAAAGCAGTGTAATTTCACTCTAATGAAACACTTTTTCTCCCCAGCAAAGCTAATTTCAAGTCATGTTTACTTACCTGACTAACCTTGTCTTTGCTTGTTGCCTGACTTATTTTTCAGTAAGTGCTGTTGGGATTTACTGTGATTTGTTAACTATTATTTCCACCAATTACCTGTTTAAATTGTATTCAGATTGTAACATGACTGAAATGACAGGAATTAAAAACAGATCCTTTTCTCTAGGGCTCAAGACATGGAACCATAAAATAAAATGCCTTGAAAACTTGTTAAAAGCCTGGATTAATTCTAAAATTCATAAATAAAACGATTGCAGCAATTAACTTCATCTCTCTTAAGAGACTCTAACTATACAAGTTAATCTCTGAAGGTTCTTTGAAAGTATTGCCCACAGTCATTTCCAGGCACGAGGTCTCAGCAGAGCCCTGTCCTACTTGAGAGGTTCAGGCTCACCGAGGCGGGAGGATTTCCCACTTATGCTCCGAGGAGTCTGCGTTTGGTTTGCTGGAAATGTGCTCTGGGAACAAGAGCCAAAAGCAGTTGTGGCATATAATCATTAGCAAAGACTTCTATAACCTTTTCTATAAGTCAGCTCTGACCGCATTTCCAAATGTGTCACTGCCATGAGCAAGTTACTTTGTTTGTGAGAATTAATTCACAGCCGGTAACAAACTACCGGGACAGTTTTATCTGAGGTTCTGCTCATAAATTTGAAAATGCCCCATTTACCAAGTGACCAGTTTTACTTAAACATTTTTCAAACACTGCCTTAGAGAATTAGGAAGACCAGGAAAGGGAGAAGAGTTGCTGTTTCTGTTTAAAACACGAGCCAGAGGTTTTTAATGATCTTTAGTCTGCAGCTCCCACGGGGTAACTCAGTATCGCAGCAATGGGCTGTTAATTAGCTAGGTTGGATAATTGAAGCCACGCTGCCTGCAGTTCAATGTGAGTGACAGAAGCTGCTCAAAAGGCAAAATAAAATGTACATGATATGAAGTTGCTGAGCTCCCTGTGCCTCATCAGCCTGCAATAGGTACTAGAGCTGGCTGTTTAAAAATTGGCCCACAGATGTCCACAGACCTTTGTGGTGGTATTGCAGTCCCTAGGTGATACCTGAAAGCTGCTGGTCATATCCTTCACTGCAGAAAAAGAGTGAACAAATCAATCCCAAAAGAGCTGCAAAGCTCCATACTATAGCTGAAGAAGTAGCTTAATTGTTTTGTAGCAAAGCAAAAAATGCCTTGCTTTCCGGGCAGGAGGCAGATGCACACCTTCACATTCGGACAAGCTGGCCAGTTCCAAGGCAGCTCTCATCCAGGAGCCAGGGATCTGCAATGCAGAGATGAGTATCACTACCTTCAATTTTACAGATCAGAAAACTGAAACACAAAAAAACGTAAAATTAATTACCCCAGATCTGTTTTTCCCATGGTATTGTCATTTATAAAACTGGAGCTGGCCCATGCTAATTCTTCATCCAGTTGGCTCTGAAGCTTTTCTGTCCTGTTTTGTGCAGCACCTCTTTAATCATGGGCAATATATTCTGTGACAGAGCCTTGTAGGTCTTGCATAGCGGGTAGATAGAGCAATAAAGTGAGTGTGTAAGGACTGAAATGCAGCTTCTCATCACAATTACTTGGCAGTCGTGCCTTGAGTTCAGAGCACCCTGAACGATAGTCTAATTCTTACTAGATTTATCACTGGTAAAGATGTGATTGCTGATCTCACTGAAGGCTCCTTCTGCTTTTTAAGTGATTATTTTGCTTAAAGGCATGAAGTGTCCCAGTAGTTTCTATCAGTTATAAATGCTATTTTTCCCCCTAGGACTCAGCAGAATTTGTCATGGATGTTTTTGCTGCCGTTAGGTTATGGGAGGCCATTCTGGCTCACTGTATCTATAGCACTCTCAAAAGCTTGCTTTAGTTACATTTCAAGCACAGTTTCTCTATTTCTTGTAAACTGCAGATGTCCTTGAAGAATATTTAATTCTCTGAAATTTTCCATCTTAGATTTTATCAAAATATATAGCAAACACCGTTAAATTCCTTTTACAGATAAAAATGAAGGACATATGGTTGAAAAGGACATATGGATACAAAATGTGCATATTTATACAAACATGTCCTGGTCAGCTGAGATTATCCTTTTCTTTCTCTTGTGATCAAAATATGATAAGACAGAAAGGATAGTGTATTTCCTACAGAGCCAGATATGAACCTTGCAAAAGGCATTAGGAAGATTTCCAGTGATTTCCCTTAGCCTTGGTTCAGGTCTTTGTTGCTGGGTGAACACCAGCACCAAAGCTGGGTGCAGTCTGGGCTAAGTTTAGCCAAGTGTAAACTCCTTGCAAGCAGTTAAAGACACAAAATATTTTCAATGTAATTTCATATTTCATATCAAAATATTTTCAGTGTAATTTCATTTCCATTTTAAGTGTGTACTTTAAAGAAATAAATATGAAAAATAAGCTTAACCAAAGAAAATAACGACATGCACAATGGATTCATAAGGACATGATGATATGGACAGAGAGGTTTGCCTGTTGTTCTGATTCAGTTCCCAAGGAAATCAACAGGAGATAACTCTGTTTGCAAGTGAACAGTGTTAGTCACCTTCTCTACCAGCTTCTAAGGCCCTCAACTCCTGTGTAGGTAAACAGCTCAGCTAGTAAATAAGTGTGTAGGATCTGTAAGAGCTACACCAGCTACACAATATGAAGATCTGTTCCTGAAGCATCTGCTGGTAACATCAAATATTCAGACAGCCCAACAATTTAGCTGTTTGAATTTCAAAATCTCATAAAGATAAATCTCATAAAGTGCTCTGCTGTCATGCTGTAAACATGGTTTGTGTTTTTCTTGTGCTGCTTGTGTTTTCTGAGAGGATCGTTTTCATATTTTAATGAAGAACATTCATGTCCATGACACACCTTCCAGCAATCCTATTTCAATATACTGAAATACCTCATCAGTGGCAGCTTTGGATTGAAAATGGGCTTTTGTGGATCATGGGGAGCATGAAAAAGAAGATGTTTTCTTGTCTGTGTGTTCAACAGCTTTCTAATTTCTCTTGTTTCTTTCAAGTAGCATTGCAATTGCTTGTATTGGTAGAGCATTTTACAAATCACTAAGATTTAAATTTTCTTCCAAGTCTCTAATGAGATTAAATGTAGCCAAACAAATGTGGAAGATTTGCACTCTCTTATGGGCAATAAGGAATATTTCCTATAGTAATTCCTGTTCTGTTAATACCAGGTAAGAGTGTCCATGTGTATATTGCATGACTCTTATTTATTTCCTTTCTACCTTTAAATGTTTCATAAGTCATATGATGTAAAAAGTCACTTCTCAGTAACAGAAAGGAGAAAAATAAGAGGTATTGAAATATTGAGTATTTCCTGGTGAAGCAGCTTGTGTTGCCAGCTCCCATTCCCATTCCATGAAAGTTGAGGGCTTTCCAGCTTTCTCTTGTTCTCAGCAAAGCCTGTGGGGCTCAGTGGCTCCTGCACTGCTGTGGGCTGGAGATGTGCTGTGGCAGCTGACAGTTAATGTGGAGTGCTGGGAAATCTCAGGGAAAATGGATTTATAAGGAATCTAAACTCCCAACTGCAACACTGCATCAAGGGGCTCTAAGCATTCATGAGCTCAAGGCTCAGCTCAGTACTTAAGTAAAGCAGCCAGAGCTGTCATTTGGAAGAAGGCTATGGATGAAAAGGAAAAAGCATGAGATAGATGCCATCTATCCTCTCTCTCTCAAACTGAAATCTGTATTTCCCTGCCAGGCCCCTCTCAGGCTGCAGTGGGAAGGTTGCATGATCTGGGGGCTGGGAGGCTGCTGAAAGTGCCACAGGTCAAATCTCACTTCTGCACTAGATGAAGACAAACCTTCCTTATCTGTTCAGCCATGAGATAGCAACAGCTGTCCTGTGCAGGGCCAGGAGTTGGACTTTGAGGATCCTTGTGGAGCCCTTCCAGCTCAAGATAATCCATGATTCTGTGATTCCAAGGGTCAGCAGTGGATTTATGGTAAAACAAAATGGAGGAAAGCTGTGGAGCTTCTTTGCAGGAGGATGCTTCCAGTACAAGCCTCTCCCTCCAGAGCCAGCACAAGGTAAGCAGCTGGTAGAAAAGATAAAATCAGAGAATTCCAGGCTTGAGAGGCCATCCAGTCCTCCTTCTCCAAATGGGATAACTGCAGCAGTCCTGACAGCTGTCTGTCTAATCTGTCCTGTCAGATCCCCACTGATGGAGACCACTCTGCCTCCAGGTAAACTATTCCTTTCATATTCCTTTCCATGAAATAATTTTCTTGATACGTGTCTTGAATCTTCTGTTTACTGCTACTCAACCTTTTTGACGTACAGAGGAAAAAGATTGTTCTTTCCTTGCTTGCAAAAAGAGCTCCCAGTTAAGCACACCTGATCTTTTCCTGTTTGATGTTTATTTTGCAGTGCATTGTGTACTACTAAGGATATGAAAACAATCTGAATCCACCAGCCAGCTCAGAAAGTGTCAGCCAAGGATGCTAAAAGGCCTGAAAGTTTGGAGAAGTTTGAATTTGAATTTAGATGACAAGCTTTGGCCCGGGTCCAGCTGTTGCCAAAAGCCATTCTGCTGTGCACACAGTAGCTTTAACAAGCTGGAGAGATGGGCTGCCAGCCAAGCTTTGCTGGGCACAGGCAGAAACCTGTGCCACGTGCTGAATAGGAAGTGCAAGGAAGACAAAACACTGATGTCCAGGGGCCCTGGACATACAGAGAGGTCATTCTGGGGCTGGACAACACCCAGAAGGCCAAGTAACACTTGGTGCTCACATGGGCACAAGCACCCCTTGAGGCACAAAGATACTGTGTCAGGGCCAACCTCACTTTAAAAAATATCCCAAAAGGCCAGGAAACACTCCTGAGAAGTGATCTTGGCCCCTTGGGACTGCAGTGTGAAGCTGCAAAGTCAGCCTCAGTCCCAACTCTTGCCACTCAAATGTGAATATACAAAATATAGAAGCATATTGTCTGCTGTCACAATTCATCTGTAAAGCAGATGTTTCTTCTGGGGAATTATTCATGCTAAAGATCACACTTCAAAGTAAACAATAATTGTCATTTGTTCCCTTAAAAAAAAATGAAAGCTGGAAATCAAATTAATGACTACATTTCCTCAAGGGAAGAGACAGAAGAGGGAATATGATCCTTTTGGTATATTTGTAGCAAATAGTTTTAGGCAAACATATTGGTTTCACGCTATTTTCACATGGATTTAGATAAGAGGGATACAAATAACAGTCAGGGGAATAAGAGAATTTGCAGAGGAGGATGGGACAGGAAAAAGAGTACAGAGGGGCTGAAATGAGAAGACTGTAAGGTCTAGAGGGTGAATAAATTTGGGCAACAAAGAAAGCAGCAACCTGAAGGGAGAAACAGTCCATAAATTTGTAGAAATTACAAAATCCTGCACTACCAAAGCCAGACAGGTATTTTCAGGGCCGTATGGTAAGCACCATGCTGAGAGACTTGGCTCTATGTCCTTCATTGTTTTTGTAAACCTGGTTCTGCATCTGACATGTCTTGGTGTGGGCAGGCTGGGAAGGCTGCAAGGAGAGGCTGAAAGCCATTAGGTTTTCTTATGGGTCACTGCTTTGCAGCCTTCTGGTTAAGACTTCATTTCAGTGAGCTCCTACCACTTCACAGAAGCCAAAAGCAGTTGTGTTTCAAATTACTGCATGATTTATCACCCAGACCAATTTTTACCTACCTTGGGTCAAATATGGATGGCAGCCCCTAAGTGTTTATGAATTGCCTGGGAAGTCAGAGTTCTGTGTGACACTGTTCTTGGACTCACAGGCTGCTTTCCTATGAATAAATTAAATGGTGCCAGGGCACATTCCCAGGCACCAGACCTGAGCTGTGTGCCTGCATTGCCAGAATGGTCCTGACTGGTCTGCCACAGAGGTGCAGAACCCCCTTTTGGCTGGTTTGGATCCCACAAGTCTGTCCACATAGAAATCTTCCACATTAAACATTTTGGACTCACTCACTGACCATGATTTTTAACAATATTTGGTCGGGTAAACTTCTGATCTTAACTGACTATATGCACGATTTCAGAACTGGAAAAATGCTTATTTTGCATTTGTGTCAGCCACATAAACAGTGATGTATGGACCTATATTCCTGTTTATTGTTAGTGAAAGTTAAGAAAATATTTTGAAAAATGATACCAATATTTTGATTCTTCATATTTATCTCTTCTTGGAAATTCCTTGGATCATTAATCACTTATTGTTACTTCCCTGTACCAAAGACTATTCAAAAAACTATAAATGCATTGCAGAGTCAGACTTCATCAAGTCTCTCCTCATCAGTTCAGAAGCTTGTAGCCAGGGCTAGTGCAATTGCTGTTATGAACTTTGAAAAGGGTAGTTTGTCACCTCCGTCCTGGGAGGCGACACAAGAACGACACTGAGTTGCTTTGGTGGTAGCAAACTGAAAAAAACTCTTTATTAAAACATCTGACTCCATATTTATATCTTTTTGAAATCCCAGTGTCATTGGAGGGTTACAGTGCCACCTCCTCAATGCCAACGGGCGACCCAACAGTCTGTCAGGTTCCTCGTCCTCCATAAAGGAATGTAAAACAATAAGTTATTTACATAAAGTGCATAAAAAAGTTTATACAAAAAATACAAACATCAGAAGGCTTAATAAAACTTAAAAAAATCAGGGCGACAGTAGTTGAATGCTATAGCCTTCATTAAGTTTTGATAAATGCATTCACTTCAAGTTTGTATCCCAAAGACGTTACTTTGGCTTGACTAACTCAAGAAAAAATGCTGTGTATTGGAATTTTCAAGATGAGTATCTTACCTGAATTTGGGAAGGAAACACAGGTGTTATTTAGATATTTTAATGTATTTACTTATTTTAATGTTAAAGCTGACAATTCATGACATGTCTGTGCTCGTTCTATTTCCTAGTTCCTAAAATCAGCTCCCCTCTCGAGCCGATTTGGGATCAAGGGTATGGTGTATAAATTGTTACATGACACGGTGCTGGATAATTAAACAGCTGCTTTGCAGAGCTCCCTCATTCTCAGACGAAGCAGATGTTCCATCTTTCTGCTGATTTCAAGTGTTCCTCAGTAACACATAATGTACATCAGCGTTACTCACAGCTTTGATCTGCTGGAGATTCCTAAGCGCGGTGCTCGGCTGGGGAGAATCCACACGGGCAGTGAGCGCTGGGGAGCTGCACACCCCGTCCTGATGAGAGCCCCCCAGCACATCCCAGAGTGCCCATCAGCACGTCCCAGAGTGCCCATCACCCTCTCCCAGTGAATGCCCCCCAGCACATCCCAGAGTGCCCATCAGCACGTCCCAGAGTGCCCATCACCCTATCCCAGTGAATGCCCCCCAGCACATCCCAGAGTGCCCATCAGCATGTCCCAAGGAGTTAGTGCCCACAAGCACATCCCAGTGAATGCCCATCAATCAGCACATCCCAGAGTGCCCATCAGCATGTCCCAGAGTGTCCATCAGCACCTCCCAGTGAGTGCCCATCACCCTATCCCAGTGAATGCCCTCCAGCACATCCCAGAGTGCCCATCAGCATGTCCAAATGAGTTAGTGCCCACCAGCACATCCCAGTGAGTGCCCATCACCCCATCCCAATGAGTGCCCATCAGCACATCCTGATGAGTGTCCATCACCCTGTCCCGATGAGTGCCCATCACCCCATCCCAATGAGTTAGCAGCAGCGCATCCCAATGAGTGAGTGCCCATCACCCCGTCCCACTGAGTGCCCATCACCCGCTGCCCCGCAGTTAGAGGTGCCAGACATGGTGCCATCATTTGCATTCCAATAGCTGAGAGTGGGAGCACAGAGTTACAGGAGGAGCGGGGCAAGAGGGATGCAGGAGTGGGAGTCGCCTTTTGCCTCCCTTCTGCAGCTGGCAGTGACAACCTGAGCTGCTCAGCTCCATCCTGAGCCCTCAGCAGCATCCACTCAGCACACCGGGGTGAGAGCCCACGGGGTGTGTGTGTGTGTGTGTGTGAGCAGGGAACGAGAATCTCTCCTGTATTTACCCTCTGTGCTATGAGAAGCACCAAGCCAATCCCAAATGGTAGATGAGCTGAATAAAACAATGCATCAGGTCAAGTGGTATACATTCCTCATCAAGCTCATCAAGGAAAGATATTCTGGCATCATTGCTTTCTGCCCTTTGTTATAATTTGATTTTAAAGAGACTGTGTGTGCACAGAGCTGCAGTGAGCAGGTTTACCTCCAGGTAAAGCCCTCCTGCCCACCCCTGCTCCCGGGGTCTTGTGGCTGGTACTGAAGCTGCTTCCCAGGACAGTGTGTCAGGCAGCTGCTAAAAGCCTGTGATGAAAAGAGGAATATTACAAATATTGGGAAGTGATAGCCAGGGTGTCCTGAGGAAGTGTGTGTGAGTCAAGCAAGACAGCCTGACCCCATCCTCAGCCTTCAATCAAACACTGATTTCCAAAGGTCTGTACTTCCTCAGTCAAATATTTAATTTAGTTATGTGCTTTGCTAGGATAAATTTTCATACAATGTGGAGAGTTTTGGACTTGCAGATTTTTTTAATTGGCCCTGCTAGGATGTACAAGTTGTTCTTATTCCTAATTTACATTATACATATTTATACCCATTTCCAGTGTATTTATAATGGGAATAAAGTTTATACTTCAATCCATACTTACTCCCACATGGGAAAACGCCCATGAACTTCTTATTCAGGGGATAAATGGGTATTGTAGTACATGGTCCATAATATTATTATAATTGTTATGTTGCATTGTTATGTACTGATCAAGCTCCCCAGATCCTTCAAATTACCTCTTTGAAAGTGAGTGAGGGAGATGTGCCAAATTCAGAGCCTGGCTGAGAGTCTGGCTTATTTTCTATAGATGTTGAATATTCCAAGGCTTGCACAGTATCTTTCAGGCACAGTTTTGGGGACAGACAAGTGACAAGACACAGCGTGTCCAAGCAGCAACAGCTCCCTTTATTCAGACCTTGCTTCCTTAGGAACCTGAGGAGCCCTGAGGCTGCTCCTCATTGGCTGAGCCGGGCACTTCCTGTTCAGGCAGCCAATAGCAGCCCGAGTCTGCCGCGGCCTGGGCCTGCTCTAGCGGTTGAGCCGTGTGAGGTGAGTGCGGGACGGCACCCTGGGGCGGCACGAGACAACACAGCAGCTCTGGCCAAAGCAAGCTAAAAAACTCTTTGTTAAAACATCTGACTCCATATTTATATCTTTTTAAAATGCCAGTGTCATTGGAGCGTTACAGTGCCACCTCCTCAATGTCACTGGGCAACCCAACAATCCATCAGGTTGCTCGTCCTCCATAAAGGAATGAAAAACAATCAGTTATTTACATAAAGTGCTGTGAGAAAGTTTGTGCAAAGAATGCAAACATCAGAAGGCTCAGTAAAACTTGAGAAAATCAGGGTGACATGTAATGCATATAATAATAATAATAACAATAATAATAACAATAATAATAANTAATTATTATTATTAGTAGTAGTAGTAGTATTACTATTATTAAAATATAATTATTTACACTTGGAGGCCTACAGGCCAGCTGTAGGCCACCACATGACCCTAGGTGTAACCCTAACCCTAACCCATAGAGAGTAAAAGCAGCCTTGGGCTGAGGCTGTTTCAAAGGAAAAAGCTGTGGAGGAAGGAATGTTTTGGCAGTTCTGTGTCGCCCTTGGCACACCTTTTGCAGCTGCAGTGTGCCTGGGGCTCTGGGCTTTGTGGTTTTGGAACTGTAACCCTTGGGCTGACAGGGAAGTGCCCGGCTCAGCCAGTGAGGAGCAGCCTCAGGGCTCCTCAGGTTCCTAAGGAAGCAAGGTCTGAATAAAGGGAGCTGTTGCTGCTTGGACACGCTGTGTCTTGTCACTTGTCTGTCCCCAAAACTGTGACATCTTTCAGTGATGTAGAAGCAATAACTGCCTTAGAAGGCCTCTCTTCACAGAGACAACAATTTAAAATTATTGTGTAACATGCCCTTTTCTCCATCACATGGTCCTCATTTTGTTCACCATTATTTTTAATGGACCAATTTTCTCTCTTCCTTTTCATCCACTGAGTCCTTATTATTATTATCTTCATCAAATTCTTTGTGGGCTGCCAGCATTTGATATTTCATTTCACTGATTTAATTATCTCTGTGGCTTGTTATGGGCCTGATTATTTTTATAGATCTTCAAATCCTCCTCTTTACCAGAATGCTTGCATGCAAATCTGTTTGTTCATTGTTTATACGGTGCTTGACACTTGGGCCCTTTTGTACCTTGCATTTGTTCCATTTGTTCCTTGCATTTGGTGTTTTAGACTGATCAGATTTTACAGCTTCATCCAATGAACATGGGCAGACAGGTAACACAACAGGGTCTTCCCATATGCAGGTAAAAGGATGTTACACTGGTTTAAATAATCTGATTTTGTCTTCTGAGCATCATCACCATCTTTGGAAACTTGGACAAGGGATAAAAGAAGCCACTCTGAGCTAAGGAGATTTTTGCTGTCATCTCTGCTGTAGATTAAAGAGTTCCTTACATGGGCTGCTAAGATTTTCTGCCTGACACGACACTCTAGGAATGACACAAAAGGAATCCTCACTGGCATCATGCTGTGAAAGCTCCTGCTACAGCTTTCATTGTGTTTTTCCAGGCAGCTCCCCCAAACCATTGCCCTTTATGCTTTATCTTTATGTGATCCACCATGTTTGACTCATCCCTCAGCAGCACCCCAGTGGCTGGCCCCTCAATCCTCATTCCTCCAGCAAACCAGGCCAGCCATGTGCTGTCAAGAAAGATCTTGTAGCTGTTGGTCTTTCAGAGAACCTCAGCCCAGCTTCTGCATTGTGCTGACTGGCCTCCTGTAATTGCAATTACTTTAGGAATAATGATAGACACACACATGGACACGCTGTAATTTTGTGAGTTTCTTGGATCTATTATAAACAAGAGTCCATAAGTAACTGTTTCTAATATATTTGACTAAAAAAAGTAATTGCTATTTAAATTGTTAATTTATTGTACGTAAATTAAGTGCTCAATAGGTGAAAACATTTTAATGGAAAGTAACTCAGTAATATTTTTAATAATTATTATTTTCCTGAAAGGGATCTGATGCAGAAGTCATGTAATGACAAGTTCTAATTGATGTTTTTAAAGTATATTTATTATGGATATATAGTTACTTTATTGCACATATCTCTTTCCCTCATATGCACAGGTTCCCAGCTGGAGGCCCAGTTCTGTTTTATTTTAGTCTGTTCTTCCCTGCTTTGGAAAATTCTCTCATTTGTGCTTGTAAAATAATCTCAGTCACTGCAGCACAAAGCAGGATGTAGCAGAGGCAGGGAGCTGCTGGCTTCTCCAGAAGTTCTAGTTTTAACTTCAATTGACTGTTCAGCTTTAGGTTTTGTGATGGTACTGGGTGCAAGGCCAACAGAATTCTGTTTTCTACACAGTTAGGCTTAGAGTGTGAGCCAGAGAAACCCTTGGAAGCTCCAGAGATAGAAATCAAAGTAACAGGGCAGGGCAGGCTATCTTTTTAGTGGACATCCACACAACTCCCAGGTCACAGAGATGCAGAGATGGTCCCTATTGTGTCACATCTCAGAAGAGAAAGTTTATAATTGGGGTCTTCTTGGATACATGGACACTGCCCCCGTGGTGATGGCACACGAGCAGAGCAGGGAACTCCTACAGCACAGACCTGTAGGAGACAGACAGCTCACCTGGGGAGTGGGCAAGGTGCCAGGCCTGGAGCAAAATGATTGTGCAGAAAGAAAGGATAAAGTGCAATGTCCACTGTTAATAATTTCATTTGCCATGAAGGAATGAGGAATGGGAGCTGGACAGTGGGACTGGATGTGCTTCAGGCAATGCAGCAGTGTCCCAACTATGTTCTATTCAAATATCCTGGGAGGAGTTTGAATTGGGAACAAGTAGTATCCAATTTAAGGACTGGGGGAGTAGACAGCTGATGTTCTTTCCTGGCAAAAATATTATGAGAAAATCTGTACTGACCTTTCCTTAGCACTCACTTGCTGTTCATCTTCACACATCTTCACCTCTCTGTGATTCGCTGGCATCTTTGGCATCACTGGGCAATGACTGTTCTTATTTATTTGTGAATTGAAAGAGAGGTCCTCTGAGACTAAAATGAGCAGTGGACAGGAAATGGATCTGTTGGTAGCACTGGTAGGGTGGGGATAGCCTTTAAAATGTCACTGCACTTGCCTGGATCTCTTTTTTTCCCCATCCATAAGATGGAGTTAACTATGCACATTTCCTTCATGAAAACCATTTAGTATTTTATGTTGAAAAATCCTATATATATGTTATAAGTGTTAATCATTTTTGTCACTCAGGCACTGATTTAGGAATTTCTGGAGTACTCCCACATGTTGAGAATCACACCTATCTTAAGGACGAGAATATTAGATCCCAGTACAGAACTGGGCTAATTTGACAATGACATATTTTTCTAGGATAATGCCTCAGTTAGATCTTATATAAGAAAATGAATTGCATTTATAGCTAGAAAGAACTACGGATCATATAATTTTACCTGTTTAAATCCAGGACTTCTGCATTTATTGAAGGAATTTATATATGTTTATGGTAGGGTTTCCAGAGAGACTTTGCATCTTCCTCTTCTGTTGGTCCTTTTTTACCAATGATTAATCACCTGTTTACTTACATAAAAAATCTTGTTTCCTGGATTTTTTCCTTTATTTGCAGGAAAAATAGCTAAATTACTCAGGAGGTTTTCTTTTTCTCTTTTTTTGTTTCAGGGTGTGGGTTGAGGGTCAGGTTGGTTGTTGACCCAAAAGTTAACAACTCATGAGTCTTACAACTCCTGGGTTCCTGTTGCTGAAAGGAGATGCCCATAATTGTTTAATTAAGAAAGTTATTGAGGTACGTCCTTAGGGATTTAATCTGATGAAGATGGTGTTTATTCAGTAAAGAACAAACACTTTAATACCAGGTACCATCCCAATGAGTCATCCAGTTTGACTTTTGAAGAGTCACTATGAACTGGAAAAAAAAGATCATGGAGTGTCAACAGAGCAAGCTTGAATGCTACTGTCATAATCTGTTTATACATAAAAATTAATCTTTAATCCATGTGTGGGCTTCAAGGGGTATATTCAGAAGGTCCACCTTCAATCCAGGTTTTATTAACCAATACAGAAACATCTCAGAATAGCAGGCAGTGAGCAGGAAGCCACCGTAGGGCAAGAGTGAGGAACCAGTGGGCAAAATCTGACACTCAGACCACTGGATGCAGCCTAAATGGTCAGAGTGAAAAACCCAGTGAGGCCAGTTCTAAAAAGGCAGCAAATAACTTTCATACAACCAGCTAAGAGAGCTTGAAAAAAATGGACACCCTTCCAGATGTGGAAGTACTTGTGCAGGGATAGCAAAAAATTAAACTTCAAGTCTGGACCGATCTGCTAACAAATTACCCCAGTGTTTAAGTTCTAATAATCAGCTTGATAATGAGGTGTGAAACACATTAACTCCTTAGCCATAAAGGAGCATCTGGGGATGCCAAAGTAGGTCATTAGCTAATGAGCCCCTGCAGGCTGGGAGAAGGAAGGGGAAGACCCAAGAGGGCTGTTGGTAAAGGGCAGGTGGGAAAGCTGTACCACCAAACCACTGCCTCTCCTGGCTCCTGCTTTTACTGCATGGGAGAGTGCTGAGTTTCAGTTCCCAGGTATTTGATTAATCTTCTTTGGGGAGACTGCTAGATTAGGAATCAGAGAATTAATTGGCAGACCTTCAGCTAATTGTAAGCAAGAAAGCAATCCCTGAAAACCACAGTGGAGATCGATTAATTCAGAAATGTCTCATCACAGAATATGAAGAACACTTTTCCCCTTCCCCTCAGCTGCAGCTTCCTACTTCAAGTGTTAGGGAAGAAACTTGTTTGAATCACAAGCAAAACTGTATGCTGCCCCCAAAAAGGGGAAGGAAAGTTTATTTAATGCTTATACATTATATAACACATAAGCATATATCATTTAAAAGTGCATTAGCAACCTGACTTATTTCCTCATTTTGGACATGGTGCATTAAAAGGGAAAATGCCACTACTGCAGTTTTCTTCTTACATAAAGCAGATTTGTGTCCACAGTGCCTGTGCTCAGGTTTGGTGCTCTGGAGCAGCAAATCCTGCTTGCCCAAGGAGCAGGTTTCTTTGCTTTTCCTTGCCAAAGGTTCTTGGGCAGAGTGGCCCAGCAGGTAAAGGTGGCACAGAGGGAGCCCGGTGGACCCCATTCACAGCTTCTTTCAGGTGCCCTGGCTTGAACAAAGTGGAGGCTTGTGGTAAGCATGCAAAAGTTTTGCAGAGATTTGTTAAAGCAGGCAGTCAGTGCACACATCCACCCTACTCGTGATTTACATATCTCTGAAATATCCTTAGAAGGCAGGGAAGTAAAACGTGGTGTCATGGCAGGTCTGCTCTGGCAGCTGAAAGCCAGCTCCTCCTCTTGCACAAAGATTAATCACAAAGGGTCTGTTGAGGCTGATTTGCAAAGTCTCTTACAGCCTGGCACCTGGAGCAGTACTAGAGAGAGGTGCTGTGAAGGAACTACCTTGAAGGAGATGGTCATGGAGAGGAACCATATACAAAGTGCAGAAAAGTTAAATTGCAGCTGCTAAACCCAGGAAACTTCCTTGTATACAAGGTATTCTATTTAATGGGATTGACTATTCATAGACATTTTTTCAAGATACTTCCATGTATTAGAAAACACCTTGCAAAACATTTTCCAAATCACTCTCCAAAGAAATTTTTTTCCCATTTTTTATTTTTTTATGGTACCTCAGGGTTGCCTGCATCTCACAGTACTGCAGAAAAGAAAGAATTTGCAGCTTTTGTGGGTAAGTACAAGTACATATTCAGAAATGATTATCACTAGAAGAATTTCAACTGTAATTTACTTTTGACCTTTGGTGGGGATCTACCTTGAGAATTTTTTTAAGAGCTGTGTACCTCCTTTGAGGCCCTGTTTGTACCTTGATCCAAAGAAAGGGGCTATAACCTTCACCAAAGGTCCTTTGGTTCCTTTGGACATGGCAAGTCTCAGTGCTATTCCTCCATGAGGAGAGCAGGCTCTGGGTCACTGCAGTGACAGGGGCTTGTTACATTTAAATAAATATTAATTTATTAATGGGTGATGGAAGGCTCAGGGACCTTCAGGGGGCTGAACACCCCTTCCATGGTGGCCATCCTCAGGACATGCTGCACCTGCTCAGTGCAGGGGATGGGGGGATCCCTAAGGGGATGGCACCTCTCCATGTGGTTCCTTTCTTCCTGTGGCTCCAGACAAGCACTGCTGGCAGTCATCAGCACACCTGAGCTGGGAGCTGCTCTGTGGTTGCTGCCAGACTCCTGAGCCCATGCCTTGGGATCCTTGCACAAATGTTGCTCAGGCGTTGTGAGAGATAATAATAGACGTGAGTCCTACAGAAATAAAGCTAATACTGAGGCTTGCTGCTTTCTTTTCAGTAGGCTTTTGGATCTCAATTTTATGCCACAGCAACTCTGCAGGGAGGAAGACACTTTCCTCGTGGTGTTTGTCCCAGGCTGCCCCTGCCAGGTGTCTGCAGCAAGGGGAAGGACCCAGGGCTGTGGCCAGGAGCACCATGGGTGGTGTTGTACTGAACAGAGAGAAGATGGTCACATATTTAGCATGGAAGCTTTGTGGTAAGTCAGATCTCTTATTATTGTTTTATCATTTATTTTGAGCTTCATATTTAATTCAGGTCAAATCTAAACTACTAAACAGAACTGTTATGCAGCACGCATATCAGATAAATGAAGTGTGGGTTTAGCAGAGCTCTGACCTAGTTACTTCATGCAATGTTTTCTAAAAGCAAAAATTGAAATATTTTATCTGAACACGAAATGAGTCTTTGTTCCCCTGCCTATTGCAGCACTTTGCATATATTTGGTTTCAAAGACTGATGAAATTTGCCATTCTGAATCTTTCACAGGTATCATAAAGGCTTGTCTTTGCTAGTAATCAACCCAAGAGTGTTTTGGCAAAAAGGATATCTGCCATCAGAGGTACACAGAGTGATCTTGGCACATCAGATGGCAGAAAGACAGGACCAGAGTTGATAAACATTAATAAAACATTAAAAAATAGCTAGATGTTTTTAAAAAGAGTAATTCTATTTTTGTTACTGTTCTCAAAAAGTAAAAAAGAAGATTTTTGCAGGAAAGAAGAGACAAACCAAAATATGAAATGCCAAGATATTTGAGACTCACAGAACATAGATGTGTTTTTCTAATCTTCCTGAAATAAATACATACTCTCTACTATCCATAGCTCTATAAAGATTTAGAGTTTGAGAAAGAGAACACAGATAATAAAATTTTCTTTAATTTCTTAAAATTTCAATTTACATTATTTTAAAAAATAGATCTGCTCTGAATTATTAAGAAATCTATAAAATAGCTATGGAGGTTTATATTTGCAATCAAATGTGGGTTTTAGTAATTGATTTTCATTATATTTTATTTTAGAAATCCTCACAGGTTCTGGTTATGACTAAAATGCAAAAGTAGATGTGGAATGGAAGTTATGAAAACCAAAATGCAATGTTCAAAATGCATTCAACCCCCATCTGAGTTATTGAGAAAATTAATATTTATTTAAACCTCTGATTTTAGAGAAATAGCTGGGGTTTTGTTATTAAAAAAAATGATGACAAATTGTCAACTAGGCTGTATTAGTGAGTGTTACACAGCAGTTCTGGGGCAAATTCCACCACGAGAGCTGCTCATCACTGCTTGGCAGGGAAATACTGATATTCCAATGGACTGGTGTGAGAGACACTGGGGGATTTGTAACCCTTGCAGATGCCCAGCAGTTCCCCTCAGAAGTGATATGAGAGGGAGCTGGGATGAGTGCTGATAGGTGAAGGGGATGAGGATTCCATCGTTCCCATTAGGGGTGATCCCACTGGGATTCTGCATTCATGGTAGGAATACCTGTGTGACAGCAGTGGCTACCAATGCAATTTAATGCTTCCCACTCTTTCCATTCCAAGCCTTCTGCTTGGCCAGGATCTCTCTACTCTCCTTTTTCAACTCTTGCCACTTTCCTCCATCTCTGTTTTGTATTCCTGCTTCCTCCTGACACCCTTGAAAATGTAACGCTTGTTAATCCAGCGTGTGAAGCTCTCAAACCTGAAATTACACCATGGTTCCTCTCTTTTATCTATAATTTATCAGGAAGGCTTTTGAAAGCAATGATCAGTGTTTGACATAAAGCCTGGATAGCTCACAAGACAGCACAGTTCAGACCTATGCCAGCTCAGGAAAGCTGCAGTGGCAGAACAGCAGTGTCACAACTGAAAGAGAGAAAAGCAGGCTGGGGGAAGTGTGAAGTGCAGGAGCTCTGCTCTGGCTCAGCCCTCATCTGCTGGATGTGCGAGGGGCTCATTGGTTTTACACTAAAAACTGAAGAGAGAAACAAATAAAATATTCCATTAATGTCAATATGCTATTATTTAAGTCAGCAGTGCAGGGTTATTTCTGTGGTAAAGTCAGCTTTCTTCAGATTTACCTGCTCCCTGAAACTTTAGGTAAGGGGGACAGTCATGATAGAATAGCTCATGAAGAATTGCTGCCTGTGCTAGTTTAGACTGGGCCTGGCACTTTCAAAGGTGTGGTCTGATGAGCAAGATCAGGAGCCTGCCTTGGATGGTGCATTGTGGTTCCTGACCACCTCTTATTCCCAGCAAAAGAACCAAAATACAGCTGTGACCACCACCCTTTATTCCTCACCTCTGGCTTCATCACCTGCTTTCAAGGACAACAACAGAGCTTGGAGGGGAATTCTCCAAAATATTGTCCTTTCCTGAACTTTCTTCCTTGTGTATGGAGCTATAAAAACTCAAGCCAACCAACAGCAGCCAGAGATGGGCAAAATATTGAATGAGTGATTCATCACTTGAAACAACTGTCTCCAACTCCTTGCCTTACCAAGCTGCTCTTAGACTTTGCTGCCATTATTCCTTCTCATTTTGAACGAGGCAGAACTCTGCAGAGAACATACAAATTCCCAAGAGGTCTCTTCAAATCTAGTCTTATTTGAACACCAAAACTCAGTAGAACCCAGGTTGTCTGAACTACTTTTTCTTGGCTCCATCCTCATTCTTCTTCCTGTAACTCAGAGGCATATCCAGCTTGGATATGGAGAGGAAATAATGAATAAGACCAGACTGAGGAACTACTCCATTGAGATTCTATTTTGGGTTCTAGCATTCATGCCTAATACTGAGAAATTAGTCAAGTTGGATTTTTACACTTCATGTGTGATTATGCTGGGCATAATTCTGCTGTCACTCATGCAAAAATAAATACTGAAACTAATGGAGTTATATGAAAATAAAACTGATGTAAATGAGAAGAGAATCGGCCCCCCTGTGGATATGAGATCAGATTACTACCATACTCTTATTTATCCTAAAACTCCTTTATATCTCTGACAATCAAAAGTGGTTTTAAATAGGTGGAACTGTGATATCCACTCATTTTAAGATGCCTTTGTGCTTTATGAGCAGTGGCATAGGCTTTATTGTCAGTGTGAATGGAATTCCCTGTTACCAGAGGCACAATGTTCTAGGGAATGTGGGAGTGTGGATGCTCCTGGTGTCACCACAGCCCTCCCTGCACTGCTCCCCTCCTGCCTCAGACTGAGCACCTGCACCACGGGCACTGCTCCACGTGCTGCCCAGCCTGGTACTGGATCAAACAGCAGTGAAAGGTGTTCCCTCTTCCCGAGGGGAGCTGTGCAATCCTGTGTCCATGCTCCAGCATGTGCCAGGAGGGCAGCGTGTGGCCAGGCTGGACCTCGAGCACAGAACTGGGACTAAACCAGAGTTACTGCACCCATCCACAGGGTTTGCTGTGTCCCAGGCCTGCTCAGAGCCAGCTGAAGGTGAAATGCAGAGCAGGAAAGAGGCTCTTGCTGGACACCTGGGAAACTCGGGGACAAGCAGGTGTTCTGTAATTGTTCCTTTGATATTTCTTGGCAAGAAAATATATTACCAGATTTCTTTTAAAATCTTGCAAATCCTTCTTTGCTTTGATTCTGTGTATAATACCATCAAACTTGGGATAACATGCTGCTATGATGACCCTTAAAACTTAATGTCCAGGTGAACTCTGAGATAAGGAAACCAGAAGTCCTGCCACCTTAGAAGGGCCTGAATGAAGAGCTGAAAGCATTCTCTGTCTCCTTGAGGAGCAGCCCCAAAAGCAGCAGCAGGTTGGATGACACTCATGGTCTTTCCCAAGCAGAGGGTCACACAGATGTTTTGTACTTGGTGTACTGGGACCCCATCCTTGACCTGAATGCAAATTAAGAGGACTGAAACTGTGTTTTGTTGTTCCTGTCACCTCAGGGCAGCTTTCTAACCCCGTGGGATCACTGGAGTGGATAACTCAGGTGAACACTGGGGCACTGGGAGATGAGCTGCAGCTCCAGGTGATTTATCTGCACAGGCAGAACGACAGCTCCTGTACTGCTTCAGGATTGCCTCCAATAAACACTGGCATTTTAAAGTGCTGTGCATCAAAATTGCTGAAGTATGAGATGGGCAGAAAAAATGGAAATTGGATAAACACATTAGCACGTGACTCTGCAGAGGCTTGAAGCATAATTAGCTGTAGTGTTTTAAAGATCTCTTTACAGAGTATATAGGAAAAGCATCATGTTTACACACAGAGTTCAGCATTAGGAGCTCTGCTGTGATTTGTTCTCTGGAAATGCAGTGCTGCAGCCTCTGATTTTATAATCTGTTGTCTGAACTCATGGACTGTCAAGCACGTCTCAAGATTAACTGTGTTTGGATGTCAGATTATATTTTTTAGGGAACACAGCTTCTATTTATTCTTAATTCTGCTGATGATTTTCCCAGGTTTGTGCCATATGCTACGTGTCACAGATGAGTATTTTGCTGTCTGAAAATGTGACAACTCTGTATCCAGTTTAATAGTTCTGTCATGTCAGCATTGTCGTTAGTGCTGAATTACAATACTGGGTACTTAAGCACCAGATTATGGCATCCAATATTTGTTAATATAACAAATAACAAGGGCAGACATTTTAAGAAGAGTCAGTCATATTTTAAAAACATAAGTCAGTCAACAAAGTCACAAAGACTGATTTAGTGACTAATTAAATAAAGTTTGCTGAATGGTTATGCCTACCTAGATAAAATGCAGTTTTATGCATCTGTCTCACTGTGGGCTTTATGCATAATTCACACACACTGACAAAACTAAGTTGCAAAAAATGTGTAGACAATATATTTAATGAACAGTTTTAAGAGCTTGAAGATTAAAAACAGCAGAAGATTTGTAAACTCATATTCAGAGCAGATGCAGATGTATTGTTGTGCACAAATTCTATATAAACTGGCTCTCTAATACAGTTTATGCAAAATAGATATAATGTGTAGTACTCTGCAACGTTAATATTGATCAATTCTTTTGAAACCACATTCTTGTGCTGCTGAAAGTAAACACTCTTCTTAGATTTAGAAGTACAGAGAAAATAAGTAGGTAGTTAGATAAGTACTATGCAAACCACAGCCTTTTAAACTCTAGAGTCAAATAAAGGAGAACTGCTGAATGATAGCAGTCATTTAGTGCTACCATTTCCCTGGTATAATATCACCAGCCCATCAAAGCAGTGAAATTTAAATCCCTTTTAAAATGGGGATTATTCATGTGCCTTAAATGATATACTTTATTGGATTAGAAATGCAATTCCAAATAAGGACCTGATTTGAACAATAATTGCAAGTTCCTTATTACTGGAACGGCAACCTTGTTTTTCTGATGTTTTGCTTCCAACTTTTTTTCCTCTCTCTATTTTTATAAGCATTTCTCTTTCAACATACTTTCAGTGCTTGAACCAGGACCAACCCAGAAACAGTGAGGCAAAGAGTTTCAATCAGCTGGTGGGAATTCTTGGTTTTTATCCATTTGAACATTGTAACCCAAACCCAAACATGAGCAACCAGAGCTCTTTCTGTTTATTTCCACTGTGATTTTTAACCAGACCTAAACATTTAACTCATGGGAGTGAATGTTTTCTGATGGAACCAGCTCTTGTGACAAGTTCAATTTTTAACTTTGCTTTTACCTTTGTTTGGGATGATTTATCTGCCTGTTCTCACAGGCTGCTGGGGGATGTCCAGCCTATTCCTTCATGGCAACATTGTGTTGATTAGAAAAGCTGCACCAAACTGAGAAATCTTCCACGTGGTCTTTGTCTCACCATCTTCAACATGGCCCTTCCCTAACATTGCAATGAAATCTAAATATTAGTTCACTCTTAAGGTTTTCAGGCTGTACTCAGCACTGTAACCTGCTTTATCTGTGCAAACTACCCTGATGGAATGTGGCATTAGAGAAGGGAGGGAGAACAAGGAAGCAGAATCAGTGCTGGTGTTGCTGCTGTCTCCTCTCTCCTGGGCAGCTGAGGGATGAGGTTATTGATTCAATCTGGAGCCATCTGACATTTCACGTGAGTCAGAGCAGGAGCTGGCAGCACAGTGGGACAAGAGATTTGCAATTAGCAAATATTTTAATGTGCACTGGCATGTCCTTTAATCAGCTGCTCTCCCAGCCTTTTCCTGTTTACTTTTCTGTGAATAAGGTTTGTTCTTGTGAGAAGGTTTCTCTGAGCAGATTTCTCTGCTGGCAGGAAGGGGATGGAGCAGCAGTGTCTGCCTGTGTTCAGAGCTCAAGGACACAGGTACAGACAAACCTTGCACCTCCCAGGCAAACCCTCCTCTCCTTACAGAGTGTCCAGACCCAGGCAAGTGCAGGGGACAGGACTCTGACTGAGACAGCCCCAGCTTTGTAGTGACTGAGTGGCACTAAAGAGTCTCTTGTGAGGAGGATGTGAGCAGGACAATGTGAATCTCCTCTTTCTCTGCTGCATTTGTTGGCATATCATTTTTCAAGGTATTTGGTGAATTGAAGATGTTTCTGTAAATCAAATCTACCTCTGCGTAGTTCACAGAGAATAAAACATCTTTGTAGTACAATAAAGCAACTTGTAGCTAGGTGAAAATTATAAACTTGCAATCTTGAATTAAACAGTATCCCACTTCCTATAAACTGTGTGGTTGAGGAAAAAACCATTTTTTTCTGCTGCCTTTTTCTGGCCTCCTCTAACCCCGCACTGCAGGGATTAGTCCCAAGAAGAGATAATGGAGACATAAGATAGCAGTGGCCTATCTCCATGAGTTACCTTTCCTGGACATTTCTTCCACTGGGTCTTCAAGGTCCTGGCAAAAGCAACATTTCTCCCCATTTCATTTTTCTGTGTGGCTCTTTAGGCTGCTGCTTTCCCTGTACCAGGACAGGCTGCACACTTTATTGATTAGGCTGCCTGGTTTTCCCTTTCAGTGACATCCCTCATTTGAATATGTATCTGTTTTGCTGAATCAGCTGTGTATTGAAATGCTGGAGGGTTCAGCTGCTCCTCTGTTTGAGCTGCATATTTGGTTTAATCCTCTTGAGATTTTTTGCTTGTTCATCTGGCTACTATTTTAGCCAAGTAATTCTGGGGGGTGGAGGGGTTGCACTGCCAATTTCATTTCTGACTGGAAAACATATTCTGTAAAATGAGTTTAGTCATTCAGGGCTGCAACTGTATATTGTTGGAGTTAAATGCTTTTTAAAAGAAAAGATAATATTCATTTAATTTCCAATGTTGGCAACCCAGTGTTGGGAATATTGGGGGAGTTCCCAGCCTGGAAGTTAGAAATAAATAATCAGGAACACAGCCTGCACCTGGGAGGGGTGAGGTGGGGCTGGGAGGTTGTGTCAGTCTAAACTGAGATTTAAGAGGATCTGCTCATTGTCATCTGTGGAAGCTGTGGAGCCAAGCACACAGCCTGGCAAAGGGAGCAGGGGTACAGATTCAATCACATGTCAGGCAAGCAGTGTATTCCCATGGCAGTAACTTCCCTCAGAACTGAAGCTGGGGTCACAGGTAGATCATTATATTTATTTATTTTCTACGGATATAGATCCCACACTTTAGGGGATGCTCTACAGAAATGCTGCCCCAAACCCCAATCAATTCTAGCTGCAGGAACCACTCTTTGCTCCAGCATCATCTTTCTTTTGGCATCAAGCTCCTGTCTGAGACCTTTCAAATGCTGCAGAAGATGCTTCCTGCTCAAGAAAAATTAGCTCATGTCTCAGGAGGGACCAGACTACAAGCACACAAACTGGTGAGTGATAGCCCAGACCTTGGGAGAAGAGTGAGCTCCATTGCCAGCAAAGGGATGATGCTGCAGCTCAACACTGGTGGTAGCATCCTTCCACCTTCCTCATCTTCTTCTTTTTGGACACCAGGCAATGCCTGGAGGCACCTGAAACCAGCACTGGATTCCACAAATCTTTGATGCAGTTCTCCCTCCAGGGAGGGCCAGGACTTTTGTATGGAGCACAGCTAAAGGGAACATCTCCTGGGCACATTAGGCTGAATATGAAATATGGATAGGCTTAGTATAGTGCTCCTAAACCTGCTTTAATGTCTGCCTTGTCTCCAGTTGCTCATCATACAGACTCACCTAGGAAGTGCCTGAAGCCACAGATCAAACAGGGAGCTGCCTGACTAGAAGAGGAGTCAGCAGCAGAGCTGCCAAAGGAGAGCACCCACAGCCACAACCCCTCTGGGCTGGAGGAGCCTCTCCTGCTCCTGCCCTGGCTCAGCTGCCTGCAGCAGGGGGGAGCTGGCATGCCAGGCTGTGCCCAGGCACAGGGACTGGCACAGCCTAGCCTCAGCCTGGGCTGCTCATGGGGCACAGGAATTGCTGCCTGCACAGGGGGGCTCCTGGCAGGAGCAGCAGCTCCCAGGGGTGTTTTTAACTTGCCTGCTGCACCCTCTGCCCTTTCTGCAGTGGGCAGGCATTAACAATTTGCAGGAGCTTTCTCACTGACACAGTGGCATAACTCCCAACACTCCTGCTCTCTCTTAAGAGAAAAGGATTGGCAGTGGTCCCCCTGGGGGTCAGGCATGGTGGCTAGCAGGTCTGGTCCCCATTTCAGTTCTTTTTCATGCTTTTCTTTTGCCTTGAACACAGTGCGGGTCTGCATGTGTAACAAGAGCCCTGTAGAACTTCCCTTAATCTTTTATAGCTTCTAATTATCACTCGATATTATGGTATTGTTTCTGCCAAATAATTTACTTGGAAATGGACATGATAAGAGAGAAGTGTTATCAGCAAACCTTGTGTTTTTTTCAGTAGAACTGAGCGAGATTGTTAGCTGAAAAAAATATTTCTGGGAGATTCCCAGAAAAAAGCTTTTTGGATACTCCTTGTGCTTAAAGGATTCTGGTGCAGACTGAGGACTGCACTGGTAATTCAGTGGAATTTATTTCAGTGTCTGCACCTGCCTCTTCTGTTCAAGCCGAGGCAAGTCAGGGAAATTATTACTAGAAATTCTGTGATCCTCTTCATCTAGGCTCTGCATTTAACAGGGAAATTAAACAAAACTCAAAACAATGCAAAGCATCAGCTATTGGAGAAAATGGCAAAGTTGCAGTAAAGTCTAGCAAGAGACAGATGTTCAGTGCTGGTGAGCAGAATGTGCACAAATGATGTTTACAGCCCCTGTCTCAGGACCCAGCTCTAGCAGCCCTTATCACCACAGGGAGGATCCCCTGCAGTTCCTCACTATTATATCCCTTTCAAAAACGTGGCATCTTTTGTGCCCACGTTTCTATTTACTGAGTGCATTTTCTGATATTTCAATCCTGTTGCATTTTAAAAGCATCCTCCCCCAGGGCCCGGGGCAGTCCTGGTGCAGGAGCTGGCTGTGCTGAGGAGATAAAGGCTGGATGGAGGCTGGATGGAGGCTGGATAAAGGCTGTATAAAGGCTGGAGGGAGGCTGGATAAAGGTTGGATGGAGGCTGTATAAAGGCTGGAAGGAGGCTGGATGGAGGCTGTATAAGGGCTGTATAAAGGTTGGATGGAGGCTGGATGGAGGCTGGATAAAGGCTGGAAGGAGGTTGGATAAAGGCTGGATGGAGGCTGGATAAAGGTTGTATAAAGGCCGGAAGGAGGCTGGATGGAGGCAGGATAAAGGCTGTATAAAGGCTGGAAGGAGGCTGGATGGAGGCTGGATAAAGGCTGTATAAAGGCTGGAGGGAGGCTGGATAAAGGTTGGATGGAGGCTGTATAAAGGCTGGAAGGAGGCTGGATGGAGGCTGTATAAAGGCTGTATAAATGCTGGAAGGAGGCTGGATGGAGGCTGCGGCGGGGGAAGGCGCTGGGGCTGTCCCGGCGCTGCCCCTGTCCCCAGCGCGGCTCTGCCTTCAGTGAGCATCCGCGGAGCTTAGAGCAGCCTGGCTGCCGCAATCAGCCCTGCGAGACCTCTGCTCCCTGGAGCTCAGCTCCAACCAGCGGCTGGCCCCACCGTGACCTTGCTCTACTGAAACGACATTGGACTGAAGCACTTTTTAATTTTCTTTCTCCTTTCCCCCCTCCCCTTTTCTTTATTCCTTTCCC
>WBNO01013519.1:253290-334750 GCA_013400575.1 Peucedramus taeniatus | reverse complement strand
CCCCCCCTTTTTTTTTTTAAGCGTTATTTTGAACCGCTATGGATTAGAGTCTCTGCTGTAAAGGAGAGGGGCTCAAATGCCATCAGTGTGATCAGTCCATGTGTAAGCGATGCCTCAGAGCCAGCAGCCTGGAGCTGAGCAACTGTGCCATCCTCCGGCTGGGATCCGCAGCGCAGAGCGGGCGCGCAGAGCTCCGCGGGCCGCGAGAGCCGCGCACGGAGCAGCTCCCGCTGCGCGCCCCGAGCAGCCCCGGCACCGCACGCCTTTGCAGCTATCACGGGAAGCTTCCCTCTGAGAGATTTCCTATCGAGAGCCCGAATTTATTTTTTGGAATCAAAAGCGGGGAAGAAAAATAAATCTGGAGGGAAAGGCTATTATTGCAGTTCATGAGCTGATATTTTATCTGGAAGCGAGAGAGATAAAGAAAAGCATTAGGAAAAGTCACCCAGGGAAGCTGGAGCTGGCCTCGGCAAACGCTGTTAAATATTTGCAGGAGAATTCTGCAGATCACCAACTGCTTAGATCTACAATCTCCCAGGGCAGGAATTAAAACAGGGGTTGGATGATCACTCACATATCATTTCATTTCTTGGGCCCAGCCAGCTACCTAGGGAAAGAGGTAAAACTGAACAAAAGCTGTACATAAAGCATGAACTGAACCCACAGTGATCCTGTAAAGCTGTGGAAAGTCTCTCCTCTGAGACAGAGGTGCTTTTTGTTCTTATACAGGAATAAGTGCAATAGTGTTGGGATGCTTTTGCACTCTTATATTTGGTATAGAACCGTTGCCCAGGCCCAACATGAAATAAAAGGCCCAATTTCTCCCCTCTCATTGACCCTACATATTTCACTGTTGGTCTCATGGTTATTGTTAGCCAAGATTTGTTGATTGGTTTTGTCCAAAAACTGGTAACTTTCATCAGTCTAAACTCTGCTTTTTGCTCTGTCTAGGGCTTCTTTCAGGGCATCTAACAAAGGGAAGAAAGCCTATGCTCAGGATATCAGATCTTTTAAATAGGGGTTAGCACCTCTGTTTCAGGATTTTCCATCAGAGAATGTCTGAGATCTGCTCCTTTGGAAAAATAATTTCTTAGTGACCAGAGAAAGACAGTAAGTTCAACTAACAAAATGAAATGCATGAAGCCTGCAACCTGACTGGTACATATAATTTCTCTTCTTCTGCAAGGTTAAATGCACAAAATGTATAATACCTGGAAACTGGTCCCTCTTTTGCCTCAAAACCTCTCCTTCACAGATCTCCAGCCCATTGGAACCCATCAGAGAACCCCAGACCCCAGAGATGTTTGGTGGCAGCCCCTTGCTGGGACTGCCCAGGAGCCAGGAGCCAGTGGTGAGTTTACAGACAACTTGCATCATGTAACTCATTATCAGAGTCCACAAGAGTAAACTGGGAAGTTTTCAATGGAAATGAGCTAATTTCCTATGGGTATTCATCCTTCATGTATGGATGATAATTGCCATAATCCACAAAGACATTCTTAGATGATATTGCATCTCCAGGGTGAAAAGGTCTCAGCTGTGGCACTGAATTCTAACAGTATCATATTTGATTTACCAGTGATCATTAAGGTTTACATCAAAGGTCAGGAATAACTCTGCTATTTGTAAGCTGAGAAAAAAATATAAACACTTTAATTTATTGCCCTGTCACTGTCAATTCACTTGGCATTCACTGTGATAGCACTGCTGTTAATGAATGTATTTGGTAATAATGTGGATGTCATAGATATTTATGCTCTCATCTCTTTCAGTGGCTCAGCAGGTAAGGCAAGTTAGGAGCTTTGCCATTTTACATTTTATAAATTAAAGAGTGAAAAGAAATAATATTTTATCTCAAAGAAGTACTTAACAAATATCTATCACATTTAGCTATCCCAAACAGGGATCTATCTTATCACAGAAAAATCAGTACTGCAAAGAAAATAAGTGTTTGGGATTGCTGGGAGCTCAAGAGGAAAACTTTCCATGGTTTTGAGAGGAAACAGGTCAGACTCTGTTCAAAACATGAAGATTAGCTGATATATAAATGTAGCTAATAAATATAGCTAATAAAGAAACGTTTAAAATTATGTCTTTAAGTTTTGTGTATGAGCAAGACTTAAGTCATGAATAGGAAAAAATACTCTTGGATAAGTTTCAAATCCTGAATCAACAAGGAAAGGAACCAGCAAAGGAACCATAACCTTTGCACAGTAGAGAAATGTGTGCCTGAATGGAGCTTATAAAAAATCTCCTAAATGTAAGTTAACCTTGGTTTTTGAACAGTCAGATGGCACATGTGCATTTAGCTGACTCTGCATTAATGTGATTTTCCACACATTTTAAAATGAAACACAAATAGTTTGTAATCCCTTTGCACACATTTTTAACCTGCTCTCTGCAGATCACCCAGTGGTGTCTCAAAACCTGGAATTTTCTCAGTGAAGGTCAACAGAAGCCTGACCATTGCTCCCAAAGGCTCTGGCACCCAGATTATAACCACTTCATTCATTTTGTAGTCTACTCATGAGCCATTTTATAATGTTAATACAGATAAACAGCAAATGCCTTCCTCATTCTGAAATACTGCCTTGGAGCAGGAGGCTCTGCCCTCCTGGGCTCATGAGATCATTGTGGAGCAGCTGCTGACAGTTTGTGCATGGCATCCTAAAGGAATGCATGGAAATGTTTATACACCTTGGCCATTGCTGTTGGTTTATTATCATGCAATAAAACATTCTTACTCACATTTGAAGAGCAAATGCTGATCAGACAGTTCTATTAATGTGAATTTTCATATCTTTTGATGATGAAAGTCCTGCTCCATTAATGCTTTGAGTCCAGCTCAACAGAACTCGGCAGGAGGAGGAAATAATTGACAACAAGTACACTTTAAAAACCTCTGTTCTGACCCAAACCACCTCATCCATAAATCAGGATCCTGCAGTTTCAAACCCTGGGGTGGTACAAGTGGGCTAATGAGTCCCTGCCATTCCCAAGGCTTCCTGGACCCCAGAGAGCCCCGGTGTGCCCAGGGACAGGAGGATGGACACTTGTCCTCTCCACAGCCCTCCCAGGCCTCTTTTCCACAGCTGCCTGTTATTGCTGCCATCACCTCAGCACAGCCTCTGGGGGCTGATTCCATTTGGAAAGTGCTGCAGTGGGAGAAGGGGAGGCTGGCAGCATGTGTGCCAGCCTGAGAACTGCTGTGGCTGGGGATGTGCTGCCCTCTTGCACATCACCAGTGGGACTGGGCTCAAAAACCCAACATTTTTGTAGGGAGAGGTAGACAGAAAACCTTTTTTTTTTTTTAGAGCCTTTCAGTGTTTTCTTCTGAAAAGATGATTAGTTTGCTATTTAGTAATTTGTTCCATAGATTAATTTTATGCTTTGATTATGAAAACTTAAATGTTTCCTTGAAGCCTTTCGCAATTTTTTGCCTTTTAATTAAGATGGAAAAGTACCTAAATGCCTGAGTGTTGGCTATATTATGAAATACTTCACTATTTGATAATTTCCCCACTGAAGTTTGTAACTCAGTGTCATGCTGAATCTAATACCTTCCTTTAGTGGTGCTCTGAATGCCTGTGGAGCCCTTAGCAAGAGTTGGCTGTACAAACAGAAATGGGAAATTCAGAGCAGACTTATTTGGAGGCTTATGAAACGTCAGGCTTGTACTCAGTGCAGACGTGACTCGCTGTGAAGGAGTCTTCTGGCTTCCTTTGTTACTACATGAAGAATTCATTTTGGCATCTCCCTTTAGGGCTGGTTCCTTTTAGGCCATGATTGCATTAATAATATCAGCTCGTGGTGTAACTGATTGAATCCCTTTCACGCTGGGGAAGAATTAAAGCCCAATCTAATTCGCTACTGACCCATAATCAGCAAAGCCATGAAGTAAAGGGCATTATTTCCTCTCAACTTTTCTGTATGGATATATTAATTTTTATACTTCATACTCCTAAAGTAATTAAATGCCCCTAAATGAGGAAATGCTTCATGTAAATGTGATTTCAACACCAAAGATTGAGTTTATTCCCAGGGAGCAATGTTATTTAACTAAAAAACTGGTTTCATTTCCTAAAAGCAAATACATTTTGAGACTGAAATTATTGTTTTATTATTACTAAATTGCTCGGATGCAAATGGATTTCTAGCTGAAGAATAAAAGGACACCTTGGTTTTTGCAAGTGTATACACTGTAATTTTTTTTGCATTGTTCATCTTGCTGCCTCCTTAGATGTCTTTGCTTTAGGATTAGCAAGATAACAAACATGTTCAGGTTCTAAGAGATTGTTTTGGTGATGCTCTTTGAAGTGCTGCAAAATGCAAGCTTAGCCCCAGCTTTACAAGTAAGGCCTGCTTCCCAGAGCTAAGCTAAACACAAACACACGTGGCAGGTCATGCAGGAGCAGGATCCCTTCTCCCCAGCAGCGTTCCCAGGAAATCCCAGAGGACCCAGACATGCAGATTTTCCTATCCACACCTTAAAATAATCAGCCTTACATGTAGAATTTCTGCATTTTGTTAGTTTTGTTTATCAATAGCAGGAATTCCCTCCAAGCTGCCCCCCAGGACACTCAGAGGGAGCAGCACAGTTTGGGTGTGAGCTCTGCCATCACCCCTCTGCTGATGCAGGTAAGCACCACCTTTGTCTCCCTGGCAAAACTCTTTCTAGTCCCTGATTCTTAAATGTTCATTTAAACCTGAAACTTGAGAAGATTCTTTGCATTTCTTCAGTATGATGATTTGTTTTCCCCTTTTTTTGGTGATCCATATAACTGATCTTTCCTGAAGCTTAAAATTTCTGGACTCTGTGGCTCCCTATGATAATGAGTCCCTCAGGCTAATTGTGCACCAAGGAAAACAATCTTTTGGTCACTTGTGGGTTTTTTTTGGTAATTTTAATCATATTTAATTCTTGAAACGAGTCCCCCAAAGACTGTGTTCATACCCCACTGAGATGGAAGATACCTCTGCAGCTGGGATCTTCAGCAGATGCTGATCTTTGCTGAGCTGTCTTTGAGGTCCTGCCAGCTGAGAAGGCAGAGGAAGAGAAAGGGCTGGACCATATTCAGAAGCAAGAAGTCCCTTGGAGAAGAGCCTGGAGGTGGTCCTGAGACATGCCAGGGGCTGAGAGGGCCCCCTTTGGGCTCAGGGCTCCCTGAGCAGCCAGCTCCTCTCCCAAGGAAGCCCTTGAAGTGAGCAGAGAGTGAGGGCTCTGAGAGCCACCCATACCTGAGCCAGTGCAGTTCCCCACAGGACTGTTCAGAAGCAAGAAAAGTCACCTATGAATGTTAAGCTTAAAAAAGCAGCAGCACTGGTGAGTATTTTTGGCATGAACTGAAGAATCCTTTTGTTCCAGCTACAGCCCACATGCTGATTCAGCTCAGCAGCTCTCCTCTTCTGTTCTCTTCCTTTCCCAGGGCTTTCTTAAACACCACTTCTAGGTTGCTGTTTTCTTCCAGCCTGCCTCACTTATGTTTGGTAATGATGGCTCATAAAAATATTGGCACATAGTCTCAGCTGGTGGCAGTAGTCTGTAGGAGCATGCTATCAGTCAGGATATGACTCTGTTCTTTTTCCATGGTTTTGCTATATTTATTTGATCTCATCTACAATAAAGCCTTTTGATACTGCTGAAGTGATAGAAAGGCATCATATGGTAAATGGTAATCAGGCTTTTCAATATGAAATGGTTTGAATAAATTTGCTTTGTGGAGTCTATCCAGAGCTAAATTCTGCTGTAATTTGCCACCCAGGCAGTGCCCAGACTGCTCAGCTCTGGCAGGTGAGATGTTCCTGGGACAGTGCAGGCAGTGTCACCCTACACACTGCACCCAGGGGGACTTGCTGATCTGGAGCCCAGAACAAAGGCAGTTTTAAGTGGAAATGGTTCCTGTCTAATTATTTCCCACTTAAAACTCTTTATTTATGAAACTATAGGTATACAATAGCTGAAACTATAATTTTATTTATACTGAATATACCAGTATTGCTTATAAAGCCAGAATCACAACTCACTGCATGCTGAGGTATCTAATACCTTGAGTGACTATTTGTGCCTAAATAAGTGGGGGAAAACAAAAAAAAAGAAAACCAAAAGATTTTTGGAAAGAATATAAGGGAAAGGATAAAGACAGTAGTCAGAACAGGCTGTAGAAAAAAAGAGAATACATATTTAAGAACCCATTATTGACCAGAATTTAAATATCCTCCCAAATACTCAAAAATTCCCAGCAACAGTCCTGTTTTCATCCTCAGGAGTAATTTATTTGAACAGCACACATGAAGAAGCTGCATCTTTATTGGCTGGGCTCTGTATCAGAACTGAAGGGGGAAAAGCACCTAATTAACAAGCACTGGATCACTGAAGTGATGAGGTGAGGTCCCTGGGAAGGTTACTCAGTGCCCAGCAGAGCTGATGTTTGCCACAGAGGTGTCCTCAGCCACTGTGTCCAAGAGCATTCACAGCAAATCAAGCTGGGTTATATATTTATATATTCATACCATCACACCAGAAAGGAATTTTTTAGTGCTATTTTACCTCACCTGGCCTGGAGCCTGGAGCCACAAGGGAGATGTTTCCTCCGTGGCAGGTGGCATCAAAGGAGCTCCAGGGACATTCACTGCATTTCAAGCCCCAAGTGATAATGTTGTGATGTGTTTATTTGATTACATAATGCAAAACAAAAACCATCTTATACAAAACTTCAGGAAGAGCAGTCTGTACTTTTTCCCATTTTTCTGACCCTAAACCTGCAAAATTATTTCCAATTATTACATAAAATGGAACTTTTCTTTTTGTTCTTCAGGTTTATTAAGCTCCTTTTGGAGTATACAAAAAGTGTTACATACCACCATGGATATAGCTGTGATGTATTTCCTTTTTGTATTCTTATTTCTTGTATGGAATATTTTATATGTTGAATAATGAGCGTCTGTCCTGTGTCTGGCAAGACTTGTGTCCGTACACTCTCAGCCCAAACCACAATGACAGAGCATTTCCTCCACATCCTCCTCTCATTCTGCCACTCAAAAACCTCTGCTGCTGCTAATTCAGACTGACTTTTCCTTGCCAGTGGCCATGGAACCACATTGTGCCTCTTCTGCAAGGAGGTAAGTGCTGGGTAATTTCACCAACATCTGCGCCAAAAGCTTAGGGGAGGCTGGCAGAAAGTCTTAAAAAAAAAAAAAAAAACCTAAGACCTCAAACAAAAAGTAAGTTCTTTTGAAAGCTTGACTAGGAAAGTTTCAATGAAGAGGAACAAGCAGTGGCAGTGGAGGTGCTGGAAATCATCCACTGGCCAATCCCTGAGCTCAGCTGCAGCTGCCTGGAAACCTTGGGCACCTTAAAGCAAAAATTGCTGGTGACTCTTCACTGTGAGTTCCCACCAGCACCCATGGAAGCCCTTGGGGCACCCGCCTTCTCTGGCTGGGCTGAAGGGCTGCTCTCCATGGGCTTCCCAGAGAGCCTGAGGGGAAGAAATGAAAATACTGGTCCAACCTTGGGAATATAGCTTCTGAGGACTTGTCATTTCCAATTACCACACCCTGAAGGACACTTCCCCACAACCACCTGGATGAATCCATATAAAGTCAAAGCTGAGCATTTGCTTTGTGTTGACACACTGTTGTTGGGGGTTTTATAATACTTATTTTCTGAAGAAGGATTTCTTTTTCTCCTGAAAAATGTTGTGAGGAATTTGAAATGCAGATTTCAACCAGCTGTATTTCTTATCTGATGTCCTTTCACGGCACTGCTGTGCCGTTGTCAGAAATGTATGATCACATCTTGAGGGAAAAAACTTCCTGCCAGAGTCTGTTGATTCTGTGGAACTATATTAAAATACTGGAAATCACCTTGGCACTGATGACTGTTTTGTTTGTTTGTTTTCCTTTTAAAAGCTGGAGAAAGGGTAAAGTGGACTGACTATTTTGTCCTTCTATTGTTTAGAATAGTGACTGACCTTTCTTTAGAACGGGAGATCTAAAAATGGCATTCCCTGCCAGTGACAGGAGGGTGTTTGAGATGCAGGCTCCAGCCCAATCCTCTCCTCAGCCGTGGGAGTAAGCTATTTCTATTGAGCAGGAAGACAGATTAGATGCAGAATGGCATTAAAGGGAGAGAGTAATGCAGAAGCATCACTGTTGTTTCTTGAATGTAATTTTAAGTAAATGACCTTAAACTGCTCACATGCTTGAAAATAAATCTCTGTTCTGCTTGGGTTGTGTTTCCACAGTGCTTTTTATTTGCAAGTGGATATGAATAAGACAGATCTTGGATTTTAATTTATTTTTTTTTCTACTTTCTGTCAAGCTAGCAATTCTTTAAAAAACAAGACAGAAGTTGCAATGAAGACATTTTCGGGAAGGAGCCTGGAGAGGAATGAGCTGCCAAGAAGCAGTGCTGGCTGTGCTGTGCCCTGGGCCTGGGGAGGGCACTGGCAGGGAGCTGTGGGATCCCAGAGCAGCAGGTCCCCTCCCAGTCCTGCCGCAGCAGCAGTGTGACACACGGGGTGGGCATGGCCACAGCTGTGCTGTTCCCCTCTTCTGGGCTGCAGGAAGAGGCCCTTCTCCAGAGTTACAAAGAGTCCATTTATTTTCTGACACAGGAGGCTGTTCTCCTCAGCTGGGAATGCGAGGGGGTGAGGAGAAAGGGAGGCCATGGGGAGGGAGCTCACAGTGCCCTCGTCCCTCTCAGACTGCTGCAGGAGCTCCAGCCACTGCCCAGTGGCAGGGGTGCCAGACCAACCCTGTCCCACAGAGTCCCCTCAGGGTCCCCTCTCCTGGCTGGGACGGATCCCAGCAGGGCTGGAAGTACGAGAGCAGACAGGAGCTCTCAGAGCAGCGGGAGCGAGCGGATGGCTGGGAATCCATGCCAGGCTGCCAGCAGAGCCTGCAGCCCCCAGAGCCCCGTGAGCCTCTGAGCACTGACCTGTCCCCTGACCCTAAACTCAGACAGGCAGTGACAGCAGCACAGCAGATGCTTGGCAGGGGCTGGGGAAGCACCCAGCACACGCTCCATGATGAGCACACCCACAATCACACTGTGCCCCAGGAAAGCACAGTCCAGAGAGGGTGGTAGCAAGGGAGGACCCAATGGCAGAAGGTGATCAATTGCTTTATTCTATCATCATACCATACTATACTGTTAAGAAACTTGCAACCCTTCCAGCCAGTCTGACACAGCTTGGACCCCTGTGGTCAATCCATCCAAACACCATCACCAGTGTCCAGTTAAGAAACCACCCTTTGGCAAACAACCTCCATAACACATTCCACACGTGCACAACAACAGTGCTGCAAGTGGAGATGAGAATTGTTTCTGATTCTTTTCTCTGATCTTCTCACAGCCTTCCTCAGGAAAATGTCTGGGAAAGTCTGTCTCTCTCTGTTCAGTGGATATGTGATTACCACAAGAGAGCTTTACCAGGGGAGCAGCTTAGGGGTCCAGCAGACAGCAGCACTCCCTGGCAGGAGTACCAAAAGATCCTCTAAATGCTTTCTCCCCTGTATTTGGGGTTTTAGGTAAAACTATGAGAAAAAAATAAAATCATCTGTGGAAACAGAAAAAATAAAATAATCTGTGGAAGCAAATTAGATGTACAGAAGCACGGCAATGAATATATTTTGATGTATTTGAGGATTCCAATTTATTTTCCTAAAGGAAAAAGGGGAACAGGTGGGGAAAGGGAACTTTACTAGATTTCCAGGTGAGGAAGAATTCAGTGATCAGGTTCAGTAGAAAGAATAGTCAGCCATACTTTTAGAACTGTCTTAAGAGTTCCATTTATGTATTTTCAAAGTGGATAATTTCAATTCTTCAAATTATTGAGCATAAAATACCTTGACATTTTCCTACATGTTAAGAAGACGGTTAAAAAGAACTTAACTGGTTTTTTTTTTTAGTTTGGAAATGAGAAGGCTCAGGAGGGACCTCATTGCTCTGTAGAACTATCTGTAAAAAGGTTGTAGCCAGGTGGGGGTCGGTCCCTTCTGCCTTGTTCCAAGTGAAAGGATGAGAGGAAATGGCCTTAAGTTGCACAAGGAGAGGTTCTGATTAGATATTAGGAAAAAAACCTTTTCACTGGAAGAGGGATCAGGCACTGGAATAAGTTGCTCAGGGAGGGGGTGAGGTCTCTGTCTCTGGAAGTGTTCAGGAGGCCTCTGGGTGTGGCACCTGGGTTGAGGGGGGATTATGGTGGAGCTGGGTTGGTGCTTGGACTGGATGATCTTGATTCTGTGAATCTGTAGGTACTGTGAAAGTGGACTAAAATATTCTGTTCAGGTTGAAATATTAGGCAAGTCTCAAACTGTTTTAGAAACATGTATGGTCAGCTGAAACAAAATATAAAATTTAGGTCAATATTCTTTCTTAAAGAGAACAGAACATTACACTCACATCCCTTTCCTGCTGATAGCTTCATCATCCCTATTTCAGTAAGTTTTTAGCCCTCCCCAGGGAGCCTCAGCTCTGTTCCCAGTCAGCCCTTGCAGGCTGCAGGAGCTGGGTGTCCTGAGCAGTGTGTTTGGGCAGAGGTGGGGTTTGGTGTGCAGCAGGAGTGCAGAGAGCAGGTGCAGCTCACTGCACCCGTGTGCCATCACTTTTGTGTGAGGAATGCAGAGATGGTGCTGTTTTTAGAAGCCAAGGGATGTTGTCAAACGTTCTGGGGGAATGTGTTATGCAATGAGAAGCTGTCTGGGTGCAGGGTGCTTCCAGCAGAGGCAGATGGAATCAGCAGGGAAGGCAGAGAGCGGCTGAGTCAGAGCGGGATCCCGGCTTCCCCTGCTCCCTGCTCCTGTGTCTGTGAGGGTTTTACACCAACCACAGATGGACACTGGCATTGGTTAAAGTACCATTTAAGCTTTTCTGCCTCTAGTTTTGAGAAAGGTGGAGGCTGTGCATGCCCAGAGCTGTGCCTATCAGAGGATATTTGGCAATGATCTGCTCCTGAGTGCTATTCTTGCTACTCAGCACAGACTTGAAGTGCTTGCAGCCCACCCAGGGCTCCCACCACCCCTCCTGTCTCCTCATGTGTGTCTGAACTTTTTTGGATTGTGTTTGTATCAATTAAACTCAGAGAACTGGCTTTCAATGACACCTAGGTTCTGACACACCATGTCAAAAGCAGTTACTAAGCAAGACATAGCCACAAGCTGATGTTTCAGCACTTTGCACCTGCCATAGCTACAGGAGCTGGTGATAGCTGAGACAAACCCTTGTTTTCCTTACCGTTTTTAATTTCTTCAGTCAGGATATGTAAATATTCTTAACAAACAGGACTGATTAGGACTGTATTTTTTAGTAAAATAGAGCACCCATAGTGCCACAGGCAATCATGAAGCATTAGACCCTACAGGTGAGTGACCAGTACATTGGAATATTTTTTATATGAAAAAGGAAAAAAAAAATCTACAGATTAAAACTACCCTGATCAGCCAAATAATCCTTAAGACTGACCCCAGAGAAATAGGACAGCTCCCAGCTCCCCTCCCAGAGTTTTATACAAATCCCCAGTTTATAAGATTTTTTTAATAAGACTTTTTTTTTCATATTATTCCCAAGTTTGCACTTCTTTTCCCCTCCAAGAAACAAAGCAGAAAATATGGTGTTATTGTGGCATTTACAATTTTAGGAGGAATTTTTACTTGCTGGTTGGCAGATAGCAATGTAGCAGCATCATGATACATTGCAATAGATGGCTTTTACTGCTTCTGTTCATCTTCTATATGGTATTTTTTTACTACCTTTACAGGAGTCAGTCACAGACCCTCAATGTTTATTTCAAGATGAATTAAAATGTTATTCTTTGGAGAATTTTCTACTTCCCTCTCATGTCAGCTGTGGTGCCTGTTCCCCTGCTGAAGAAGAAAGCTGTGCTGTGAAAATGTTGGATGGAGTTAGTCATTCAAACTGACTTTGCATTTCAAACTTAGACACTCTCATTTCAAAATTTGTTTCAAAAATATGCTTTAAACCAGATCTTTTTCTTACTTGCAAACATCAGTGGGTTTTTTTTATGTATTTCTTTAGGAAAATCCAGTATGAGTTTGTAGAACATCATTTCTGACAGGTAAATAAATAATACGAATTTGTCAGACATAAGAAATTAAATTAATTTGAAAATAAAATTACAGTGTTTTGAAAAGGCAAATTCTGCATTAAAAAGTGAACATTCTGAGTATGTTATATGTAGAAACTTTCATTTCAATGCTTTTCACTTTGTAGGGCTTTTCCCCACTGCACATTCCAGAGGAAAAATAAGAAAAATAAAATAGCAACAGCTAGTAGAAAACACTTTCAACAAAAATATTCAGATGATCTGAATTTCCAGTTTATAATATCAGAAGGTTTATTTGTTTGTTTGCCTTTAATTCTTTTTTTTTATCAGTGAAGTTCCTCACACATTGGTAAGCCAAGGAAATTATCTCCATAAAAAAACTTCAAACGTCAGATAGCTCTGATCCCCAAAGCACCCAAAAGGAAAGGACAGGACCAATGGAAAGGAAAGTCAAGAGCTGTCACAGGAGCAGGACTGGCTCCTCTCCATGCTCCAAGAAGGGGTTTCCAAGCCAAGAGAAGGCCATTTGTGCTCTCCAAGGTGGGCTGGAAGGGTCGGTCTGAGGCTGGACAGCTCAGGGTCCCCTCTGTCCCCTGTGCCAGCCCCGGTACCCCAGAGCAGCCAGCACAAGGCTGCTGCTGCCCGAGATGCTCGGGGGAGCAGCCGAATGTCCCCACGAGCAGGAGGGACAAAGCACAGAGCTCAGTGGGACAGAGGGAACTGGCAGCGAGGGGCTTTGGAGCCGGGGATGCTTTTGGAGCCCGAGCGCTCCCCGGTGTGAGCGCAGGCAGGAGCGCAGCGAGCGCCAAAAGCGCCCCTTGGGGAATCAAAGGAGAGCGCAGCTCTCGCTGCTTTGATCCTGCTGCAAAGACAGCCCCGGCTGTCACCCTGGGGCGACACAAGAAGGACACGGAGTAGTTCTGGTCAAAGTAAATTAAAGAATTTTTATTAAAACATCTGACTTTCTAGATATATCTTTTTGAAATGCCAGTGTCATTGGAGGGTTATAGTGTTACTTCTTCAATGCCACTGGGCGACCCAACTGTCCATCAGGTTGCTCATCTTCCATAAAGGAATGAAAAACAATAAGTTCTTTACATAAAGTGTGTGAGAAAGTTCTGTGCAAAGAATGCAAACATCAGAAGGCTCAGTAAAACTTGAAAAAATCAGGGTGACATGGAGCTGCCTCCTCCTCCTCTGCAGGGCAGAGCCCAGCCGCACACAGAGAGCTGGCATTGCAGGATGGGGAGGGATGGGATGGGATGGAATGGGTTGGAATGGTGGGCACGAGGAACTCCATCTGCCTATCTGGGGGTCCCTTGCAGCCCCCAGCCCACTAGGCTCAGTAAAACTTGAGAAAATCTTGGTGACATGGAGCTGCCTCCTCCTCCTCTGCAGGGCAGAGCCCAGCCGCACACAGAGAGCTGGCATTGCAGGATGGTGTGGGATGGGATGGGATGGGATGGGATGGGATGGGATGGGATGGGATGGGATGGGATGGAATGGTGGGCACGAGGAACTCCATCTGCCTATCTGGGGGTCCCTTGCAGCCCCCAGCCCACTTACATGATCAAGGTTGACTTTTTTTCTTTTTTCTTGCTACAAGCACAGTCATACAAAACCATACAATTAATGAATTTGGTACTAAGGCCCTGGAATTGCATATAAAAAGGTCTGGAAGGAGATTATTGGGGCTGCCCCAATGCCCACATGCCACCCTTGTCAGTTGTTCAGGTTGAAGCAGTGAGGGCAATGCAGGCCGACCCAACTTGCAGCAGCTGGGGGATGTTCCCTTCTGCCATGCCTGCCCATGCCCAGGGAACACACTCCTCATAGACACATTGTCCCAGTTTTGGCTGGGATGGAGCTAATTCTCCTTTTAGCCAGCAGTTGTGTGGTGTTTAACTGCTGCCTGTACTTCAGCATTGCCTTGTTCTAACAGTTCCACTAGAAATGACAAAGCACAGCCTAAATATATTCCCTTAACTTCCTTTCTAGCCACTTTCAGGGTCTTTGAAATTCCAGTTTTACTGGTACCACCTTAATGCAATGAACTTTTCAAGAAAAGAAAGTCACAGTGCTTGAAGAGTTCTGGGATTTAACACCAGGGTGTTTCTGTCCCTGGCAGCGTGAGGAGAGCACTCCACCATCAAGCAGACAGACTCATGGGTGTCAGTGCACGTCATACACCTCAGTCACACAGGAAAAATGCTGCCTTTCAATCTCACAAAGTGGTCTTTAATAAAAGATCTCAGGTTTTCAGAGCAGATCTGCATTTTCCACCCACCTGCAGCCTCTTCACTGCAAACTTCCCTTTGTTCTGCCCTGGACACCAGCCCCTGCATACATCAGGCAAGAAATGGAAACAACCCTCCTCACCCTGTGTGTGCAGCCAAAAACACCAACCCTCAGTGCAGTGCTGCTCAAAGGCAGAATGTCAAACATCTGTGTTAACTCTCTGGGGACGTGTGAAGGGTGGAACATGCAGAAAGTGCTCAGGACATTTGCATTCAGCATCTCTATGAACACACACACCAACATTACTCAGCGAACATCGTTAGGGAGCTCCAAGACAACAAGGCTAAATTTAAATTGTGCATGGTTTATTGATCCACTGTTCCAGGCTTTATTGTAGCTTTCTCTTTATTTATGACTGCCTATGTCTCCTTACAGTCCATACACAGATTTGACCTGAGCTGGCACCAATGAAAGCCTGTGAGAGCAGTCATTAGTCTTGTACAGTTAATAAATATTCTCATTCTCTCCAGGCTGTTGCAGAGGCTCTAATGATTCATGTCTTTTGAATAAAACATGTCACTACTGTCCATCTCGGATCACGGGTAATTACAGCTCTCATTGTCACCACACAAATACTCTTGTAGGGCAGTTCATGTATTGTGAAGGATGGCTCAGCATTGATGTCAATACTTTCTCTGCAATTTTAAAGCATATCAAATATTAAAATGCAATTAGAGTCATTACAAAGTTTTAGAAGAATGGCTTTCCACTTCCAGTCAATCAGACAGGCTTTGGAAAGTGAAGAGTTGTGCGAGGTTTGGGGAAACTTGAGGTCACAAATTTGGGTTTCAGCAAATATTTTCTCAGTGATAGAAAAAACATGGCTTTATCTATAGTTTGAAAAACCCAAAACCCCTAGAAGCTTCACAAGACTTTGCAAACATTCTGCCCTTGTCATTTCATCAAAAAGGAATTATTTAGAGAAGAAGAAGTTCAATGTGTGGTATACAATAGAGCTATGGCTCCCTCCTTGAAAATGAGTGCAAGGCCAATGGTGGAAATTGCAAAAATTAAATCTGGAACTAGAAATTTCACAATAAAACTGCTAAAAAGTGGCAACCTTTGTGGGGAATCCTTTGAACCCTTCAGGGAAATCCCCAGGGCCTTGCCCTGGAAGAATATACCATAGAGTCTCCACCTGGGCTGAAAGAGAAGACTTCCCCCATGGAGCCTTGCACAATACTATGAACTGCCCCAGTTGCTTTCCCCATATGTCCCAAATTCTAGTGGTTTCTCCTTTCCCTGTTTCCTCATTGGTTGTGGTATCCCTGGTGGCCAGCCCCATCTTCCCTGTAGGGCAATTCCCTTTGCCCTGCCCTTTGTGCTGCCCGTGTGTTTTCCCCTACCTAACCTTGTGCACATCACATGGCCAGGTCTTTTGTCCCTCATTTCCCTTCAGCGTGCTGGAATAAACCTTCACTGGATTTTATCATACAAAAGACCCTTCTGCCTCTCTTTGCTGTGCTAGCTGTGGTGAGTGTGGTGTGTGACTTGACTGCTTTGCCTGAATGCTTACTCAAATGGCTTTTCCACAGGAGATGCTTATTGGGGAATAGGTAGCAGCACTCACCATCAAAACCCCACGCTGCTATACCTTTGTACCCTGCCTTCCCTTGAAAACTGATCACCAGTTATTCGTTCGTGAGAACAAGAGGCTTCCCATCACTGGGCTCTGCCTGGCCAAGCTCCAAATTAAATAATTTTGCAGCATCCATGGCTTCCCTGAGCACAGCTTTGGGTGCCAAGGGAAAGGCAAAGGGAATACCAGCCCCATCCCATGGCTCTGAGCAGCTGAGTGGAGGATGAGGGCTGAAGCCAGAGGGACTCCAGGAGCCCTGTGAGCGCTCAGGCACCTCCTGTCTGCAGCATCCTGTGCTGTGCACATGGCTGGACTCAACAGCAGAGCAAACCCCTCTGAGCTGCTCGCTGCTCTCCCTGCTGAGAGCCCACAGGCTGATCCTGGCATCCCAAGGGTTTCTGAAGTCAGGCAGGATAAATCCATGCCTGGCCGTGCTCGAGGATCCGCGGTGGCATCGCACGCGAGGCTGTGCCGGCCCGGGGTGGCTGCTGCCCTCTGCCCCGATGGCCCTGGCAGGGTGGCCCTGGGCTGACAGGGCTCTCTCCAGGCTGGAATGGCAGGGCTGTGCCCGAGGCTGTGTCTGGAGCTGCTTCTTGCTGACCTCCAGGGATGGGGGATCAGCCACTCTGTGAAAACTCAGCCTCGGGACTCGCTACAATTTCTTGCATTTTCATGCTTTATGAAACCTAAACTCCATCCTGAGGCAATTCCCACACAGGAGCGAGTGAAGATCGAGCTGAAGGAGATGTCAAATACTGTGTGAGCCAGGAACCAAGTTAGTGCAGTCAGAGGAAGAAGATGACCTTCATCGTCTGTGCCATTAGGCCACTATTGAATTTCTATTCCTGTACTATATTTTTTCACCCAGTCAATTAACAGAAACAGGCAGGCCCTGATTTCTCATGCTTTTAAAATATTCACAGGCCTTCGACACTTGGTTTTCAACAGCTACATGGAAAGGGTGGCCTGTAGGTATGATATGTATCATCTGAAGTTCATTCCAAGTCCATCTGGTATGTAGTGGCAGCTTTCATTAGGTTTTGCCATGAAGAAGCTTCACAGGAGACAGGAAAAGAAAGTAGGAAAATGATGAGGTTTGACAGTGACTAAAAGTTTTAGCTAACCCCTTCCTTTGGTACTAAAAAGCCATTAATCACAGGTGTATATGGATTTATGTACTGCTCAGCAGTGACCATGAAGGAAATAATGCTGACCCTCCTGGAAAAGATAAAAATAAAAAATTACAAGGTTAAGGATCTTCTCTGAAGTGCTTGGAGGATCTTGCAGCTCCTTGGCCCTACCAGTCACTGGGAGAATGCTGCTGCCCTGAGTGTTGCTGCTCCCACCATCCCTTCTTTCCTTGGGAATGGGGGTGGGCTGGGGATCTGGTGCCCCAGCAGCCCTGTCCTGATAGCTCCAATTCCAGCTCCACTGCAGCTCCACTGCAGCTCCAATTCCAGCTCCACTGCCAGTTCTACTTCCAGCTCCAGTGCAGCTCCACTACCAGCTCCAATTCCAGCTCCACTGCAGCTCCACTACCAGCTCCAATTCCAGCTCCACTGCCAGTTCTACTTCCAGCTCCACTGCAGCTCCGATTCCAGCTCCAATTCCAGCTCCACTGCAGCTCCAGTGCACCCCTCCCCTGCTGCTCCACTCACCTGGAGCTCACCTAGCACACAGAAAACTGCCTTCTTGCTCATGGTTTTTTTTCCAAGATATCCCTTACCTTGTGTTTAACAGACATTTTTTACATTTAGGAGAAGTTTCAGCAAGGACAAAATTACCAAGGCCGTCCTTTGCCAAGGCCCCAGTGATGTCCCTGCACCCCAGGCTGGTGTTTTCACACGAACAGCCTGTGCAGGGCCCTGCTGCTGGTGCTTCAAGGGGACCAGCCTGAGAGATAAATGAAACCTCTCATCAGTGATAATCATTCTCATCTTTAAGAAACCCAGTGAAAGCTGAGGGCATGTGGAACCTGAGCGTGATGAATTGGGGGAAAAGTTTATGCCAGCTAATTAAAATCACTTACCCTGGAACAGGACTGCTGTGATGAGTTAACAGTTGATTTAAAACCATATCACAATTTTTTGGGTTTGGTGCATGAATTTAGTAGAGACAGCTTGGAAAACGAGTTAATTAGATTCTCTTTCTACATCCTGAATACCTCCAACCTCTTTTGCCATCAAAGGCTTCATGTATATTGGACAATTGAACCAAAAATTAACTGTTGTTGCATAATTTCTGTAGGCATTTTTGTTGAAGTCAAAGTATATTCCAGCTTATTCTGTCAAACTAAAACCCAGAGTTTTAATTCCAGTAAACTAATTTCCAGAAAGCATACAAATAAGGAACAGTGATAACATCTCATTGATAATGTTGTTGTTTGGAGTTTTGAATTTTAAAATTAACATTAATTTAAGATGATTACATGTTCACACATTTTTCATTTTTAAAATAGATTACTATTGGTAATATAAAAAAATAATAACATTTCTGTTGCTTACAGACTCATCCAACAACACTTTATTTTGCAGTCTTACAAAAGAGGGAGAAAAAGCCTCAGCTTTACACAAATACTCAGACAGACTTGCATTTTGCACTGAATGAAACACTTTCCCTGAGAGAAATCTGAGGTTCTGCAACAGTGATTATTTCACCTTGGTGTTTTCAAAAGGTGCTGTGGAAAATGCTAAGAACATAAAGTACCACTTAAACCTTGAATTACCTCATTTGGCTAACTCGAATCCTGAAATTATATTTTGCTGCTATGGTCCTCTTTTCAGTCTTTAATTCAGCTGAGACTGCTCAGACATTATGAATTCACACCAAAATATTTCACAGACTATCTTTGCTATCGGGCTTTTAGAGCAGCTGCCTTTTTACAACCTGTTTATGCCTCCTGTATTTGGATTTAACACAAAACATTTGGATAGGGAGATGCCACTGCCCTTATGGCAAGGACAAAAGACTCATTTCTGCTGTTGGTCCATCCTGGTGCTCTGCCTGCAGAGAAAAACTTCCAGGCTCTCACACAGACTGCAAAATATGGATGCCTTGAGGGCAATTAATTTTTTTTAATAATGCCCTGCTGTGTTCATAGAAGAAAACTTAAATTCTTCAATAGACACCAGTGAATGTAGACATCTGCTTGAAGTGAAGCATGTAGGGCCTTTCTGCACTGAGGTGTTGATAGGCAGAAGTGTCTGAGAGGTTTGGTCTGAAAATGAAAGAGAAGTCTGCAATTTCTCATCAGACACACACTGGCACTGCCTTTCAGTAAAGTTTTTGACAGAAATAAACTCTGGCACATGACCTGTATTTCAAACTTAGGTGTAAGGTAGGTTTATGAGAATTCAGCCTTCCCTGCATTCATGGAAAAATTATCCCAGCTATTGTCTCCAGTGCTCCAGTGGCTGATTTTGAATGTGAGATAAAAAAATTGCATTTCTAGAAGTGAGAGAGAAATGTTTATGTGAGCAAATAGCCAAAACAAAAACGAAACTGTGTCCCAGGAAATAAAGCCAAAAGGCTGGGAAAGGCAGGTGCTCAGCAGTATAGTGTTCATTAACTTCTGATAAGTAGAAATTAAAATTATAAACCCAGTCTAAAATGCTGTGAGTAGAAATGTCAGGCATGGCAGATCCTCTGGCCTCTGCCACCCCCTCTAGGCAGTGTGCATCCAGAGGAACTGGATCCACAGGAGATGGATCTGCACGGTGGCCTCTGGAGCTGTCCCCAGTGCTGACCAGAACCCTCTCCATGCCCCAGGGAGAAGCCTGAGCCCCCAAATCAGGAGCTGCCCAGGCCCCCTGCCCCTCTCCCTGCCAGTGTTTGCTGTGTGCCCTGCAAGGACTCATTAACACAGAGCTAATGATATCAGGCTCGTAGTAAAGAATCTAAGTGGTCAAGTAATGTCAAAATTAATTTGTCCCTTTTTATGATTCATCAGATGAATCACCAGACCTTTCAATTTACAATTCACCTTTATGATTTATTTTGGTTTTGTCACAGTGCTGTTAAAGACACTCCTGCTCCCTGCACACACCAAGCTAAAAAAAACACATTACAAAAGCCTCAGCTGTTAAGTAGTAGCGTGTTGATAAAATGCCTGAACAGAGCAGATGGGTTCCCACCACTGTGCATGTTGGCCCAGGGCTCCTGGTAAATATAGAAGAGCGATTTCTGTCATCCTGTCAGGGGTATTTACATGCTGCCAGTCACCATCCTATCAAGGGCACAGTAGTATTAACATTCTCCCCCAGAGTGGTTTTTCTTGATCACTGAAAATCTTTGCTGTGGCACACCAAAAAAGTCATGTAAAATGTTAGATGGTAAATAGCTGAAATAAATGTAGAGTAGTGACCCACCCAGACACAAAACACTTGTCCTCTCTACCTTCCTCCTGCCAAGAGGCACAAGAGAAATCTGAGCTGAAGGGTACACCTTCAGAGATGGTGTTTATTGGAGAATGATGGGGAATGACAGAAGGAACTACTGCTGCAGAGAAGATAAACTGGAAGCTTTTATTCATTAAACAACCACCAAAGAAATACCATTTTAAAACCAGGTAATCAATATTTCCTTTCACCATAACCTTTTAATTCTCATAATATCTATGACCAGCTAACAGCCAATGTAAGAGGTCAGCAGAGTGCAAGGAGGGCTGGAACTGCTGGAGAAACAAGGACAGGGCACAGAGCACCTACAGCTTATGAGAGATTTTTCTTTTAATTAAAAAAAGGGAAAATCATCACTGTGCATGTACTCATCTGAACACTTAATCATAATACTTGCAAGTCTGCAAACATCCAAAATCCCCAGGGACAAAAATAAGGAGTCACAGACTTTTCAAAAGAAAAATTTTAAACAAGAAAAGACACAAGTCCCTTCCTGTGTTTTAGTCTATGGAATGCACAGAGACCTGAATTTATATGAGGCTAAAAAACATAAAGGTTGAGCTCTAGATCTGCACATAGAGCCTTCTGCAAGAGCTCCAAGAGCCTTGTTCCCAGCAGGAGCCGGGCAGGGGAGCAGTGCAGGAGCACAGGGACACCAGGGCAGGGCCTGCCAGCCCAGCCAATCCCTGGAATCCCTGGAATCCCTGGAAAACCTGGAATCCCTGTTCCTCAGACACACTCTGGATTTAGATCTTGCCCAGTGTCCTGCTGGCCACAGCACTGCTGGATCAGGGAGCAAAACCCCAAACTGAGGTGCCACTGCCACCATGGCATCTGGTGGTGCCAACTTAGGAGAGGCAATTGCCCGTTCAGAGCTTTGGGCACAGTGATTGTTTTTAATTGCGTTTGGCACAAGGATCTTTGTTCCCAGTGCTTCTCCCAGGGCTGTTTGTGGCCCTGAGGGGGCCGTGGTGCCTGGGCAAGGACAGCGTGCCCGGGGCTGTGGGGACAGGCAGGGGCTGTCCCTGGGCCAGCGGTGACAGCGGGGCGGCCCTGGGGGACTGAGTGTGGTGCTGCCTGCCAGGGGGCCGGGCTGAGGGGCAGGATGGGCAGGACAATGAGCCAAACTCGGCAGGGCTGGCTCTGCTGTGCCCCAGGGTCTGCAGGCAGGGCAGTGACCCTGGGCTGGCTCTGCCCCTGAGCCAGCGCTCCCTGCCCGCGGCACCACACGGGCCGGGGCCCGCCACAAGGGCAGGAGCAGGGGGCCACTGTGACCCCACTCCTCTCTGGGGTCATGACTGGGGTCATGGTAAATCAGACTAGACAGATTCGAGGTTTAACAAGTCATAGGTGGATTTTTATCTTGCCCTGCCTGCCTTCTCCTCCCTCTGAAGGAAGCTGCTCTCCTGGCCCCTGAGGTTCTCTTCCCACTCCTGTGCAGCAACTTTGTCCTGCTCATAGCAAACCCCAGAAGGGCCTTTTTATTTACTGACTCCTGAAAGTAATTTCTCAGGACTTTTACTCTCATGGTATCTTTTGTGTTGGTGTTATAATGAGCAGGAAAATAAATCCTCTTGGGTACAGGAAGATTTTTTAATAAAGCCTGATAACCCTTGTATATGTAAGCATTGGATTCTTTTTTGAACAGGAAGACCTATAAACTATTTTCAGTTTTGATGACAGACATGTATAAAATCAGTGGCCCCTTATCATTTCAGGACTTCACTCTGCTGCACCTTTTCCTAGGGCAAATGTTTATGAAATAAGCTTATCCTTATCTTCTGAAACAGGCTTGCTTGTTGCAGGAATCTACTTCCTTTGCTTTTGATGACATCTTTCCATTGGCCGTAATGGAGAAACACAACTTCTGAAAGTTTATAACCCACTCAGGCATGGCATCTCTGAGAATCCACTTAATTCCTTCTCTCTTTTTATTTTTTTTTTTAACTTATTATAACTTTGCTGTAGTCTGGTCTGATATTATATAAACCTGCCTAAAAGGACAATGAGATTAGGAAACTTTCTTTAGCTGCAAGCCTGAATGCTGCTCAATTTTTCCTAGCTGTTGCTCAGTAAGAAGGTTTTCCGGTTTGAATTTGCCATGCTGCCTTCCTTCTGGGATTCAAAAGCATCTGCTGGTTTCTACAAGGGAAGCACAGGTGCATCAGTGCATCCACTTCTCCCCTCCTCTGAGAAAAACACTTTTCAACAAAACAAAATACCAATGAGACAAAACCAAACCCAATCAGGCAGGAAATTATAGGAGCCTAGTACAGGCAATAGAACATTAGTCCATTAGTCTGTTCCTCTCCCCCACCACCCATGTGCCCTGAAAATAAACCCAGAGTGTTTCTAAAGAGGATACTTGCACTGCAGGGGAAGAATTTGTGCTGTTTTGAGCCTATGCAATGAAAAACCCTTCTCATAAAACTGTTTGCTGGGGGAAGACCAGAAAAATGTTGGATTTATATAAACCACGTGATACAAAAGTGCCAGTGACACTGAGATATTGCAGTGCCAGCTCCTCAAAGGTGATTTCACCTGAATCTGCAGCAAGGGCTGCCTGAGCATCAGTAAGGCTGGGGGAGAGATTTGGGAACAGGTGTTTACTAACAGCCAGGGAATGCCTGAAAGCTGCTCTCCCCAGAGAACTGTTATCCATCTTCACAGCTGCTAAAACACATACTAACTTCCCAAAGGGAAATGCTTATGGTCCCAAGTGGCAAAGAACTGTTGAATATCATTTATCTATCTGTGTTTTTATCTACCTGTCGAGGACAGGTAAGGGAGCAGACATGCCCATTGCTTATGGAAGCATGAGAATCCCCCTTCTTCTTTGTAAAAATGACACAGTTTCATTCAAAGGAGGCTGTGCTGTCCCCCAGCAGAACTCTCAGCTCATCAGAAAGGTAAAACACGTTAGGCTGAGGGATCTGGTGTGAAAGGAGAGCCCAGGGTGTGCATGGCAGCAGTAACAGCAGCAGTGAGGCAGCCCATGCCAACCTGCTCATTAGAGAGCTGAGCTGGCTGCAAGTGCTGCCTGCGAGGCTTCTTGAGCCTGGAACCCCTGTAACCTCTCAAACCTGCTGCTCTAACACATGAGATCACTCGTGCTGCAGCAAAGGAATGTATCAAACCTACTGATGCTCCACTGCCAGTAACCCCAAGGGAGGCAGACATCCCTGCAGCCTCAGTGGTGCCCTCGTGCTCAGCGACGGGACTGACTGAACACTCCCAGCCTTTCAGGAGTGTCATCTTCTAATCTAGATCTAGTCTAGCACTTGGAAAGCAAATCCTCTCTGTAAGTGCACAGAGAAGGACACAGGCTAATAACAGGAATGGTAGGATGCTCAACCCTGCTCCCTGTGCCAGGCTTGCACAGCCTCACACTGCTGAAAGGCATTGCTTGTGATGGGGAGGAACCAGAGCTGAAGCTGTGAGCAAGCAGAGCTCAGGAAAGTGTGTCAGCCCTTCATGAGGACTGACTGGCTCTTAAAAGACATAGCACTTTTGCTTTAAAAATGCTTCAACTCAAAGCTGAATTCAGTATTTCTTGATCCATTATAATTGAATCTGCTCAGACACAAGTTTTATGAAACTAATTACCTACTGTCTCTACTGGAAGTAAATATTGAAGGCAAGAACAATAAACATGGGCTGAAGTGTGCTATGCAAATAATATGTATAATTACCAGTTAAACCCATGCAGTCTGTTAATCACTATGTGGGTTTAGATGGTATTCACAGCAAAGCAAAGGCAATATGACAGGAGAAGACTCTGTTTTTGTCTCTCATTGCAAATAACAATTCATGAAGAAATATATTAATGTGTCTGTATCCCGTGTCTCAATATTGCAACATAAATAATGAGAAAATTTCTTCTTTACCAAATCTCAGCTGCTTTAATCTTCCCAGGGACTGCTTTTCTAAGAGTACAAAGTAAGGCTTGGGTCACTTGTACAATACATAAAACAGAGAGAGGCTTTTCAGAAGCAGTGGGCTTTAAAGAAACTCTAATCCTACCAATGATAACAAAGTGGAGGCAGTTCTGAGTGCTTCTTAAAACTCTAATGGGTTTACTAATTGTTTGCCTGCAAAAAAAAAATATATTAAAAAGATGAAGAATAAAGCTGAAGGAAAAAATATTGTAAAAAGATAATCTGAGAAGTACCTTCAGAAAAGCATTAAAGCATTGCTCAGTAGAAAAGACAAATGCAAGGTATCCCTGGTCTATTATGGTTAAATCTGGAAAGGGATCTGAGGTGAGCAGGGAGATTCTGCATTGGGAAAGCCAGAAGGGCAAGGCTTGTGTGTGTTGAGTTGGGGCAGCTCTGAGCTGTGAGAAGTGTTGACTTTCCAAAGTGTTTGGGGATTCTTTCTTGGAGGAAATATTTAGAAAATGGGATTCAGATTATATATATATATTTATTTTTTTTTTCTTTTTTTTCTTTTTCCCCCTCTTTTCCTGTGGAGAATTGTTTATAGAGCTGCTCAAGATCCTGGCATATATTTCCAACTTCCTCTTGTTCCAGGAGGTTTGGCTCAGCTCTTGACCTCTTCTCAGATGGGCTGTGATTTCAGTTTCTCTCTTGACAACAGCAGTCTTAAATAAGAAAAACTTCCTCCCTGGCCAGTGTCCTACATTTTGGGCTGCAGCAGTGCTCCCATGGCTGACCTCGTGCAGCAGCTGCTGGGCAAGCAGCACAGCTGGGCTGTTTTGGGCAGCCCAGGGTTCTTGCCTGGGGGGCTGGAGCCCCTTCCCCAGTGCAGAGGGGAGCTGGGCTGCTGGGCCTGTGTCCTGCCTTCAGCCCCTCTGGCACCAGGAGCAGGGAGCAGCAGCTCCTAAAAATATCCCAAAGGAAACAAGGGGCTAATGCTGCTGGCTTGTGAGCTGGAAAGATGCATTATTCATTGTGTGCAGAGACAGGAGAGGGAGAGAAGATGCCTGGCAAAGCCCCCAGAATGGCTTATTTACCCCTGAGTAAAAACTTAGGTTTGTTGAGTAACTCCATAAATTTAGGAGGACTTCTGAAATGTCCAGATGTTCCTGAGCAGATGAATAATGTTCTCTTTCTGAAAGCTTACTGAATCTTTTATCATTTTATGCACTATTTGCATGGGCAGGTCTTCTGAAGGAATAGCAGTAAATAGCAACCTCTGGTACTGCCAAAGGTATCCAGCAAGGGAGGAGAGCCAGGGACTCCCACAAAACCCAAGGATGTCCTAAGGGTAGCTGTAGTGAAGACCACTGTTAAACAGCCAGAAAATAAACATTAAATTAATGAGTTAAACCTGTCTTAGGAGTCTGAATGTAGCTGTGCTATGAGAGGGTGGTTGAGCATCACAGCTGTGCCCTCAGGCAGAGCAGCAGAGGAGGTGCTGCACTCTTGGCAGCCAGGCCTCCAAGAAGGATCCTGGAGTTAAGGCAGGAATTGAGTCAGCTCTCTCTGTTGAACAGATTCCATTCCCTTGTCAGTTTGGAAATAGTTTCTTCTCCATGGTAATCCTTTAGCAATGCAGCTCCACTTAGACCAATTTAGACTGGAAAAAAAAGATTTCCCAATGAGAGCTCTGCCAGCAGAGTAGGACAGCAGGACCAGATTTATATCTTTACCTTGTTTATTATCTGGAGGGTTTGCACTCTCATCTGATTAGGCTCTCTCTTGTGAGATTCCCTGAATGCTTGGAACAGAGAATGTCACTAACCCTGGCACTGCTGACAGGGCTGGGCTGCCTCTTGTGTTCACTGTGTTAGCAGTGTTTCTGTGTTTATTGTCTGCACACAAACCAGCCATGCCTCTCCTCTGTCTGTGGCTGCACTGCTGGGTTAGTGCCAGCCATGTGGATTTAAGGAATTGACCTGGCTTCCATGCCTTTATAACACATGTTTAATTATTTTGAGGGTTCTCTTCCAGATTCTGTTTTCCTCTGTTCTTGCCTAAAGATTGAGTTTACTTGAGTTCTCAGTCTCTGTGTGTGCTTTCTTTACTGGAGAAAAAAAGAGCCTGTAATGGTTCTGAGTGTATATAATATATATGCTTGTTCTCTTTGTATGTTCATGCTTTCCTACAGCTACTCCCACATGCACATATAGATATGTATATACACACAGATAGCTGTGTGCAGTCAAAATGAGATTTATCTCACTTGCTAAAGCCACCAGCAGGCATTAAAGTGCTGCAGCCTTGACACACTGGTCACATTTACAGTGACAGTAAATGGGACTGACTCCAGCCAAGCCTGAGCTGACTGCTCAGGACTGATACCCCAGGAGCTGGATATGACAGAGCCTCTCCCCTCAGCCCCCAGCTCTGCCTTTGCTCTCATGTTCCCATCCTTGCACATCAACTGGAGTAGCCACAAGCTGGCTGCAACCTAACTCCAGCTCAAATCATGCCCAGGATGCAGCAACAGCATTTGTTACTGCTTTATTTTAAAGCATAGCTGCAGGAGGGGGAGATGGCATCAGCATCCATCCTTTGTGACTCAGCTGGTACAGCAGCATGGGAAGCAGCACAGCTCCTTCACAGCTCCTCTTCCTCCCCCAGCTCCAACCCAAACCTCCCAAGCCAGGCTCTCTGGAAGCTGGGAATTGTTCATCACATCAAGGCTTTGCTGCCCTGGACCAAAGCAAATGAACATTCACAGGACATGAAGAGAAGTCATGGACCCAAAGGGTCAGAGAGGTTCCCAGGGCAGATTTTTGAGGAGGCCCAGGTGGGTGGCTTAGCAGTCAGTGCATCCTTGGGGGAGAAGTTCCCTTGAGCTGGGCACACTGTTTATCCTCATCACCATGAGCTGCCAGGTAAAGCCCAGGCAGCAGCCTGGGACGAGAGGCAGGACCTGCAGCCTCTCTTGCCAGCTCAGCTTCATCTTTCACTGCATGACACCTCTCCCCACTTCATGCAATAACAACCCAGGATATCTGTCATTTTTATCAGTTCCTGCAGCTCAGCTGCTCAAAACTTCCTGCTAGTGTCATTTAGCCTCTCTCATCTCATAGATAGCTCCTAGCTGTTAATATATACTAACAATTTTCACAGTCGCCTGCTTTCCATCTGTTACAGCTTCACTGCTGCTTTTTTTCTAACTTCCTCTATGATCTCAGCTTGCCTTTGTTGAAGTTACACACTTTTTCATCCTTACTGTGAATTTTTGGTTTTTTGGACATCAAATAAAATATCTCTTAACAGTTTTCAGCTCTCAATCATATTTCCTTCGATTTAAATTCCTTCCTGCAGATGATTTGATTCAGAACAGCTTTCAGGCTGGTGAAACTGGTGTTTCAGAGGTGCAGAGATGGCCGGCTGAGATTTCTTTCCATGGTACAAAATGAATGTAATGTGACCATGCTGTCTTGAACCCAAGTGTTTTTAACTTTCAACCCATGTGGTCAATCCTTTAGCTGCCAGCGTAGCCCTCCCAGAACACTGGGAGCAACACCTTTAGAGATACAAAATGTCATTTATAATTTCAAACCGTTCTGACATTTAAGTATTATGATGTGAATCCTCCAGCAGCTGCCTCCCACTTGGCAAACTGCCTGAGAGCTCCGTGGTACAGACAGGTGAGAGGGATTCTTGTGTGATTTTCCTGTCCTTAGCAGGCACCAGGTAACAGCTGACCTTGGCTGTTGTTCCTTAGGCCCATGAGCTGTGTGCCTCAGTGCTGTCTGACTACCTGTGGGTAATACAGCCTTTGCTCAATTATGTGCTGCTCTTTTGTTTTTATCCAGCTGGTGTTCCCCAGGTCATCAGAACCACTTTGTGCAATTGAGTCACATGAAACTTTTGGGTTTCAGCAGCAGAAAGGTCAAATATATATTCATAAATTACTAGCTCCAGCTCTTTGTGTTTAATCACCAGATGTGTAGCACCTGTGACTCACAATAAAAACAATACTCTTTCACTCCCTCTTTTCACTTTCTTGACCTCAAGCAGAGTCAATTCAAACTTTAAATTCATCCCATGTCTAAGGTCTGCCCGTCCTCAGGGGCAGAAGGTATTCCAGACTTGCCTGAGGACATTTGCATTCAGGATTGTGGCTCTCAGGGAACATCTCAAGGGGAGCATCCCCAGGTGTCCCAGCCTTCAGGGCCCATGTAGCTGATGTTCTTCCACCTGAGCGAGGATCTGCACACCCTGGGGTTTCTTTCTTTGCTAAGTAGGAAAGAAGTGAGGCTGATCAGCACCAGAAAAGACAATTACAGTGTTATGATAATTGCCAATTCACCTAATGCCTGGGATTGGACCACAGATACAGATCTAGCAATGGGCAGAAGAGAAGCACTGAGGACTTTGCAGCACTCCGAGGAAATCCTGCATCTTTTTTATTAGGATGGTAAAAGAAATGAGGTGTTAAGTGAGCAGGAATTGTGCTGAAGGCATCAAAAAACCCATCATCTACTTTACCAGCAGTAATGGTTCTGAGTGAGGGGTTTGGGTTCTTAGACAAAAAGGGTCACTAAGAGATCAGGTCTGTAATGGCACTGAGGAGCCTTTAAAAATAAATGGCAGATTTCCTACAGACTGCTGATTTCCTAAGACAGATTTCATTCTTAGGCACTGAAAACAAAATTTTCATAGTCAGAGAATTTTTTACTGAAGTGCAAATTGAAACAGCTAAACGGTGTTTATGCATGTGTATGCATATAAATATGTATCAACTTCCCTTCCTCACTTGACATGATTGCAAAAGAAATTCCCATTCTGACTTTTCACACCCACATGAGTACAGGAAGAAGGAATTTAAAGGTTGCTTAAATTTATGTATCCACTGTGAAATTCCTGAGTACTGAAAAGTACATTTTGTTGGAGATACATGAGTGCTATGTAATTTACTGTTTGAGGGCTTCCAATGAAATGTTACTGTACATTGTACAACACCTTCCATTGAGTGGGAGTTCACCTTGCTTATCTCTGGCCAGAAGTTTGCAGTGTTATTCTCTGTGCATCAGCTCCCCTCCACAATGGAATCAGGAGCATTTAACTGGCGTTACATAAAAGTCAATTAGTGCTCAGCAATCCCTAAAAGAGCATGAAGGAACTTCTTGGCTTCAACAGACAAGAATGTGATTGTTTGCTATTAAATATTAATAGTATTGCTGTGGGCAATATATCTTTGGGGATCTGAGAAGTGAGATATGCAAAATATGGAGGAATAAACCCAATGCATAAAAGAAAGGAACAGAAAATCCACAGCTGTGATAAACCTTTGTCATCAGCACCAACAGCCTCTTTTCAGAGTGTGGTGGCTCAGGAGATGCAACCACATCCCTCTGCCTGCCAAATCAAATCCCTGACTGGTTTTTTCCAGAAGTTGGTCCCTCTCTGGTGAAAATGCTGCACTGGCCTGCAGGGGATATCCCTGTTCCATGGCCAGCCATGCTCCCTGCTGAGCTCCCCAGAGCTGCTCCTGCTTCCTCCTGAGCCTCTGCCCGTGCTGCTCCTGGGTTGATGAAGTCTCAGGAGCTAAAGCAGGACTTCCACACAGCAGCCTTGTGCCTTCCACAGAAACAGGCTTGGAAAACTCAATTAGCCATGTCCTGGTTTCTCTGGGCTCCTGCCTAGGCCAGCTTTCACTGTGGGAGTGATGGGGCTAATGGGAGAAATATGGGAGGGCTCAGGATGAACTGAATTCAAGGCCAGGGACACTCACAAAGGATTTCCACATCGTGCAGATTGCACTTACCAAATTGAATTTTACTTCCTTGCTGGTTGGCACAACTGGCTTATCATTGTGAATGTGTAACTGTATAAAAATAAATACATTTTCTTATGCTTTGTGGATAAATGTCAGAAATTTGACTTTTCTATCTTGGAGAGCAAGCCCCACAGATGACTATACAGAAAAAAAAAAAAATGACAAAGAAAATGTTTCATAGCTCCAGCCCTCCCTGAATTAACAGGCAGCTCAAAAGGCTGCAGTCACTACTTGAATTGCCTTTATGCTACCAGCTTTTTTAAGGAAACTTTATGACAACAAAACAACAAACATCATTTGCCACAAGTCTGGTAAACAGAATGAAAGGATTAAGAAGAAAGAAAATATCAAGGATGGCACAGCAGCAGCTCTGGCTCTCCTGAATCCACTGGTGCCAGTTATGTCAGGCTAGCTCTTCCTCCTTTAAATTAAAACTCTGTTTTGAATTAGAATAATTTAATTTCCCAGAATACGTGCACTGGAAAATCCAAGCTGGATGTTTTCAAAAGGATAAGGGTCAGAGGCTCAAATCAACTAAAGAGTAGTAAAAGATTGATATTTACACAGCCTAGAACCCACCAAGCCTGCATGCCCAGGGCTGCTCATTGACCAGTCTGAGTCTGTAGAGCACAAACAGTGTTCAACTCTGGGACCTCATGGAATTCATTTCAACCCTAAGCCCAAATATTGTCATTGGTGGAACTACCAATATTTAGGTAAATTGATACCTATTTCCCAATGCCTACAAAAAACTTGTGTGTAAACAGTGTCAGCCAGAGCTTCCTGCCTTTTCTGGCACTGTGGAAATTGTGTGCCCAGGCAGGAACAGATGCTCTGGTGACTTGGTGTGGGTCAGCCCCACCTGTGCTGTTCCTGAAAAAAGACTGACCTTCATGAGCAGGAGGGAGTGCTTTCATTTAGAAAATTTGCAGTGCTGTAATAAACTTAATCTTTATTAGCTGGTCCACATAGAGCAAAGTTTGCAGTAATTGTACCTTGACTCAATAGATTTAAAAAATAATAAAATCACTTTACATTTGCCCTTGATATAGAGCATAAAGAAATAGAAAGAATTTACATATAAAGAATTTAGTACTTCTTATGAAACCTAAAAGCTAAGTTCAGAGAAAGTTATGCCAAGATCAGGAACATCCAAATGTGTCCCCAGATGTTCTAAGATCTGTGGCTGACACCAAAAAGGACTTAAATGTACAAAGTGAGCAGCCATCACAAGGGGAGCTCAGGATCACCAGTTTTGATGAACCACCTCAAACTGGCAGGTGTGGAAGCCCAGTGTGGGCTCTGCTGGGACAGAGGCCTGGCAAGGAGCCTTGTCCCAGCCCCAGTGCCACTGCCAGCCTGCAGCTCTGGATCAGGGCAGGGCAGCCTGCTCTTGGCTTTGGCACAGATGGGGAGATTTTGTTCAAAGAATTGTTCCTGATTTCTGTGAGTAATGTGTTTTCTCCAGGCTTCATCTTGCAAAAACTGCCCCATAAATCATGTTCAAGAGAAAATGTTTAGAAAAGCAACCAGAAGCTGTACAGCTTAAGGCTTTTGCTAACCATTGAGAAAAATCTATAGATGTCCAGCACATACACAAATGCTGTACCTTTAACTCATTTAATTATCCAGGAGTGATCAACAGTTTTGGTAAACGTTACAAGCAAAGGTGAACTAGCCAACTTTTTTGACTGTGTTTGCATCAGGTCATATCCTGCTGCAACTGGTTTTGTATCTGTCATTGAATACATGATGAATTCACAGCAGTAAAATACAGAGCAGGGGTCAAGAAGTTCATGTTGTGGAGAAACTGAATGGCTTGAGGGCCAGTGGCAACAAATGGGGATATTTATCAATGTGACTGCTCTCTGATTTTATTGATATAAAACCAGGAATAGCAATAGAACATATTGTCTTCCATTAATTACTAGGAATTTCCTTTTACTAACAGTGAGTTATCTTTTTATTATTGAAGGAGTGGGCTGGCTGCACCTCTGTTCATGTTTTCCTTGTGCTTGTTTGAGGGGTGTCCTGGTTATGGTTGGGACAGAGTTAATGTACTCAGTACATTACAATCACAATCAGAGACCTAACTGCTTCCAGTCAAGGAAAATAACCAACTCAGCATTGTCAAAACTTTGCTCTTTTTAAAAGAAGTAATGGATCATATTAGAAAAATGACCCATTTTGCCTTCTCAAAAACCCACAAACCAACAAATGAAAAAAATCCACCCACTAACAAAACATCTAAACCAAATCCTCTCAGTTCAGCTTCATTCTGTGGTTGAAATGATCATGAACAACACCACCACACTTCTTCAGGCCTATACCTCCCTGGCTGTCCTAATTAATAGTGGCCAAAGGCAGTATTTATTTCTTAGCTCACGAGATAATAGGTTATTGACTGATCTGGGAGCTAATAGCCAAGGTTATGTCTCACATAAGAAGTGATTGTGTGGATTGAAGTTCATCATTGATCCTGTTTCCACACACTCAGGGGGATCATACATTTAACTGTCACATAAATAAGAACAAAAGACCCTTAATGACATTTATTGACTTGCAGAGATGTGATTCCTCACTTGCACCCACCAGCAGTTACTGTGGTCAGCCCACAGCTTGCCACTGACCTAGGTCTGCTATTTTCATTTCAGTGGCTCTTCCCTGCCACGAGCAGGGAAATTGGAACAAGCTGGAACCTTCTGCTCCTGCAAGGAGGGGCTGGATTTCACTGCCTTTTCACCCTGTGGCATCTCAGCACAGCAACCATGGTGAAACTCAGGAACCATGAGAGGAATGAAATAGCCAAAGAAGTATTTTAAAGGACTATAAAAGGTTGGGAAGAGATTAAAATCAGAAACAAATGGAGTCCTAAATGCAGTGTGGAATTGAATGCAAATATTGAACAGCAAGCACATGACTGGAACTGCAGAACTGGGCACAACTTGGAGCCCCATTCTAATGAAAGAATTCCATTAGAATTCTAATGAATTCTAATTCAGGATCATAAAGTCTGGTCTCATTGCAGAATATTTTGTGGAAACCATTTGTTTCAGTTATACCACTTTGGTTGTTCCAAGTCTTAACATCCAGAACCAAAAACCTTATTAAAACATGTGTTTCTAAAATGTGTTTCACAAACATGGAGATTCAGTGATTTGTTATAGCTCTGCAAGATGGCTTGAGTTCCTCTGAATTGGGATATTCAGAAGGAGAAATGGTCTGTCAAAAAACTCCACCAAAACCAAAACCAACCAAAAAAACCCAAACCAAAAGCAAAAACAAAAATAAAAGGAAACTGAATAAATTGAAAAATCTGCTTTGTTTAGATGGAATCCAGAATTAAACTATTTTATATCAAAACATTTTTAACTGTTCTAATCACTGACAGGACCAGTTCCTCTACTATTCATTCCCCTACCCATTCATATCTGTATAATTAATTACTTTAGTTTGCTCTCTATTAGGAATCATCTGGAGACTGCTACTGAAAACCAAATGCAGAAAAACACCTGACCCTCTCTTCTAGCCTTTTGTTAGTGTCACTGAGAAATGCCATTTTTTTCTTCCTGGCCACTGATTTTCCCAGCCATGCAGGTCCCTTTCACACAGTTCTGGCTGGCCCTGCCCATCCCCATGTTCTGTGTGGATCCCCAGCCTTTTTGAGACTGTCTGCTCACTTTTTGTTTGTAATCTGCCACAGCAGTTGGGAATTAAGTTCACCTCCCAGTTTCCCCAAGCCTTTTCTAAGCTGGAACTGAACCTCTGTTTTCCAGGTGCTTGCCCAGCTCACTCAGGATTTCCCAGTGTGCTTCTTCACCTCCATTTAATTTTCATGGAAGACACAGCTTATGAAGGTGTATGATGGCAACCTAAAAAGCTATTAATTTATTTGACATAAAAGCATTTTGGAACTGTGCTGCTCAGTGGCACATGAACCTTGTTTTTATTAAGCTGTGTAATGGGGAAAAAACTAGTATCAAATCTAAGGAAAAGTATTAAAAAGCTGTTTTGCCTTAAGGTACAGAAGCTCCTGAAAAGCATGGTATTTTCTCCTCTTTCAACTATTACAGAGAAATAGCATTTTTATTCTCTCATTTATGTCAGCTAGGATAGCTAATGATATATATTATTACAAGACCCAGAGCCAGCCTCATCTGACTTTAGCATTACATTCTCTTCTTTGCATCTAGTACTGCTTTTCTGACTATTATGTGCCATCCAAACAATTTCAGATACAGTTTCAATTACAGGAAATAACAGGATCCTTGAGGAGGTGTAAAAGCATCAAGTATTTTAGCAGCCTGTCCTGCTTGGCAATAACTGAAGGACCTGTTTGAATTTCCAGGGAAGGAGCTGGAGGTGCACATCTGCCTTCCACCAAGCAGCCTTCAAAGTTTCTGTGAAATGTTTAGAGGATAAATATCATCTACAAGCATGGGAGAGAGTATGCCTTGCTATTTAATTGTGCACTTTCACCCTAAGTGCCCATTAAGGGACAATGTCTGATTTTATTCCCTCTGAATTCAATACAGTAGCTGCAACATCTAAGCCCAGCTATGGAAATTTTTTTATATGATATTGTATTTTTTGGCTCAGGTTTGAGCAGGCTGTGCTAGCTAATGAAGAATTTCCAAATGGATGTCCAGGATTTCAACAAAGGCAATGTTTTGGGGGAAAATAGTCCACAGTGTGGAAAGAAACTAGATAGATTTTTTCTGTGTAATTAATTGAAACGAAATGCTTAATTGAAATGAAATACAGTGGGTATTTGTAGCTTGCTGTGTTGTAGCCTGATTATCAAGTCTCTCTGCAGAACACCAAGACTACAATTTTTAACACTGAGGATCTTAAGAGCCTCCTTTTGAGTTTCTAATAATAAATTTAAAATTCCCTTTTTGCTTTGGGATCTCAATTTAAACGAAGTAACGTCATAAAAGAAAAGTGCCCTGAAACAGATGAGCTTAATTTAATTTAAGGCTAAAAAAATCCTTCACTAAATTTCATTATTGGGTGCAAAGATATCTGTCAGCATAAAGTCACTGGGATCTATTCAGGGATACATTGAAAATGTAAGACTACTTCCACGAGTGCTTACGTTGCTAATAGACCTCTTAAAAATAGTGTAATGGAGATTGAGGTTTGTATCTGAACACATTGTACTATTTATCACTGGCAGCTGCACCTGCTTTTTACATTAATCTTCTTGGAGAGCACACACCAAAGGACTGGAGGCTCCAGCTGAGGCTGGCACTTCTCCCAGAGGCTGTGGGACACCCCGTGGGTGCCTGGGAGAGCTGGATCCCTAGATCCCCTTCAGCGAGCTGGATCCCTGGATCCTCCTTGGAGAGCTGGATCCCTGAATCCTCCTTGGAGAGCTGGATCCCCTTTGGAGAGCTGGATCACTTCTTGGAGAGCTGGATCCCCTTTGGAGAGCTGGATCCTTCCTGGAGAGCAGGACCCCTGGATCCCCTTTGGAGAGCTGGATCCTTCTTGGAGAGCTGGATCCCTGAATCCCCCTAGGAGAGCTGGATCCCCTTTGGAGAGCTGGATCCTTCTTGGAGAGCAGGATCCCTGAATCTCCCTCAGAGAGCTGGATCCCTGGATCCCCCTCAGAGAGCTGGATCCCTGAATCCTCCTTGGAGAGCTGGATCCCCTTTGGAGAGCTGGATCCTTCTTGGAGAGCTGGATCCCTGAATCCCCCTANAGAGCTGGATCCCCTTTGGAGAGCTGGATCCTTCTTGGAGAGCTGGATCCCCTTTGGAGAGCTGGATCCTTCTTGGAGAGCTGGATCCCCTTTGGAGAGCTGGATCCTTCTTGGAGAGCAGGATCCCCTTTGGAGAGCTGGATCCTTCTTGGAGAGCAGGATCCCTGAATCCCCCTCAGAGAGCTGGATCCCTGAATCCTCCTTGGAGAACTGGATCTCTGGATGCTCTTTGGAGAACTGGATCCCTGTGCAGCTCAGGGACAGCCTGAGGCACCCTGACTGACAGCAGTGCTACCTGTGGCCCTTGGAGGATGGGGTTCATCCCTCTTTTTTTCCAAGGATTGCATCCCATACTGATGCCTTGAGTTTCAGCATTTATATTTTTCTGATCCTGTACTGCATTTGTGTATAACTCTGAGCTCCATATGAAGTGTTAGCAAGCTGTCTTCACATTTTGGTCAAGACAAAGCAATCCTTCCAGGCCTGAGAACCAAGGACAGCCTTGGCCTCAGGCCCTGAAAAGTATCAACAAAAGTGAATCAGGAGAGGAGAAGCAAACCAGGGGAATATTACTTCATTACCTGAAGTTACAATTGGACAATTAACCTCTGATATGCAAATAGACCAAACTTATATCTGTCTGAAAAACTCATGACCCTCATCCACCTTGGGTGCAGCCCCTCTCAGAGGCTTCTGACTGCCCAAGGTGTATCTGTTGAAGGTCTTTAATAAATACCCACTTTTATTCTCTTAATCTTGGCTAGCCTCTGTTCTAGGCAGCCACTCCAAGGCATCAAGCAAAGCAGTCACAGAGGCCCTGGCAGTGAAACTCCTGGGTAGTGCCATTTCCCCCTCCAGCTTTGTTTTGTGGGGCTGTGAAAGAAGAAGGGTATTTACATATGTTAAAATAAATACATAAAACCCAAAGAATCATTACTTTAATTTGAACTTCCTACTTACTTTCCATTATTGCAACTTCAGCAGGTTTCTGTGCAACCACTGGGACTTTTGACCAGCTCCTCCTGACTTCATCCCTGGGTTTATTCAGAGGTGGTACAAACACCAGGAGTGAGGCTGGTGAGTGATGGCCCAAAGCTCTCCTTAAATCCAGCCTTATCCTCCCAGCTGGAATCAGTGCAGTAGGGTACCTGCATGCTCCCAAAAAGAGCCAAGCCTTGTTAGGGCAAAGTTTTTGTTTTTTTTTTAAGAAAAGCAAAGAGAAATTGTCTAAATGCAAAAAGCATCAGAGTTGCACAGAGCATGAGAACAGCCAGGCTGAGTGGTGTGATTTGGTACCAGACAGCTACATCAGCAGGTATTATTCTTACTTCAATTTCATGTTCTTCTAAATGAAAGGCCCATTTCTGGATGCTTTAAATTGCTGGGGGGAAAAAAAATCTATGTTTATAGAGGTAAAATGTGCCATGTAGAGGTAAAATATATCAGATAATAAAACAGCAAAAGGCCAGATTTTGCTATAAAGAAAAACAAATCTTTTTTTTTTTTTTTCAGTAAGCAACTTGATTTTCAAAATAATACATTAGCTGCTTTTCATTTTTCAAATTAGAGTTTATTCTTTTCAACTTGCTATCACTCAGTACAGCTTGGATATTTTAAAATACTTTATAATCATGAACCTAAAAGACGCTGGCATGGTAAGAAGCTTAGCAGCAATAAAAAGAATGTAAGTGGAAAGGTAGAACAGATGAGAAGCAGCAGCAATGCTTTTTATGATAGTAATCTAATTTTAAAATAGCTTCTCATTTCTATGCAAAAAGGCATTTGTGGAGTTGCTTCCCACACACCTGCAGGGCTGTGGAGCAGGTGGAGCTCTGGGTGAAGGACAGGGGAGCAGCCTGGAGGCCCCTGGGCTTCTTATCTGAAATGTGCTGAGGAGCCATCCCTGATAAGACAGAGTTTTCACAGGGAGAAGAGTGATGCTTATTCTGCCAGAATTCAAGAGAAAAAGGTTGTTTAGACATAAATTAACAAATACAGAATGGAGAAAGGTGCAGGAGCCTGGGCTGCTGTATCACCCCCACCCTACAGCCCCAGCCTCTCACTGGCCTTGCTGCCTCTTGTCAGGTTTTCTTTCCTGTCCCCACCCCAGCCATCCTGCCCTGGGTTTGAACACCTGGCACAAGAGAGCCCTGACCTCAGCTGGAGAGCCCTCACAGCCAGAACAAATCAGTGTGCATCCTTAGAGCCACTCTGCTTTGTTTCTGTGGCAGAGTCAGCCTTCATCTGCAATACCATGAGCATTTTCATTACATTATACTTCTTTATATTTAATGATAATACATAATTCATTTACCTCATGTGAACTTGCTATTATTTCCTATCAAAAATTATTCAATAGTATGATTTAAGAATCCTCTTAGATGAAAACCATCAGTTTTTATACCTTTATTTTAACATTGCTGCAGCAACTGCTGAATGAATACATTGCAGTATAGCAGAAAGTAAAATCGTCAAGTGCTTTGGCATGCCCCAACAGTAAGATTTTTTTTTTTAAGAAAAGGGGAAAAAATAGTCTTTAATAGTTTGGAATCAGCCTTCTTAGTTCCAGAACTAAAAAAAAAAAACCTTGGGATATAACTTCAGGAAGGGGGAATGATAATAAAACACATAGCTCATTTTGTTAAGGATCAGGGAATTTTGCAATGTGAGAAACAGTCAAGTAACTATGATGACAAGTAAAAAATATTTTTTTTTCTAAGAAAATACCCACGGAGGTGACCTCTCTGTCAGATTGAGGGCTGTTTCCCACACTATAATGTGATTCTTTTCTCCAGAAAGACTGAAATCCTCCAGAGCAGTGCTTGTGTCCTGCTGTGCAGAATGGATCATTTTGACCACAGTAACCTTTTCATAAATGAAAGCACTCCACCATTCACAAAGGAATGTTTATGAGTGATGTGCTTCCTTCTACCATTTATTACTAAAGGCTACACTGTAGTAAATTCCTTTCCAGCTGCATTTCAAACCTAGCAGGTAAAATATTCTGTTTTATTTTATTACATGATTTACCACTAGTATCAAAATTGAATGTATATGTACATTTTTAAATATCATTAATATTTCATGCTCACTTTGACATTGCATTGGCACATAGCTTATTAGGTTTTACACATCTGCTTTTTTTTTGCAGTCGCTCTCTGAAATATCACAAATGCTGAATTTTGATGCTATCTCTGCTCACCAACTTGATGGGCAATGATATTCAATTGCAAAGCTCCTTCTGAGCTCATAGATGTCTGCAATCCTCTGTGCCTGTAGAGTGATGTCAGTGTGATCCAGGGGCTTTTGTTGACTTAGTTTGATGAAATTTTTTTCTCGCAAGTCCCTAAAAAAATCTCCTGCACTGGGCTCCCTTGTTTCAGGGCAAGGCCAGCTGCAGAAGTGCTGCCAGGAATGACAAGGTCTGCCACCTGCAAACCCTCTCTTTTATCCCTGTTTCCCTCAGCTCACCATCCCTCTTCCCATGCACTGGGGTCATTCATAATGGGCCCAGGACTCTTGTATGCCACAGTGTCACCTGGGCTCACTGGGGAGCAGGATTTATCAGCAGACCCTGCCAGGCCATCAGCAGATCAGAGAGCTCCTGTGCTGGGAAGAATGGCAGGAGATCTCATTTCCCCAGATTTATTTGTCAGCACCTATCAAAGTCCTTCTTTGGAGAATGTATATGGCAAAAAAATCCACCCAAAAAAACACCTTATATTAGGTAAGGAAGCCGAAATCTTACTTTGGTATTGACTGCAGTAAAATCTAGGAATAACAATACAAAGATTTGATGTGCTCCTGCCCCTGCCAGGTGGGGTTGTTGCAGCTGAGCTGGGCTGGCTGGGTGCTCCTGGATAGTCCAGCTCCTCCTGGATGGTCCAGGCTCAGAAGGAGCCAGCAGCCTGATGCCCCCCACTGCAGACAGATTTCCCCAGCTAATTTATGCACTCCCCAGCCTGTGTCAGGAGCAGAGCTGGAGTCACCATCTCCATTCAAGTACTGCACTTGCTTAAAGGCACAACACAATTAGTCCACTGTCACATGCAATTAGTTACCACCGTGTTGGCACATATTGTAAAGCTTTTTTTCTTTAGCTTATGTGCAGCTAATTGGAGCCTGGTTCTGGAGAGCTGTACCACAGGCATTTCTGCTGCAGGAGATGGTCCCTGCCACCCCCACTGCAGGGGGGGAGGGCATTCTCAGCAGAAACTTTGAGGACACTTGTGACATCTCAAATTAAGGATGCATTATGTGACCAGGACTGAAAAAAAATTATCAGACTTCAATTTCTTGGGACTTTCTTAATGACTTTGAAGTGCTTTTTCTCCCTTATCTGCAGTGGGGCCCCACTCTCCCCTTGGCCTCACAGGACCAAAAGAAAAGTGCATGGATTACTTACAGCACTAGACTAACTTCTTCCTAGAATCAATTAATGCACATACCAAGGAGTTCAGGTGTTCTTTCAGCTATTGCAAATGTTCATCACATGTGAGCACTCACAAACTCCTCTCAGGACTGCCTGAGCTGCAAAATCCCTGTGGCATTGCCTGACAGGGCAATTGATAGGAATAAATTACCTCTAAGATAAGGTAATACAGACCTTATTTGACCTCAGCATGTTAAGATAATGTTGTGGTGCTATTACCATAATATCACTATGGTCACGTTGTCATCACCATGTAACAGCAGACAATTACTACCTGCAGTAACCTGCCAGGCCAGCCTTACAGTACTCATTAAAACAGCTGTGAAACACTCATTTCTCTACTGAGGTGGCTTCACTGGAGTACAGAGCAGGTGCACACCAGCATTTCTCTATATCAGCAGCAGAAACTGTGAATTCAGCTTTGTGTACAAGAGCAAAGAGCAGCAACTGCAAGCTAATGGGTGGTGCAGGGCTGCCAGGGGGATCAGACACATCATAAAGCAGATAATCCATTGCTAAAGCTGGGCTCAGTGATGGGGCCAAAGCACAGAGAGTTTTAGAAATGAAGGAGAGGGATGACTGCTGGGTTGTGGGAGAGGTCCCTGCAGATGTGCTCACTATGGAGGTGCAGCTGTGAATTCTAACAGAAATGTGGGGTATGATTTATCAAATGCATGGTACTGTGAGACATGAACTGCAGTGTTGGAAGCCAAATGGGAAGAAAAGAGAGCATCTGCCCAGAGTGTGGCTTAGATTGTCTGCAAAACTTTTAGAGCACTCTGGTTTGGATCACAGCAAATAGCTTTCCAGTTCAATATAAAACTGTGGGGTTTTTTGGTTTTGTTTTGGGATGTGGTTTGGTTGTTTTTTTTTTTTTGTTGTTGTTGTTTTTTTTTTTGGTTATTTGTTTGGGGTTTTTTGCTTTGATTTTTGGTAGTTGTGGGGTTTATGATTAAACACTGATTCAATCATCAAAAGGTGTTTGGTTGCTTTTCAGGTGTACTCTACCCCAGCAGACCTGGGTCATGCTGCTGTACCTCACTCTCCCTGAGCAGCACAGCACAAAAGGGGAATCCACTCAGCAATCAGCTGCCTTGTGTTGGGAAATACAGACTGGTTCAATTCTTTCCTCAAATACACTGCCCCCATTTTTGAGAGATGACTCTAACCTGTGTTCTTTGTCTTCTTCTGCACCACAGGCACAAAGACTTGCCAGGATTCTAACAGCAAAATGGAGAGCTCTGTTTCTCATTATTTTCAGCTCTGCTGTACAACTCCTGCTGCAAGTGGCCACTTTAAAGCTTGTCACAGGCTGGCAGGGGTGCAGTGTGCAGGTGGGTGCTACAGGCAGAGCCCAGGGGCTTCAGCTGCTGGCAAGGAGTCAATGCAACATCACAGAGGGGACAGAAAACTGATTAGAAACACTGTTATTGGATAAAAGCCCTTTTTTCCCAGAATGAACAGCCCCTTTTTTTTCCCAGAATGAACAGCCCCTTTTAGACTTGCAGAGGGCTCTGTCAGAGTTGTGAGGGTGTAGATGTCTCAGTGTGTCTCTCTCCTGAAACACTCCACAGTCTATCTTTTGTCTTCCAACACTTCATTGTAAGTGCAGATTGACAGGGCCTTGCTGATGCCTCTCTGCAGCACCTCTCTGCCTAATGCAGAAATGTTGGGTTTTTTTATGCTGGATAAAACCTGCTGAGTCTTCCTGAGGAATCCCAGGTTGGGGGATGTGACCCAAATAAATGTTCTCCAGAAAATGTATTCTGGCAGAAGGCTCTGCACATTGTGCAGATTACAAATTGCACCAAATTTTCTGGTTTAGTTGCCTGATTTTAGTGCTAGAACTGTTGATTGCTTCAACTGTTGAAATTCAGAGAAACATTTTTCATGCAAAAAGAAAAGTAGCAGTTGCTAGCATTTAGAGTGCTGAAACATAATGGTTTTCATGGTTGTTTTTTAATTCACACTCCATTGTTCAGTTTCCTATTACTGACTAATATCAGTGACATGAGCCCTGATCTCACATGGACTTATGTGTGGAAGTTTTGGTGCAGCTTCAATTCTGAGCTGAGCAAATGAAATAAACTCAGACGTGGTTATGACACAAACCTGTGAGAGCAGAGCCTGTTTGCCCAATGGGATCATGACCCATTTGGGTCTCCTCTCTTTTTGTTACTGCTTGAAATTTCTCTAGGATCTCAGCACTGGCATTTTCTATAGTGTTTTTTCCAGAACCTGCTGTTCCTTGAAGGGCCAGGGAGCTGGTGACTGGAGGGTCAGAGCACAGGCACAGATTTATTGTGCTTTGGCCCTGATGTGCTCAGCCCAGCGCTGCCTCGGACCCTTCCACAAGGCTAATTTTAACAAAAATTAAACACCTGGAAAACTGGGGAAGAAAGAATTGAATCATTTCAAAATTAACCTTCTAAATGTTGGGAGCCATAACTCAAGGATCCCACGGTGCAATTTTTCTTCCTCTGCCAGTGATGCCGGGCCCATGGAGCAGCACAGCCCCAGTATGGGCACACACAAGCCCAGAAGACACAAACCTGCTCTGTTAAACACCAGGGGAGACCTGCCAAAGTTCCCAGCACTCTGTGGCACCTCTAGAAAGGGCTCAGTGTCTCCCCTACCCTCAATATTGCAGCCCCAAAGCTGAGAGAGGGGAAGCTGCTGGCTCATACAAGCCTGGGAGACCTTGTGTGTTTAATTTATTTCCAGTTTCTCCATCTTTTTCCAGCACTTTGCAAGTCCTGTTTCCAAGGAGGGGACTGTAGCCCAAACAGGCTCATTCACAGGACACAGCATCTCATGATGCTGTGAATAAACAAATGTGGGAGAGTTTTCAGCACTTAATGGTGTCAGCCATGAAGCAGAAAGCTGTTCTCAGCCCGGCCCATATGGGAGCTGGCATGCTGCAGTTATCTCTACATGGGTAAAATGTAGCCCTGTGTTTAACATCTAATGAAGGTCTGGAGAAAAATCCCAACAGCTCAAGGCACAACAGAGAGCCCAATGCACCTGGGGAGGAGGGAGGACAATTTTCTTTTGAGTTAATACAGTTTAACATTTTTATTTATTGTTGCGTGAGGAAGCCCACACATTTAGGACAAATACTTGTTGAATGAATATTTGGCTGTCAGGTTCCATACCTAAATATGCTTATTCAGGTTCCTGTTAATTTAAACAAACTCCTGGGAGACTGATCCTGACCTGAATGCAGCACACAAAGGAGGAGAAAGGCAATCAACACTGACTTAGGGATACTCGGAGGGAGGGGAATCCAGCTCAATGATCTGATAATTTCTATCAACATCGTGGAAACCAGATGGATACTCTCTGTCCTGTCTATCTCTTAGCTAAAACACAGGCTGGCTTTAAAAATTTGAAGACATTTTGGCTCAAAAATTTGAAGCTATTTCCCTGAAATCCAGCAGGTCTGATCAAAGGGATTGGATAAAGAAAAAATTTAAGCCCTACTTTATCTGCTTTTCTTTTTATACCTATCATTAAACCACTGCCGTTTTCACAATAAAGTTTACAACCTGGCTACCTAGTCATACTTAATCTTCTTCTAGCTCCCACCTGTCTGTCACTGGAGCACCTTACATTCCCACTCAGACATGGAGACAGATCATAGAATACTCTGATATAGGAAGAAATTAAGCCCAGGCACCCAGACAACCTCCATCCAAGACATACCTGTGGTGCTTCCCCTCTTTCTAGTGAGCAGGAGCTTGTTGGGTCACTCTTCCCTTCCTCTCCAGCTTTAGGAACATCAAGTCCAAGCATGATGAATTTCAGCTTCTCAACAAGAGTGGAGAAACCTCTACAGAAATATATTTCAAATGCCTGACATCTAGCTTCAATTAAGTTTATCTGCATTAATAACATACATTTCTCACTCAGTGGGTAAGGATATTTTTAATCTTTTATGCCGTCATCCAATAAGCCTGAAAACTGATAAAAAATACATTCATGTGCAAATCAGTCCTTTTTAATTTCCTCTTACTTTTTTTTTATCCTACTTCAATATTTTAAAATCCAATCTCTTTGTGAGCCCTGAAAATATTTCCTATTGGCATGGCTAACAACAAATGTTCATAAGTGAACTGTCAGCCACTGCAGAGAAGATGGGCATCAATGAGCTGGGCTCATATCAGAGGGCTGGGAGTGACACATGGAGCCTTTCACTCCTTGATCACCAGTTTGAATCTGCAACACCCAAACCTCACTACAGTTATAACCATGTGACAATTACCTGCCTGTCTGGACATAATTGCTGCTGCCCTCTCATCCCCTGCAGTGGACAGGTATTCTGCTTGCTGACAGGAACTATCTTTGCTCTTGCTATCAATCTCAACCATTCAGTCAAAAATAAAGAAATTATTCTCCTCTCCCAGGCTCTCTTCTCCTAAAAGGGCTGTGGCTCAGAAGGTAACACTTTACAATGATAGCTACCCATCTTCCCACTCACTTTTACTGTTGTCCTTTTTCCTCCATTGTGACCCTGAAGGAGAAGGAATTCCTTTAGCAGGAACCAGGAGGAAAGAAAAGTCTTTCTGGTTAGAGGCTATTTGTGTTCTCAGGTTCTTGCAAGAGACTCTGGTGACCAGAACACCAACACATGGGAGAAGATCTTCCAAAATTATTTACAGACATCTGTTCCTAATATCCCACAGCCACTCTGTGAAGTCCTCATGGACTTTGTTTACAAGGACATGCAAAAAAAAAAAAAAAAAAAGAAAAATTGTGGTCCATCTGATGTCTGCCAAGATAGCTCAGATCAGGTTTGTGTCATGCCTCTCTAGAAACATCACCCTTTGGAGGCAGCCTTGTCCCTCAGGATCCCTCCCTGTGTCCTCCCTGCCCCAGAGAGGGTATCCAGCTGACCCCTGGTACTTCTCTGCCCACATTCTCTGAAGGCTTTTATCATGTAACTCAAGCCAGGGGTTAGTTCTGAGTGATTTCCTCCATTTTGACAATTCAAATAGGAGAAGTTTCAGTGGGTATTCAGATCATTTCATTCCTACTACCTTTGCCCTTTTCCCTGGGAAACACAGCTCTTGAGGAACATGCAAACTGTTCCTTCAGATTTTCTGCTAGTAGTAAATATATTTCTCTTCATTATTTGATTTCCCTGATCTTTGTTCAAAGAAACCTACAAATGCAGTGAAGTGTTACCTGTCAATCAGGTCATCAGCTTAGCAAATGTCTGGCAGCAAAGAAACATGAAACAGCAGCTACAGTGTAATTTTCTGATCAGTCTATTAGACATTTGTTCATTTGAACAGTTTGTGCCTCTCTTCTGCTATGTCATCTGGCAAGAGCAGACATCTGAAAATTATATTTTTTCACCAGATATAAAGTCTATAGCACTCATTAAAATATTCATGACAAGAAACACTCTAGTCAATTGGTGAATTGCTGTTACAGTTAAAACATAAATCACCACCATGCCATTACTGTGGTGTGGGAGAACTTAATGGACTGGCAGTAATTTGTGTGTAAATACAAAGAACAGGAACACTGTGATAATCTCAAAACAGCCGAGGGCTTCTCCTGTTTAAATGAGAATTTATATACAGATAAGTCTCTAGAGAATTTTGTAAAGAAATTACCAAAAAGTGAAAAACCAATTTTTCACATCCAATTAAAAATGAACTAGCTTAGGTACAAGCTCAGGTGCTGCACAGAGCACAGCAGAGAGTGCAAAATCCATGCAGGACTGCAACTCCCAGGCTGTCAGCCCTGCCTGAGCTCTGCCAGCTGGGTCTGAGATCAAGGAAATCTGGACTAATTTTCCTTCACCAATGGCAATCACTGCCATGCACATCCTGCATATCCCCACCCCACCTGGGGAAATGCTTACAGAGTGCTAATTGAAACAGCCACTGAGTATTTCAGGTAAAAGAACCATCAATCTGACTATTGCACTTAAAATAAAGATGTTCTAGACTAGAGACAGCATATTCTGGAGCAGGAAAATCCTTCAAATGTGTATTTGAAAGAAACAGAGAAGACACAAAAGAAAGGTAACTTTTCCTTGGCAAAATCCAGCCACTTCACCTGGAACCAGCCATGTGGGAAGGCCAAGACTGATGCTTCTTCCACAAGTGCATTTTGTAATCTCAGTATTATCAGCTATGAGAGACTCGAATTAAAGTCATGAAAACTTGAATGAACCCATGTCCTGGGTTTGACCAAAAGCCCAATGAATTCTGTAAAACTGCTTCACAAACTTCTGGTGGTCAGCTCAGGCTTTTGGCAAGGCCAGTACTAGGACAGATATACAAATTGATTGATTTGTATAGGATACATATACAAATTGATTCAACAAGCTCATTAAAAAGGACCCAGAAACACGCAAACCCCTCTCCCCAAACAACAACCCCCAAACAGAGTAACTTTCCATTCTAGTTTTCCTTCAGAGTACAAATGCCTTTATAAACAATAGTTATTACAATTTTATCTAGCATTCAGCTATCACTATTCTGAATTGGAGTCTAAAAATCCCACCATTTTTGTCTGATTTATCTACTCATCACATCATAAGGATTTATAGATCGTTTCTACTCTCAAATTAACCTTGGGAAACATTTAGATACTCTTTGGGAAATGCTCAGCTGACTATGGAAATCCTTAATTTCTAGATCAACAGAGGGTTTTGCATGCCTGGTTAAGTCTGGAACTATCTGTTCCCAATTTGTTTCTCCAGGTGAATATTTATTTGATTCACAGCCTGTTTCAAAGATGCTTTTATACATATTATCATCGAGGAATTTGGATGCAAAACAAGAAAGTCCTATTTTGTTGTGCTGTGTGTTACTACTAAACCACTCAGTTATTTCACCTTCCAGTTCTGCTCTGAAGAGCAGAGAGGGCCTAACCTTGGAGAAGCCCATTAATTCATTCTGAGATGGGTGTTTGGTTGCTAAAGAGCAGCAGCTTGCTGCAGCACTGCCATGGGTGGAGATTTTGTTGTTAAACCATTTCTTGCATTTCTTTTCATGTTGGGTGGCGAGTTCCTGACCTTGAACTCTGCCAGGTTATTGTAGCAGAGAAGTCACCAATTGTAGGAGGAAGGCTAAGTGATAAAAAGAAAAAGATCAGCAAGGATGGAAAGAGAAGTGATAAGGCAGAAAATGCAAATAAAATGGATCAGAGTCTTTAAAGAGAGCTGGATTATCAGTGGCAGTCAGTGTGGTCACCCTGGCTGTACCCTGCCCTGGGCTGCACCCTGCCCTGCCTGTCCCAGGAATCTGTATGCCAAGGCAGCCACAGGCAGCTGATTAATTCAGCTACAGCTATAAACTAGAAAATAAATTGTTCCATTAAAAAAAGATATTTTAGCATCAGCTATGATCAGTGAACCTCTTGCTCTAATTTTTCTCTTCTTTCCATTTGCCATGCGTCCTTCTCCAGCTCTGTCCAGGACAATTTAATTACCCGCAGTGAGCGATTGCCACGGAGCTGCAGGCAATGTGAGGAATCAGTTTAAAAGTACAGTGGCTCATGTGCAACTTCTGCTGCTGCAGATTACTGTGCTAAAGATTACAAGTCACCCAGAAAATCCCAGAAGAGAACATCATCAGGGTTTAAACAGAGTATGAAAATTGTAGGTTCACATTCTAACGTGTTTCTTATTGGATTTGATTTGCCACAAGAGACCCAGCATAACTCGTGTCTTCTGTGTTACCTCACACTCAGCTGTGGAGGACTCAGGCTGTGTTTGGGGAAGGGTTATAAATAAAGCTGTCAGAAGCCTGTCCCCACGGGGCCATTCTTTTGTCCATACAATGACAATGGTAATGCTCTCTTTTCAACGGCTTTTTTCCATAAACATGGACATGATTTTGAGCTCCTATGAAGTCCAGCCAGTCAGAAATTGTAGCCAGGTCCTGTGGTGCTATTTATCCTTGTCACTGCATCCTCAGCAGTTCGGAAATGAAGATCCAGCTGCCAATTAAAGCAAGAGTTACCCTTCAAATTAACATGTAGCCCAAGTTATCTCCACTTGACGGCCTAATCCTCTTCCCAGAGAATTTTGTGAAAGCTGCCTGACTTCACTGAAATCCTCTCCTGCCCAAACCTGGCAGCTGCATTGGCACATTTGAGGCCACAATGGGGGCAGGAGAAAAATCAAGGTTATTGTCATCAAGGATTTGAAGGAAGTGCTCAGGTTCTCCAAGCTACAAACTGGGATGTAGCCAGGAATGGCAAATAAGGATTTGGCCCTATTTGAGTAGGTATAGATGTGCTTTTGAATTTATATTTATAATCAAATATAATGAAAGCTGATGAAAAGAAAAACAATGGTTTTTTTCAAGTTGGCATAACTATTATTCATTCTGACTGTCTGGATTTGTAATCAGCTTTATCAATTTAATTTCATTTATAGCATGGTTTGTGGCAGCACCTTTCTCAAGTTGAGACAGCTGAACTCTATTAAAGCTCCGGATGTTCCTCGTGCTTTATTAATATAAGTATCAATACATTATATGGAATTCAGAAAAAGCAGGAAATTGAGATTTTTGGGAATGTAGATATAGCTGTTAGACCATTTGGAGAGGACTACTGACAAGGCTAGGAGAAAAGCCAGACCAAACAAAGCTGGACTTGCCAAGAGAGATCAGTGAAGAACAAACACTGTATGCCTGATCTGTTGGAAGAAGTCAGACAGCATAGCAGACTATCTCCAGCAGTGCACGTGTTTCCCAAAAGCTTGACAAAGAGCTGGCAGTGTTTCAGGATTCCCAGAATATGCATCCATAAATAAGTAGGTCATGAACATATTTAAATCAGTTTATCTATGCAAGCCCTGTCTGTGGAGCCTCCCTGTTTAGGAGCAGCAGGACTCTGCTGCCTGGCTCGGGTGTGCTGCTGAAGGAAGAGGGGCTCCTCTGCTTCAGGGGCTGGGTCATTGCTGCTCTCTGGTGCCATCATGCTCATCCCTTTCTCTCTAGCCACTGGTGCTCCCTCACCTTGGTTTATTTGAGCTAAAGGACTTGGAGAAGTCAAGTTTCACTGGCTGCAGACCCAGCCATCTCTTACCCAACTGTTTCAAAATTAAGAACCATGGCTTAGGGCCAGGGAATGCTGCATGGTGGCTCCTGGCACACACTCAGTGTGGGTGGCACTCACCTGCATGAGAGGAGTCAACACAGCTTTGATCCATCACCCTATTCCCTCCTGAAGTCCACACATCAGCCACTGAGACTTGCCCTCTGAGGAGATTTTAAGGGAATCTTCAAACATCACACATCCTCCCAGCCCCCTGGTTTCTCAGGGGGAGGCAATCTGGGATTGCCTCTCAGTGGTCACAGGACATCCATGGCAGAAGCGACGGGGAGAACAAAATGACCAGATTATTTCTGAGTTCCTGGGACGGCAGAGTGAGCTGGGGAATGCTGGGTCAGGATTATTGGCAAACCACATGGCCCATGTGCCACACTAAGCTCTGTGAGCCTGGCAGCTCTGGTTTCTTGTTCTGTGTCTAACAACTCTAATCTGCTCTGTCTCTCACTGCATCCTTCAGCAGGAAATCACACAGCCCTAAGTGACTTACTCCAGACCTTTACCTTCAGCCACGTGGATATTGACAGATATATTTTTAAAGCATTGCTATTGTAAAACAAGGTCAGGGATTATATTGCCAGATGAAAAGGAAACCACCCCTGAAATGCAAAGCCAAAGAATTCCCACAATTACGCAAAAAATTCTCATTTGTATTTATGGATTCAAAACTAATCACACACCTTTGAAGCCAAAAATCCTCATCAATATTTGTAGATCCAAAACAAACCCTATCTATATGATACATTTATTTAAAGGAAAAATCTAAGGGATGGGGATGATATGATTGTTAGGACACTGAACTTTCCTTCCTTCCCAAGTTCACCCATTCGACCTTCCCTTGCAGCACACTTAATCAATGCATGCAAATCCTTTTTCACAGCTCTGTTCCCACTTAAATCAATGGAAAAATTCCCACCAAATCGAATGAGGATATAATTAAGCCCTTCACATTTTTTTAAACTCCACTCAAGTAGCTCACAAACCTACAGACTGAGTAAAAATTTGGTATGTAGATGGCACAAAGCATACAGAAGAATGTGGAAAATTAAAGAAAAGCCAGTTTCACATGCATTTTGGCCAAGTCTAAGAAGCCCTCTGCTAATCCTGTTCCTCCAAGAGAGTTGTGGAGAGTCCTGTTCAAGCAAGTCATCACACATTTAGACCTGTCCCTGAACATCTTCCAAATTCAGGATGACTGGTCTGCAAAGATCAGATTCTGTCCCCTTTCTTCATGCTGGTGCTACCCACCTCAGACTGCTGACTTGGGGATACAAATACCTGCTGGATGTGTGCTGCACAAGGTCCAGAGATGGCAGATAACCTCAGCATTGCTTTCTGCAGAGTCATTGTGCAAAGTGGATGCCCCTGGCAGTAGGAAAAGTTAAATCTCCATGATGCTCACCCTGCAGATTCAGAAGACATATTTAAAGGTATTTGTAGCATATTGGAGGGAAAATAACTGGTCCTGGTTTAACATGTCTGTGTGAACAGCACAACTGGAGGTTTTCCATCTAGATCAAGCCCAGTAGCATGTATGAAGTACAGGCAGGCAGAACCCAGCAGTAATGAGGTTTGTCAGAGTCACTAGAGTAATCATCTTCCCCCAAGTCCATAGTTAAAAGTGGCATTTCAGGGGAAAAAACTGGCTTGCTGTGACTTGGAAACCACTACAAAACCACTGCTTGCCAGAAGCACACGCAGCCTTGTAATCCTTTTCTAAGTATTAGTTTTGGAAAATGGCTTTAGAGCATCTTCCAAATGTTTGCAGCCCAAGCTGGAGCCCTACAGCAGAGTGTCCTGAATGCCCTGCTATCACCCTCTGCATTTCACCTAACATTTCACTGTCACTGCAGTGGCACACTGCTGCAGTGCCCAGCCTTGCTCTGTGAATGCTCCACCATGAGAGGTGCCACAGCTGAGAGCAGTGCCATGGTGGTGGTGCTGCTGCTTTCCCCAGGCAGCCCCCTGGTACTGCAGAGATGGGATGCAACTCTCTCCTCAAAGCAAGCATGAGGCAATAAACAGGAATAGGAGTTAGTAATGCTGCTAAAATGATGAAGAACTAAAAATAAGATGAAAAGGAGAAGGGAGATGCTCTGCTGACAGGTTTGCCTTCAGATATGTCCCCTGAAGCACCAGCCCTCACTGAGGGCTGTGCAATGCCCTGGGGGGGGATGGCAGGAGCTGTCTCTGCTTCCCAGCCATGTGCTGCCAGTGCTGCCCCTGCTTTCCAGCAATGAAATCCAATGAACAGCATCTACACATTGGAGTCTGGAAATCAGAGCAAATCTTTGGGCACGTCCTGGACTCAGATTACCACTGTTTTCCTTCTAAAGGTATTTGTCTTATCTTTTAGACAGGAAACAATTTGCTGGAGACACAATTTTGCCATGAATATGTAAAATTCTCCATAGACCCCTGGGGGATGTCCTGTGTCATAATTAGCAGAATAATTTAGATTAAAGTATGAAACTATTATCTCTGTAGTGGTGTTACAGGGAGATGCATGTGTATGTATTTATGAATGCATATCAGGATACACAAACATATATAGGGTAGGGCAGGTTTAGGCTGGATATTGAGAGGAAATTCTTTACTGTGAGAATGGTGAGGCCCTGGCACAGGGTGCCCAGAAAAGCTGTGGCTGCCCCATCCGTGGAAGTGTCCAAGGCCAGGTTGGATGGGGCTTGGAGCAACCTGGGATAGTGGAAGGGGGTGGAATGAGATGGCCTTTAGGGTCCCTTCCAGTCCAAACCATTCCAAGGCTCTGTGATCCAGATTTCAGGTCTAGATGAGCATGTAGGTTCCCTGGCATGAGCCCCCTGGCCCGTGCTCAGCAGTGTGGAGGGGCAGGGGCAGCCAGGGCCTGTCCTTGCTCAGTGAGTGGCTCCAGCAGCTCTGGTGCCATGGCAGGGCAATGTCCCCCTCAGCAGGGACACACCACTGGGCCAGACCTAAGCACTGGGAGAGCAGCAGCACCACAATCCCTGCCCTCATTATACACAGATCTAGTAACCTACTTTGTCAAAAAAAGCCCTGAATGAGATGGGGTGGCTGGGGACCAGAGCAGCAGCTCTCTGTCTCGTACATCTTTGCACTGTCACTTCACCCCACTGAGATGCAGCATAAGAAGCAAGGCAGGGAGGAATTTTTCATCTGCCTGGCACAGGGAGACCTTGCTGCTGCTGAAGCTTTTGATTTATTCCCTGCATGAACACCAGCCTCTTTTCCCGTGGCAGAATGGCCGGTGAGCAGAGTTCTGATGTCCTGCTGCTGTCACCCTCTGCTGCCACCATGCGAACCCCCCTCCCCGCAGGGCAGGACACAGCCATGCTGCTCTGAATGGCTCTGTCAGTGCCATTCCAGCCTTCCACAGCCACATCCTGCTCCCAGCTTTCAATGGAAGTCACTGAAGCTCTGTTGACTCACACCAGCTGCAGTTTACTCTATTTTTGGAGAGTTGCACAAGGTGCTGGGAACAAAGGGAGGACCACCCAAAGGCCAGAACAGGGATTGCCAGGGAGATAACCCTGGGAGAGCCTGACATCCTGGCCATGCAAGCTGGTGACCCCCAAGTCTCTGTTTCCAGGTGAGCAGGCAGGTGTCACCTCCCTTTTATTTAAATGCCAGACATGTAAACTGTTTGAATCTCTGCTTCCGAAAGTCAAGGAAAAGAAAACAGAACTCACATTTAAGCCTTTTCTCTGGGATGAAATGACTTGAAACCTGTAAATGACTCTTAAGATAACTTCAATGCAGTTGAAAATGAAGTATTCAAACTTAATTATACGCACCGAGGAGCAAACAAAACTGTCTAAACACAAGTTTTCTCAAACAGTTTCATTTCCCAGGGACTCACATTGAAGGGATATTGTTTTCTTTAACCAGGCATTAACTGTTGAGATATAAAATTTCTGGACCAAAGCTTTGATTCCAGAGGGTGGATATTATTTGTGAACAAGCAACATATTGCTTGCTTCATTGGTCAGATCTTTCCTATTACAAAAAGACATTCGGATAGCTACTCCAGTGGTGTCGTAATGTCCCCCCGTGAGTCCCTTCGGGGGTCCCGGCTGGCTGTGCACACACAGCTGAGGGGGAACCCTCTCCCTTCAATGGTCCCGGCTGGCTGTGCACACACAGCTGAGGGGAACCCTCTCCCTTCAATGGTCCCGGCTGGCTGTGCACACACAGCTGAGGGGAACCCTCTCCCTTCGGGGGTCCCGGCTGGCTGTGCACACACAGCTGAGGGGAACCCTCTCCCTTCGGGGGTCCCGGCTGGCTGTGCACACACAGCTGAGGGGAACCCTCTCCCTTCGGGGGTCCCGGCTGGCTGTGCACACACAGCTGAGGGGAACCCTCTCCCTTCGGGGGTCCCGGCTGGCTGTGCACACACAGCTGAGGGGAACCCTCTCCCTTCGGGGGTCCCGGCTGGCTGTGCACACACAGCTGAGGGGAACCCTCTCCCTTCGGGGGTCCCGGCTGGCTGTGCACACACAGCTGAGGGGAACCCTCTCCCTTCGGGGGTCCCGGCTGGCTGTGCACACACAGCTGAGGGGAACCCTCTCCCTTCGGGGGTCCCGGCTGGCTGTGCACACACAGCTGAGGGGAACCCTCTCCCTGCGGGGGTCCCGGCTGGCTGTGCACACACAGCTGTGGGGAACCCTCTCCCTTCGGGGGTCCCAGCTGGCTGTGCACACACAGCTGAGGGGAGCCCTCTCCCGATCCCCGAGGGGCAGGAGGGCGGCTCAGGCTCTCGCCTTGGCGGGTGAGGCAGGAACACGACTGCGGTGGAAGAAAGGAGTGGACTCCGAATGGAGAGATCAGTCCAGGTTTATTAAGGCAGGGACCCTCAGCCAGCATGACCTCACTGCGAAGACATAAGCCTAGGCTTTTGCTTTAGAAGGTGTTTTGCTTCCAAAACCACCTTCTAAAGGGAGGAGGGAACAAAGATCGGAGCCAATGGGGAAACATGGGAGTAGGGACATTGGGAAGATGGGTCTCTGGGGAGACCAATGGGGGTAACCTGTGGGAGGAACCCCGGTTCCTGAAGCAGTCACTCGACGCCCTTGACAGAAGTTTCCAGGGGAAGGGATGGGCTGAGAGTGACGGACAGGACACCAGGGAGGGGCTGAGGGAGGAGGCAGGATGGGCAGAACCACTGACATAGGGGAGAACTGGGATAAACCAAGGTACAGAACAATTACAAAAAGGTATATAAAACACAACACTACACAGTGGCATCACATCATTTTCAGTGTGTGAACTCTGGGTCAGCTTCCTCTGGAGGGGCTTTGTGCCTCCCAAACCCCACGTGGACAATGCTGCTGTGCCAAACACATGATCACACACACACATTTAACAGCTTAAGGCCACAGAGAAGCCTGCCATTTCCAGTACGGCTATCCCAGTGGTTCAGCAGAGAAAAAGGCTTTCAGAGGGCCCTGCCGGGTCAGAGCAAATCCCTTGGCAGCTGTGGGTCTTTCCTCTGCTGACTTGGCAAAGTTGGAGAAGCAGAGGGTTCCTTCTCCTGGTGCCTAGGTCAGCAATGTGAATGGTCAAAACTCTTCTGGGATTTACAGGGAGATTCTCCAGAGAGGAGAAAATTTCTGGCTCCTAGTGCCCTGCCATGTGCTGCTGGGAGTTGTTCTCTGCAAGCTTTTGGCCTATGGCCCACTTTCATTTTTCTCCTGTCAGAAGATGGCTTTCTTGAGTTTGCAAACACCTCCTGCACATGCAAAATTTTAAACAAACATTACTTGAAAACTTTTTTCACCCAATTTTACTGCCCACATCTCCTGTGATCAGTACAGTCAGATGCCTATTTAACAGCAAACTGCTATTTTACAGTAAACAAGTATTTTGGTGTAAAAAAATCTCCACAAAATTCATCCTATTAGATGCACTCCACTGTACATAGTAATCCCTTTTTGTTGTAGTCAAGCACGATTACTAGTTTTCCTAACACCACAGATCAGGTTCAGAAGCTGTTTGGCCTCTTGTTTGTGACCTGGAATGCAGCCCCCAAAACTATAGGTTTTTATGCATATATTCTTTAATTTATGCTGGCAATGCAGGAAGCCAGAAGAGTCCCCTTCCATGCCTCAAAGTCATGCACCAAGTTTGTTGTTTCCACATCCCTGCCTGTTCCAAATACAAGGAAATGTATCAGAAATGTTTGCTAATCAGTTTTTCCTGCAGTGCCTTTTCAGAACAAGTGATCCAGGACAGTTTTTGCCCATCTGGCTCTTCACAAATATGTCCTTCCTGGATGATGGCTAATTAGGCAATATAATAATTTATCCTTCTAATGAACTGATTTACTCAGCAAAGCAAACAGTATGCTGGTGTATTTATTCATGGCATTTATATAACTGTTTGCACATAGGTATTTTAGTGACTGTAAAATAATTATGATATTGAATTAGCATAAACGTTGCATTTCTCAGCTCACAAAATGTCTCTTGATTTTGGGGCAAAAAGAAGTGGGAGGATGCTTAAACAGTTGAGAATGAAACACACTCATTAACTGTAGCTCAGTTTATGAACTTCAGAGGTTAAGCATTAGCTACAAAAAATCTTTTAATCAAGATGGATCAAGCTTCTCCACTTAAACGCATTATCCAAATTTGCAGTCTTCTCTAGTTAATGAGTCAGTCTGAATTAGCCTTTCAAAAGAATTAAGGGAAAAGAATCAACACTTTGATGGTGTTTGAAGCACAAGTTGAAGTAATTGAATCAATGTGTTAAATCTTAGATGAGATCTTTTAATCCGTAAAACAGTGATGGAGAGCTCTGTGACTGAAACCAGATGCAGTGGCTAATTTGGATGAATTATTCTGTGCAGGGAGGTCCCCCTCAATAGCAGCCTGCCTGAAAGCAGAATTTGCTTATATTCACCCTGCTTGGAAAAGGAACAATTAGGATTGAAATGTACCAGTTCTTGCTGGTGCATTCCCCTGTGACTTCAAGACAGATTTTTAGTTTTTAGGTCAAGGCTCATACCTGCATGTGTTGTGAAAACAAGACTTAGAGTGAGTCTCTTGGGAGTCCACAAAGGAGGGATAATAAAACTTTTATCTTTCCAGGTCTCTGGAGTGAGGTCAGTTAACACATGGGCTCTCTGCATTCACACTTCAAATCTACTCTGAAGTTTGCCCAGATCATTAATTTGGAATATTCCTATAGCAGCACATGAGCAGAAATCCTCTCTCCTCAAAGAGTAGTTCAAAGGGACCTATTTTAACTTATAATGGGCCAGATCCCTCAAGATTCTGATGGGATCCTGAATGTTTAGGTATAAAAGGAGATGTTTGAGCATTTTCCTGCCAGAATAAATTGAAAAAGGAGAAGTCATCAGTCTCCTGGGTCCTTGTATTAATCCTTGTCCCCTGGCTGCCCACTCTGTGTGTGAAACTCCCTTTGAAGCAAAGACCACATTACTTTTGTTAGAAATTTCATTAGTGGTCAGAGTCAGTTTCTGTAATTAAGATGTGATGAAACAACAACCAGCCGAGCATTTTTTCCAATGAACTTCAAAGCTATTTATATGCTTAAATGTGACCTGTAAAACCACCCATCCTTTGATGTTCTCCAACTGCAAGTGACTCTACTCAGTGACAAAGCTCAAAGGACAAATAAAAGTGGGCATCAAAACCCAGCTCTGGAAAAAGTACAGCTGTTTTCAAGAAGGGATAACTGTTCTCTTTATGGCTGCTGAAAGCTGCGGAAACGCACAAAACACTTCTGAACTAGGAGCTCCTTAAAAGCAGCATGTTAAACCTGCCAGCAGGGGCTCTTACCCAAAATGAAATACAGAAAACAGCTGAGTCCAAAGCTGGCCAGGGCTGCTCCAGCCACAGGAGGGATGGAGCACAGCACCACCATGCTCAGCCCTGGGCATGCCCAAGGCTCTGCACACCTGGGATTAAAACCAGGAGCTGAGGAACGACCCAGGGATGTGTGTGAGAGAACACACTGAGCTGGTCTGATATTCATTCAACAGGTGCATTAATTTCCTCACTCGTTTCTTCTATTTTTTATTCTCTCCTCATTCTGTGAATTGTACCTAATGAGAGCCCTGGGCCTGGGCATGCAGGGGTGCCTGTCCTGTGAGCCCCTGCTCCTCCTGTCCCTGCTGGAACAGACTGCCCTGAGACCTCCCAGGGCAGCAGAGGGGCCCGGGGGGGATCTGCCCTGCAGAGGGGATTTGCTGTCCTGGAGGCACGAGTGAAGGACAAAAGACAAAGCTTCAGGCACAGTTAAAAACAATTTTTTCTTCCAGCAGAGAGAAGGAAAAAATAAAAAAGGGGGTGGGAAATGCCATGCAGAATAGAGATCTGAAGAAAACATCACATAATGTAACCAGATTTTTGTGTGGGAGAAATGAGCATTGACAAAATTCACGTCTGAAGGGAATTTAATTGAAAGATTAAACGTAAGTCAAAACTCAGAGGCCCAAAAGCAAAAGATATCATGCTTTAAAAGTAGGAAGTCATGCCCTTGCTTAGAAGAGACTGTGTTTAACCACGTGCCTTGTACTGACACAGCCTGATTAAACTGCTTATAAGAATCTGAGGCCTCATTAACTATGAATTTTTAAAGTTTGTTTTTTATAAGAAGACAAAGCACATGTCAAAACAAGTACAAGATGGTTATAGCCAATCTCTTTTCCAGCACACACAGATATGCTCTACTGATCACTGACACAAAAAAAAAAAAAAAAAAAAAAAAAATAAACTGTACTGGGTTTTAGAGGGGAGAAATTGAAGATCTATTAGGTCAACTTGCCCAGCTCCCTGCTAAAGTACACAGCTTTTGCCAGGGATTGTTTACCCAAGTTTCTAGAAAAATTTCCCTTGGATTAAAGAAAGTGTTGTATAATGTTCTTAGTAATATCAATATTTTCCCTGTGCTGAAATAGCTGGATGCATTTCTGTGTGCTTAAAGCATTATTTCCCTGGTAGATATGGGTATAAGGTTCCCACAGCCTGAGAGTCCCAGACCAGCTCACATGGTCCTGCTAAGAACTCAGCTGGCCCTGATAGCCCTCCATCCTGGTCTCCTGGAGGAGAGGATTTGAGGCATATTCAGAGCTTGGCAACTCACAGAACCCCGAGCAAACAAGGCTGAGCAAGGGACCAGACTCTGGCTGGGGATGTGACCTGCAGCAGAGCTGGTCTCACCCCAGGACAGCCCCGTGTCCCCTCTGGGCACAGGCAGGGACGTGCTCCAGGCTCCCAGGTGCTACAGAGGCCTGAAAACAATCCCAGAGCCAAAGAAGGGGGAAATCAGATGATGAAACCTTGACAGGCATGTCCATGGGTGTGGTGGCAGGCCCCCAGCTGGGTAATAATTAGCACTGACTCCATGATTGCAGAAGGCTGACCCATTGCTTTATTCTACTATACTATATTATACTATCTTATTTAGAAACCCATAACCCTTCCAGCCAGTCTGACACAGCTTGGACCCCTTTGGTCAATCCATCCAAACACCATCACCAGTGTCCAGTTAAGAAACCACCCTTTAGCAAACAACCTCCATAACACACAACAACAGGTGCAGCAAGTGGAGATAAGAATTGTTTTAATTCTTTCTCTGAGCTTTCTCACAGCTCCCCAGGAAAATTCTGGGAAAGTCTGTGTCTGTTCTCTGAGGCCTGAGAGAGCTGCTGCCACACGTGGGCATCAGCAGGAACTTTGCTGAGCACAGCAAGGTACTGCTGAGAGAGAAAAAAACCCTAATATTAATATTATATCTTATGGAGTTTTCTTTAAAGAAGCATTGTGCTTCAGAGCTAGTAAAAGTATTATGAATAATTGCTGAGAAATGCAGGCCACAGTCTGGACCAGGGTTTGATGCCTGAGGGAGATTCCAGCAGCCCTGGTGCAGCTCCACCTGGCCCCAGCAGGTTCCAGGGAACAGTAAAACTGTAATTCTGTTTGTTTCAGATTTCTTTTTGAATAAGGAATGAGATAAAAGTTGTGAGTGTAAAGAGCTGAACTGTTAGCATATGACTTCTGTGATTAGATTGATGAAATGCCAGAGGATCCAGGTCTGGACATAATAAGAATATAGAAATTACAATCATGCTTCATGCTGTGAGGGCAATTAGAAAAGAAATTACATCTTTTAGCAAATATTTTCTTTATCTATCATTAGAGAAAAAATGGTAACAAAACAATGTTATCTCTCTTAGAAAAGACTGAATTGCAATGGAAATTCAGTTCAGGGTTTATTTTTCAGCTTTGATGAAGTAAAACTAAATTGATAAAGTAAATTGATGTGAGTACAAGTCTTACCTTTCTTTTGATCACAGGAGACTTGTTTTTTAGCAGTGAAAATCTAATACATTTGAGTGAACTAACTTAGCAGGGAATTATTGCACTGCTGATTGCATATTTTTATAAATAGCAGTTATTAGTTGCTTTCTGTCTGCTTTAACACTGCCAAATTAATTTAACAGTAGATAAATAAGGATAGTAGATAAATAATGATAGTAGATAAATAATGATACATACTTACAATACAAATGCTACTGTGCAATGACACAAATACCTGTAATCCTAGAAAGGATATTTATGTTGCTGAAATAAGTCATTTTCAGGGTGATTAACTCTCCTCCTGGTCATAGATTTCCCCACTAGTCATAACATTCGTACTAATTATTACAATGTTAAAAACTCTCAGCAAAACACCCACAAAACCCCACAGAATTTTACAGTCATTTCTCTTTAGTTTCTTTATTCTAAACAAAAAATCAATTTTGTTCACACCAAAGCTCAGAACTGAGAATTTCTGCATACCTGAAAGAAAACAATTGTGTGATCTAGTGAATCTTTTTGGTGCATCATACCAAACATACAAACCAGCCCATAAAAATAAGCACATAAAAATGGGTTTGTATTGCTATTTTTCCTTACAAAGAAGTTCCTCCCAGGTCCATGTGGCAGCAGCTGATCCCAAGGGATGCAGCCAGCAGGCAGATCCAGGCTGGAACATTCTGGCAGGGGGAGCAGCTGCTGGCTCACTTCCCCCTGCAGGACCAGCAGGCTCCAGCCTGAGAGTCCCAGGGCTGCTTTGGGGATTGTTGATGCCATCACTCGGTTCCTGCATTGCCAACGTGTCTCCTTGCCCTGCCTGTGGCTCTGTTGAACAAAAATCTGCATTTCCACAGAATTACAGAATGAACTGGGATGCAAAAGACCTTTTGAGATCATCAAGTCCAATCTATGACCTAACACCTCATCACCTAAACCCTGGCATTGAGTGCCACGTCCAGGCTTTAATTAAACACCTCCAGGGACAGTGAGCCCACCCCCTCCCTGGGCACATGATTCCATTGCCCAATCACTCTTTCAGTGAAGAATTTTTGCTAACATCTAACCTAACCTTTCGTGCTGGTCTAAACATGCTGCGTCCTCTTGCTGGTGCCTGGGTCAGGGGAGGGTACAAACACTCAGGGCTGTCCTGGGGCCTGGAGGCTGCTCTGCAGTGCAAGGCTGCAGGGAAATGAGATTTGTCACATACCAGGTGCTGCTCACCAGTTCTTGGTGAGGCTTTGTGTCCCTGGTGCTCTACAAAGGTGCACAAGAGGGGCTCAGAGCTCGCCACGGCACAGATGCTGCAAGCTCACAAGCAACACCAAAGCTGCTGGTTACACTAAAGAGCTTCTTCACTTAGGATGCAACTAATTGCTGTCCCCTGGCACTCCTGCACAAAGTGAGACTCATCCTCCCCTTCCCTGGGGGTGAGAGTGGCCAGCAAAGAAGCTGCCAAGGTCGTTCAGTATCAGAGTCTTCGCTCACTGTGACCCCTGGTTTGGCTTGGCTGGGGGAACTAGCAAAATAAGGCATGGGAGCGATGGTCTTGCCTGAAAAATAAAGACTTTATTAACAAAATAACAAATGTGGAACCCACACAGGTAAGGGACAAGATCCCAGATCCAGGAGTGTGATGCCACCTCAAGCTGAGGGCAGGGGTCCAACCACAAACACGAACTTGGAGCGTGACCTTACATGTGACAGGTGCCAAACCGAGAGCAAGAACCAGAAACCTGACCACATATAGGATAGTTCTATGAACATATTGGCTCCCATGACCCCACTCTTCTCACCATGACCTGGCTAGGTGTCCCTTTTCCAGTATCCTGTTGCCCATGGTCTCAGGTTGATGCTCTCTGTACATACTACTGAGCCAAGCTATCATTTATCCCAGCTGGATGTGACTCCATACTTCTGATGCCACTTCCCTCACTAAACAGGGCCCTTAAATGCAGTGTCCCAGGATTCATAAAGGCCTTGGACTAGTGTTAGGGAAGGGCTATCTCTGCACTGGCTCTCCTGCCCCTGCAGGGAAGGCAGCTTGAGTGTTGGTTTGGCAGAGGCTGAAGTTTCAGCATAGCTGCAGCCATAACTTGGGGCTGGAGCCAATGCTGGTTGTGGTGGGGCCATCAGTGCTCTACAAATACTGTCATCATGGCTCTGAGAAAGTTTTCTTCTTAATCATCTCAGTATCTACTAAAATGAGAATTGTCATGGCAATTAGGACTAATTAAAATAAATAATAAATGATAATAAGAGGCCAACATGATCTATTTTAATGCAATGAAATAGAATGTTTTACTTATTACTCATTATGGCCTAGTTAAATATATTCATTTATCTGGAAATGTAAAAGCCCATATTCCAGGAGGATAGCTACCTCACAATTTTTATCTCCTTTTTCCCTCTCTTGAAAAGATAAATGCTGTTGTACTCAATCTCTTTGAAAAACTGCTGAAGAAAAAGCCAGGAATAATTAGATCTGATGGGGCTGTAAACATTTTCAGAGAAAAATAGAATCCCCTTCAGAAATCATCAAAGTAATTATTACACTACAGGAGCTGTAAACTTGAGAATGAAGTAAGAGAAGAGTATTTGTTTAGGAGGTTATTCTATTTTGGTCAGAATTTGCTGCATAGCCTGTTTCTTATTTTCCTTTATTAATGTTCTTTGCAGCACCCCACTAAACAGTTCCTTCTCAGTCTGCTCTTTGCTGTTCAAAATAAACTGCACCTGCTTCTACTCACACATTACCGTCAGATATTGTGTTGTCTTGATTACAGATGGTTTTCTGGGTGCAGGGCCACTGCCAGAGCCACAGTGACTCACAGGGCTGCTGTTGGGCCTGAGGATGCTGCAGGGCTTGGGGTGGATCTGGGGCTGATGCTGCAGAATGCCACCAGCAACCTCTGCACCCCAGCAGGGCCACGGTTCCTGGCTGTGGCTGCAACTCAACACACAGTGACAGCCAAAGGAGCCATGGAATAAGCTTTTCTCCCAAGATCAAGAGATTTCAAAGTTGCTCAATTCACAAGAATACTTTTTTTTTTTAATGCTATGAACTCTCTTACAAAATGTGTTTACAAGCTGCTGCCTAATATTCAGCATATTTCTGATATCAAGGACTCCAGGACAGAATTTTCAAACAAATAACAAGTTCAGCCATATTCAGGAGGAGCCACCTTTAAACCAAGTTTCTCAGAACCTCAGAATACAGCCATTGAAAAGTATCTTTAAAGATCAAATGCACTTTGCCTCTCCCCTAATGGTCACATTTAGATAATATTTTGGGGATTTTCTGATTTCACTCCCACTTGAGCTGAACAAACATGTCCAGACAGACCTATCTGTCTGAGCCCTTGCTCTGGTATCAAAGGGTCTGTCTGCCCGAGCTTATTGCAACAAATAAAAATCAATGCATTTTAAATGGAAAATCATTTCCACCTGAATTGCTGTAGATACAGATGTGGAAACAACATTAGTCACAGCTTGCTGGATGACAGGCATTTTTGCCTTACTGCTGCTTTGTGACTAACACTTCATGAGCAAATATCTGCTTTCATGCAAATAGAAAGCCTCGATCTCCCCAAGTACATGGAAACCATCACTGCAGAATGGAAATGACTCACATTAATGTACTGCACTTCATAACAGCCCTGTGAGATACAGAATTGTCAGATGATAAGGATGTGAGGCGCAGAGATTAAATGATTTAACTAACTCCTCTAGACTGCTTTTTGACAGAGCCAGAAAATTAACTCCAAATTTTTCAGTCCCCATCCAATATTTTAATCTCAACATTAGTAGCAGCAATATTAGAATAACCTCTCTTCCCAGCACAGTGATAGAGGATGCAACGGGCCTCTTGGGATTGCTGAGATACCAAATCCCCTCTCCAGTAAGGGCTTTGCTTCTTTTCTTTCAATCTGTGCACACACTTGGGCATAGCAAGACCAGGCACATAAATACAGAGGAGCAATGTCAGGCCACCAGCTCTTGGGCCAAGTGTTAAACAATTTTTAATATGTAGATGAGGCTTTGGCTTTCCTTTGAATCTGGCAGATGAGACTTTCAAGAGCATAATGTCCAACAGAATTAAATGGGCCTGGCTCTGCCCTTCACTACAGAGAAACTTTCCAGCTGCTCTTTCCCTGCTCCTGGGAGCTCTCTCTGCCTGTCCCAGCCTCACCTTTCCCAGCTGTGCAGCAAATTTTGCGTGACACCACTGTGGCTCAGACCATTTGCCACATTTCTGGCTGCTTCACTGGTTTTTTTGGGCCTTTCTTCCCTCCCTGTTACTTCTGGGGAGTTAAAAAAAAGCCCCATTACCCGGCTGTTCCCTGTGGGGAAGGGCCTGGCAGTCCCTGCACAGCACAGGGCATGTACAAGTTATCACACAGAACCCCTGACGTGTTTGTTTTCAAGCCAGTCATTTGGAAAAATAGATTAAGGCTCTTTTCAGCTGAAATAGTTCTAATTTATTTCTAGATTGGAGTAACAAGTAAACAGAAATGAACCTGCCAGGTACAATCTCTTCAAAAGAGGTTCAGAAGCTGAGTTTTAATTGTTTTAGTTCTTAAGCAAGCAACATTGGCTACATAAAACTATAAATCACTGGATTTTAATGACTTATGTAATATTTTTCCACAATGCATACAGAAAAAGGCAACAGTTAAAATAACTTAAACTGTGGAGCAGCTATTTCTTTTTCCCATTTATTTCCACTCTTTAGCAAAATGAATAAAATTTTCCAGCCTACCTTGCTGATATCACATTCAAGTTCACTGAGCTTTTCTACCTTGAACTTTGTATCAGACCAAGAAATATTTGTGGAAACTTTGGAAAACAATATCCTTGTTTCAGTACATCTACTGAAACTAGCAATGCCTGTTTGACTCCAAGAGCCACAGCTCAATCTCATGCTGATTTGAATAATGTTCAAGTAGTACCAGTATTTACCAGCCAGTATAAAACCTGTTATCATCTAAATTATTTTAATCAATGTCAAGATCTTGGTATTTTGCAGCATTGCTGGCTGCAACGTCTTCAGAGCTGCGCTGGATAGAAAGGTTTTTTCTTTTTTCCTCAAGTAAATAAGCTGGTTTGTTAAACCAGCCTGTTTAAAAGGAGGGTATTGATTCAAGGTTTTTGATGGAAAGGTTTCTGGGGACAGACTGAAAAAAAAAAAAAAAAAAAGAGAGTGAATGAAATGTCTGACCCTCTTGAGTTGCAAAATGGGTGCTTTGACTGAATCCTGCTCCAAAAATACGTTTGAAAGTGTGAGTGGAAAATGGTATGAAAATAGAAAAGAAAAATCTACAAAAGATGTCAGAAATTGAAATTGCCATTCTTCAGCCATCTCTGCTTCTGGAGGCTGCTATATGTGGACTAAAGAATGACATTATGAATAATAAAGTACTTAGAATAAAAATATCAAAGAATTCAGATCAAATAAGTGGTAAGTGCCCTCCAGTAAGATTAAATTAAATTCTCTTTTGACAATTACAGTTCAAGAGTACAGCAGACATTTTATGCAATTCTATAATAATTTGTAATTTTGCAGTAGATGGTTATCAAATAAACTTTTCTTCTCCAGATAAATTGACTTCAAAGAGATTGTTGCCAAAACACCTTTTTATTTCCTTTTATGCTCGCTTATAAAGAATCCCAAAAGATCCATTCTTTAGACTTAATCAAATTGTTCAATGTTTAAAAGGAATCAGGAAACAATTCTATAAAATGTGGGATTAGTTATGACTAATAACCTGAGCAGAAATTCAAAGTGATGAGCCACTGGTATGTCTCCCAACATGTATGAAACTGTCTGAAGTGTCACAGCATTTTCAGAATGATGCTGGTTTGAGAGCAAACCTTGCCTTTTCAAAGGCACATTTAAAGACATTTATAAAGAGCATATTTTAAATAGGAAACATCTATGAATTAGTTATAGTACAATTTTCTGTGTTTGTATGGAGCAAGATTTTAAATATGAACAATTGAGGAACTTTGTGGTATCCCAGCTTTGTGCCTTTATTTTCAGCTAAATCTGTTTGCATTAGTGGGGTTTGGCTTAATTGGTCAAAACAATTGCAATTTATAGAGGCATCTTTTGTACAATTTCTGGAGAAAAGAAATCAACTTGCAGTAGATTAGAAGGTTTAGGTGTTCAGCACTGTCCATAGTCCCAATGGAGAAGCAGTCTGCATACCAAGGTAGGAAAATATTAATAATTTAGGGAACCCACTCCAAAGACCAAGGTGCCTGCTATTTTTACTGTCACAAGTGAGAAGACTTTGAATAAGTTGAATCCAAGCTTAGAAATCTGCTTCAATACTTCAAGATCAGATGGCTGAAATAAAAATATTGTAATCAGCAGTAGGTTACAATGAACTGTCTTTCATTAGAATAGATTAAGAGGTTACAAGTAAGTCAGATCTTACATGAAATGTCAAATGACAGCTGATATCATTCAGCATGGAATTGAAAGCTGCTCATAACACAAAAACAGAAATTTAATTTCAACCTATTTCAATGTAAATTGATCTTTAAGGGTCATTACATAAAATAATCTTTGGAAATGTGGTTCTAAACATGCCCAGAAACAGCTATTGGATTCTTTGCAAATGACATCTCTACCTGATGGAGGGAAATTTACATAACCTGATACAAGAGCTGCTCACAGCCCTGGTAAATTTAATGCACAGGGGTGTAATTTTCAACCCAAAAGATTTCTTAATTTTGTGTATTATGCAGGGACAACAGTGGAGGATCTGATTAAGTTACTGCATTACCATCTGTAAATAAGGGATCAAAGCTACATCCTATGCACACATCTGCATAATCTATAGCAAAGGCATGTGGAGGCCTGACTGAAAAACAGGAACTCTTTTTTCAGGAACTTTTGAAGGGGAATTGTGTCTCTTCTCTATCATATTCTCACAGTTTTCAAACCTTCTGATTTTTTTAATTACCTGCTAGAAGTTATGCATGCCAACAGTGTTTACACCATGGAGTATCTTCCCTTGTTATGGCTTTAACTCAGGTTTGGCTGCATCCCAGGCCTTCCTCCCTGCACAGGTAATTAGTAGCAGTCTAATTTCTCCGGAGAGAAATCTCATCTTGGTCAGCACTGGGACCCATCAGGACATTTTCCCACTCCAGACACAGGCAAGCATGTAAGCCTAGAAGACATCAGAGGAATGGCTGTCATATATTGTTCTGAAAACTTAGCAGGAAGCCCTTGTTTACCTCCCAAAATTAACAGAGAAGAGCCCCTGGTGGCTCTATCACACTGCTGGCAAATAGAAAGAGAGAGGGGAAAATAAATCTGCCCTGTGTGTGCCTGGCATCGTGCAATTCACAGCTGAAAGCCCGTGGCAGAGGCAGTAATGAACCATGCAGGTCACAAACGAGATTTAAACGAGACACACTGCTGGTGTTTCTAACTTTCAGCACAGAGAAAAAGAGGACAGAAAAGACACCAGTCTCTCAGACAGCTCCGAATCTGTTGGATCTGGCCAGCAAGTCAGATCCTTGGATGGAGGCCACAGCTCCTTGCCAGTACTCTGAGTCCTTGGCACTGCTCTGGGCTGGGGCAGCCGGGCACCCTCTGTGCTGGGGCTTGCTGCAGAGGGGAGCAGGGCACAGAGGTTTGTCTGAGTGCTGCTGTAAACCTGCAGAGCAGAGCAGGGCAGGGCAGGGCACAGATGTTTGTCTGTCGGTCCTGCTGTAACCCAGCAGAGCAGGGCAGGGCAGAGATGTTTGTCTGTCGGTCCTGCTGTAACCCAGCAGAGAGCAGAGTTGTTTGTCTGTCAGTCCTGCTGTAACCCAGCAGCGCAGGGCAGGGCAGAGAGGTCCTGCTGCAGCCCAGCCCTGCTCACACAGCCCAGCCTGGCCCAGCCCAGCTCTGCCCAGGTGCTCTGGGAGCCCTTTGGCAGTGCCCTGGGCACAGCTGTGGGATTGCAGCAGCCACAGCTCCTTCCCCACGGCCTCATGGCCAGGGCAAGGCAGAGCAGTGCTGGCTGCCCCAAGGAGATTGTGCTTCTGCAATGGCCACATGAACAAACATGCTCAGGCTTCCTCTGGGGGCACAAAAGGATGTCCAGGTCTTGCCAAGTTATCTCTGACAATCCCAAGCATTGTTTACTGAAAGGCTTCTCTCCTCTGAGAACTCTGATTTCTCATCCTGAATTGGAGTCCAGTTAAGAGTATTTTTCCACTCATGAGTGTTTGCTTCAGCCATTAATCTCTTGTGTGGCAGTTTGTCAGATGCTTTCAGATTAGTAATTTTTAAGTACCGATCATCTGCTTGGTTCCACTTTGCTGGTATAACTGCAATTCAGGGATCAAATAACAGGAAATCAGGAAAGGCAAGGCTTGCGGTGCTTGGAGATGAATATTGTTTTAGGGATGTTGAGCATATCCACAGCCACCCAGATAATAAATGAAAGTCAGTTGCTGGAATTTTTGGAGAAGAAATTGGTCATGAATAACTGAAACACTGAAATAAAGATTTCACCAGCGCTATTTTCATTCATTTGCTTCTTAAAAAAAAAATAAAGGGAAGAAAGAACAAAGCAAGAAAGAGAATATTAATTTAGAAGATTTCAGACTGTACTGAAAAAATAACAGAGAGGTGTGAAAGACTGATAAGTTGTACAGCTCCAGCACACCAAGCTGTGCAACAGAATACACTGAAACACAGAGAGTAAACCAAATAACCATGCAGGAACAACACATCCAGCAGCAAAGTGATCTGCAGTACAGCAACACAGATTATGCTTAATGAAAACAGGGGAGGATGGAAAGAACGAGAAGGATGAGAGGCAGAATAACACATTCACCTCTTAGACTGTTTTAGTCAAATCTGAATTGCTAACACGGAGAGGGGAGTCATTCTCTGCCTCATTCATCACCATTCCTGCCATGCTCATAGCGTGTTTTAACTGCTATTACGGTAATTGAGCCAATGAGGCTGTTTCCAAAACAGATTTGATGTGTTGGTGCGGGAAGCTGAACAGCAACGGCCCAGCCGAGCACACTCACAAACAGAGCTGCAGCGAGGGAGGGCGAGGGCCTGGTACAGCCCGGCCTGGCCCGGCCCAGCCCAGCACAGCCCGGCCCAGCCGTGCCTGGCCCAGCACAGCTCGGCCCAGCACAGCCTGGTCCAGCCCTGCCTGGCCCAACACAGCCCAGCCTGGTCTAGCCCTGCCCGGCCCAGCACAGCCCTGCCCTGCCCAGCCCAGCCCAGCCTGGTCCAGCCCAGCCCAGCCCAGCACAGCCCAGCCCAGCCTGGTCCAGACCTGCCCGGCCCANCAGCCCAGCCCAGCCCATGCTGACTCCTGCTGGCCACCCTCACCTTCAGCTCCAGGGTTTCCTTGTGCTGCATTGTGGTCCTCACATTTCACTGAACATAATTCCTTCGCTCAGGATTTTTATCCTGAGAAGCTGAAAAGGCAGAGAGAGGCCCAGAGCTGGGAAAGTAATCCTTATCTCATTTGCTTCTCCTGTGTTTTGCTCATGTAGAATGTGTTAGGAATTGTTTACCTGAAGTGATGAGCCTGATTGAACTCTGGTGTGAATTGTGTTCAATCACTGACCAATGGTCACAAGAATTGTGTCAGGGACTCTGGAAAGAGTCACGAGTTTTTCATTATTATCTGTTTAGCCTTCTCTAAGTATCCTTTTCTATTCTTTAGTATAGTTTAGTATAGTTTTCTTTAATATAATATAGTATCATAAAATAATAAAATAGCCTTCTGATCACATGGAGTCAGAGCATCATTCTTCCCTGCCACAAAGGGACTGTTTTTTTTACAACACTGCATCTCTTTTTCCTGGTTTTAAACCCTGGGAAGCATCAGGTGGGCAGACAGGATCCCTGAGGGGCTTCTTTGGCTTATTTCTTTTTTCCTTATTTTTTTTCTTATTCTTTTCTTTCCCCCCTGCCTGCTCTGCTCTCACAGACACGTCCCTGTCACACAGGTGGCAGCTTCAGCCCTGCAGGGCTGGTACAGAGGGGTGAGGGCAGCAGCCCTGAGAGCCTCTGCTCCTGTCACCCCCTGTGATCAGCGCTGCTGCCACAACCCAGCACAGCCTAAAACAGAGAAGAAACTGAAGTTTTTGGGTTTGTGTGGGAGGTTTCTTGTTTGCTTGTTTTGTTGGTTTTTTTCCTAATTGAAAATGCTGCATGTGAAGCCACCAGACAGTAATGGAAACCTTTGAAATCTTTGCAATATTATAGACATGAACTGAAGCCTGGGGAACACTCACAAGTTGTGCTGACATTACTTTGTGCACTGGTTTTCATCTGTTTACTGATGCTCTCTGTTTTGTTGATGCCCTTTCCACAGTGTGATTCTGAACAGAGGAAATCTCCAAGCACCCCAGGGAAAAACTCTGAAGACCGTTGATTTCAAAAAGCTTTTTTAAAATCTCTCTCCTCCCTCTCTCTCCCACCTTACCAAATGCTTTTTACGAGTCTATTAGCTTCATTAAAGAGTCAAAAGGAAATCCATCAGCACACTGTTTTCTCTCTAGTGATTCTGAGATATTTATGGACTTGAAAGATGCACATTTAGGACACCCCAGATAGTGATAAGAATGTATAGACTTAAAACTCTGTATTTTTAACTTCATGAGTTAGAAAGAATTATCTATTAACTAGTTGATATCTATTAATTGGTCCTGCAAAACACAGTAATCTATGCTCTTTTTCAAATAATCTTTAGTTTTAGCAAAGTTTGTAGCAGCTACTATGGCACCTTCTGGGAGAGAAAGGTTTTTAGTGCAAAGGATAATTGTGTCTCAGGAATGCTGCCTCAAGCTACAAGCACAAAACCTGTGAGTGCTCTCTAAGCAGCCTGTTAACTTTTGGCATTAAATCCTCCCAACTTCCAAAGATTAACTCTTCTCCAAAGGTGAATATGCCACCAGTGAAGGGCATCTGTGATTAAACCACTAAACACTGCTTGTCTGTGTGAGCTATGGGTAGGAGACCAGAGCACATGGGAGATTTATGAATTTTTCTCATTTCCCATGTGCCAGTTGCCAGGAGCAAGTAGGGTTCAGGAGAAAACACCCTGGCCTTTGCCAGGCAAATGTGGGGTGGGTTCTGCCAATGCTAAGCAGCTGTTTCCAGACAAGAAAAAGCTGTGCTCAGCTCTTTCACTTTTTGAATCAATGGATTATTCAGAGTGATCTGGTTCACAATGTGGCTCTAGAGCAAAATCAAAATAAGTATTTGACCCAGTGTTCACGGGAAATTGTTAATCAATGCCTCGGAGAAGGCATTGAGGACATCTCCTGTTTATCTGCTCTTCCATGTCTGATCATTTGGGTATTTATTTGTTGGTACAACTGTTTCCAGTCTCCATATGAAGTGTGTGGCATAGAGCATGGGGTTTTGGCTAAGCTGACAGCCCTAGTGCATTTTTCTTTCTCTGAGCTCACATAATTGCAGCCTGTGACATTTGCAGTCCCTTGGCAAATAATCTAACATGCTTCACATCTTCCTCTTTAAGAAGTGCTCAGCTATATTGAAACATAAATATATCATCTTCCATGCACATGAAGTCTGTCATTGAAGCAAATCCTGTAATGGCTGAGAGATTTTACTGGGAGCACAGATTTCCTGACATTTATGCCCTGTATGAGCAACTTCACTTACATGGATATGCAGACACCTTTTAGGCTGCATTAACAGCACAAAGAGGGACTTTGCAGGAGAGAGGAAACACGAGTTAAGTGACAGGAATCGTCTTGGCAGCACAGCATCCTGCTATTGCCTAAAGTGGATTTCATGTGGTTAATCCATGGTAAGAATATTCATTTTAATGCTACTTTGAGGATTTGAATGACAGCAAAGGATCTTAATCACTTATTTATCACTGAGAGACAAATTCCCTGCCTGCACCTTTCCTGCCCAGAGGGGACAGGGCAGCTCAGCCCAGCAGCTCGAGCAGGGCAGCCAGCACTGCCCTCTGCACACCTGCACAGCCACACAAGCTGGTGGTCAACCACTCACCTCTGCAAAACCTGTTCATCTTACCACTTCTGCCACAAATTGCTGCTTGAAGGGCTGCATCAGAACAGATCCTCAAATGACATTAGCCTTGTGTCTATTTAAAGATTGAAATGGGAACAAACTTGTAGTGTCATGCACCAGGGACAAGGGCCAAGGTCATTTCAGAGGGAACTGCTCTGAACACAGACATAATTCTAATCTCATTTAACTCTTATAGTGCATATCTTAATGACTGAAGTGCTGGAGTTTTATTGTAATCACTAGTATTGCAAGGAAAAAAAATATCATTAAGCTCTTTGCTGTGACAAGTTGTTACAATCTTACCAGGAGAGATTTTAATCTACCTGCAGCAGTAATCAGAGAGAAATTTCAATTTTTAAGATGAGCTTTCACCTCACTGGAAATGAGTTTCAAAGCAGCTTTGCAAGTTCCACTGTTTTCCCTTGGTCCCTAAGCAGAGAGCAATTATTGATTGAACTAATTTCTTAGGAAGACAGGTCAAGTTTCAGGTTAAATGCATCTTGTAAGAAATGTAGTCTCATGCAAAAGAAGAGACAGAGAGGGATTAGCAGCTTACAATCCACTTTCTTAGAGGTACGTGTTCTGTGTCAGCACTTGCTCACCATAAATCTGTGTGGTTGGTGTGTAGCAAACTCCATTTAGTTCCTTGTTCATTTAGAAAATATAAATAACACTCCCACTTTTCATGGAACCACAGCTTCCTCAGGAGGCTTTCCAAAAGCCTGATCAAAGGAAAGTGCCCTGGGACAGGGGCTGCCCCACAGGGATCCACAGGCTCTGGAGTCCCTTGGCTTTGTGAAGCCTCTGAGCACAGCCTGAGGTCCTGCTCCACCCCCTGTGTCCCACAGCCCCACTGCTCATGGTTCCATGGAAACCAGGAGCTCCACAGGCAAAAACTTCAAATGGAACCTGTATTTTTTCACTGAGTGTATGAATGGGATCCTGTGACTGCAAAGTGTTTATGTCTTGTTAGGTTTCAGTGGAGCATGTTTGCTACTTGATTTCTAGAGGCAGTGCCAGGAATGAATAAGAATCCTCTGACCAGTAGCATTATTGGTAGTATATAGTAGATACCATTGGCAGATGATACAATAATCCATGTGACATTCAGAGTTATAGCAGAGAGTGTAAAGACTTCAGTAGGGTTGTCCCTGGGCTGAAATGTGGAGGCCAAATACAAAGGCTGAGAAAGTGTTCCTTCTCTAGGTGTATGTGTGTGAGACATGCAGGTAAAACACTCTTTAAAAATAGCCTTTGATTTTTTATTACCTTTTTTCTCAAAGTACATTGTACCTATTCTCTAGGGCTGAGAACACATCCAACCAAGAGTATCCATTTGTACTGCTGAAGGGACAAATTCCACTGAAAAGGGATCACTGTGGCTTTGGAGAAACTGGTTCTTTTAAAGCTTTCTCATAACTCTGGAAAATTTCATCTCTTGGTTTTCATTTCTGATCCTCAAAACAGTCTGCTCTGAAAAACAGGGATTTTGGAAGACATCCTTCTTCCTGGAGGTACTGTATTCTCTAAATTTTCTTTCTTGACTAACCATAATCCAGCAATATTAGATCTTTGCTTATCTTTCTGCTGTGTGTCTCCTCTCAGAAGGATATAAAAAAAAACATTGTCTGAGGAAGACAAGTTGCCTCACCCACTGCCATTATCCCTACAGAAGCCAAGATAATACCAGCATCAAGGAAAAGCACTTGAAATTCAGGTGGCTGAATGGATGTGGGAAATCAGCAGCTGTGGACAAGCAGGGGCTCCCTGAGAGAGAAACAGAAGGGCTGCAGAGAGGGGTCCTGAGCACAGCCACCCCTCCCTTTGGGCCAGGAGGAAGGAATACAACAGGGTTACCTCTGACACCTGCCAAAAACAAAGTGGGAAGGGCTGTAAGATATTTATGTATCTGAAGCTGTGTTTCTTGTACTTGCTAGTCCCCAGTGTAGGGAGTTATAGGCAAATATTATCAAAATATCAAGCTGTCTACTGAAAGAGGATGTTGAGTCAGGCTTCAACCCATATTTGGAGCTATTAAATTATGGAGTAGCACTGATGTTATCTGCTGACATTTCATTCAGCAGAATAACTTACTTAAGGAAAGAAGTAATGCTGCAGAAGCAATTGAGGTCAGCGTGACCGGAGGGAAGTGTGGGTGCAGTGTGAGGTGCCAGCTTCCCGAGGGTCACCTGTTGATGGAAGGCACTTGTATCACAGAGATAGCTCTGAATTTAAATCCAGTCCATCTGACAGGGACAAAAGCACCTGGAAAACCCAGCTAGGTGGGAGCTGGGAGGCCCCGTCAGCCACACAAACTCCTCCAGCCACCTGCAGAGGGAACCTGGCAGAGCATTAATCTGCAGTCACATCCAGCCCACACAGAGCTGCTTTTTATAACCAGCTCTAATCCAGGGCGCCCACTTCCTCCTAACAACCCCAGCTCTCTCTTAGATTTCTCTCTTTTCTCTTTCCACTTTCCTGCTCCAGACTGAAATGTGCTGTATTGCCACAGATTCAGTTTGGAATCAAAGCAGAGGCCCTTTCTGCCATGTGCACATCAGAGCTCCACAAAGACAGGGAGATGAGGGAGCAAAACTGATATGACAACAAAGAGTAACATCAGCTCTAACAAGCCAGTGGGAATGGGAAACAATCAGAGGTAGGCACTTTAAAATGCTCTCTGCAGGTGTGAGTTAGACATGCTGCATGTTTTGACTCCTGAGGGTTGGCACTACAAACATTTTGAATTATAGCCACTTTAAATGCCACAGGAACCTCTCAGCCTGACTCTGTAAACCCATGAATTTATGATGCGGGCAGAAGGAACTTTCAGAAGCATCTCTGTTCCTTTACTTTTAGAAATTAAATCTCCTAGACAATGAAAGATTATTTGGATCTATTGTTTTACAGAGGACGTGATACAGCTGGGCAGGGAGGCCAGGGGTTCCCTGAGCCCTCTGAAGTGTAAGGCACTTCAAAGCCCAGAGTTAATATTCCAGTCCAGTTTGATGCTGTGCCATGGAGGGTCACAGGCACAGCTGTAATCTTTCATCCTCTCCACTGTGAGTGTTGTACCACAGCCCTGTGCTGAGTCCTTGCCATTGACAGGACAGGATTTTATCACTGCTCTGCAGACCTTTGGCTGTGCTATGTGCTTGTACAGAACAGGTTCCCACTGCCTCACGCCTCACACAGAGCTGCCCTTAATGCAAAGTGCCAGTTTAAGGAGTTCCTGTGCTCTCAGTAGAAATTGCTTTGCTGCCTACACTGCACTACAAACCTGATTATTGTAACTGTTACAACCTGTACAAACAGCCGGGCTCAGTTACCCCCCAAGGAGAAAAATCATCACAATGAAGAGCTGGTTCACGCTGCTTTATAAACTAATTAGAATTAATTTTTTTAAAATAGTTATTTACTTCTAATACTATTATTTCCCTTAAATCAGCATTTCCTGTAGTATCACATACCACGGATCTGAAATGTGGAGTTGAATGTTATCTTCAGCTATAGAAACAGCGGCCTAAAAAAATCAAGTTCCTAAATAGACCAGGAATTGTGTACATGCTTATGGCAAAGACATCCAAGCACGTTAGATACAGCATGCTCACAGTGATACAAGAGCTCCATTTACAGAAGTATCATTTCCTTTAACTTTTATAACTTTTGCAGAATTATTTCCTACCCTGCAAGTGATAAAAGCACATTTGAGACCTCCAAAATATTTATGCTGTTTGCCATAAGGGAACAGATGAGCTGATTGGAAGCTTGCATGCTTTCAATTCCAAGGCGTAGTACTATTGTATTATTAAAGAGTTCTTTGAGGACTTCTTTGTGCTTTTAAAAGAAAGAGCCTTACTTATGATATGGAAGTTTTTATTTCAAGCATTCCAATTTTTATTCAGTAAAGTTGAAAGGTAAATACTGAATAGTGTTCCATGGTTTTCTCAATTTGATACAAGGTGAAAAACCAGACTCATTGAGGAAAAGGAAACCTCCTTACAATTAATATCCCTGACCCCTCTGTGCTGACTGTCTTGTAATAAACCTGCTACTGACCCCAAAATGAGCAGTTCTCAGTCTCTGTGTAGAATTCTACAAGCCAATTTTCCACTTACAATACTCTGCTGCTAATTTAATTCTTATCTAAGCTCACATAGTAGGATTATATGGATTATAGCTGTGAGAAAAATGTAGTTTCAAACCTGTGGAAAGGGTGAGCGATGGCAGGAGCCGAAGTACTGCAGAGAACTAATGTTTGGTGTTACTTCAAGGGAAGGGCTGGCACAAGAATATCTTCTTTATTCAAATGGTTTCTCCCATCCTCTGTCAAAAGACTGATTTGGTTCAAATTTAAGAGTTTCTCACCACCAGAAATAAGAGTACATGCTGAGAGGTTACTGCTCTTAGTAACCTCTTACCTTGCTGCAGCTTCCACTTCACTGGCAGGAGTGGATAAAAGACACAGATTCCTCTGTTTCTCAAGCCACAGAGAGGCATGACCACCTCTGCAGACCCTGCTCACAGCCACCCTGCACTGCACTTGTGACAAGGTGCAAGAAGAGTTTTTGCTCTTTATTTACACAGTTATTGTTTTAAACTTCCCATAAATCCCCAGGAAGGTTTGCATTGTCCCAGCTCACTCATGTACCAGCAGCCCATGCCAGTGCCACATCATATATTTTACAACATGCCATCCTATGTCCTCACATTTTCCCAGGAAAGAGTCAGTATATTCAGGAGTAGGTTTGACAACTTTCAAGTTTACCTGAACAAAAATTTTAATTCACTTTTGTAGCTTGTCCTCATTAGCCTTTCCTTGTCCTCCCTGCCAGAGCTGCCTCTCTATTCTGTGGATGAACTGCCACAGTATTTCTGCATTTTCAGACTCATCACCCCTTCCCTTCCTTGGTAATTATCACACCAATGTCAAACTCAGACTCCCGTTTTCTGCATTTCCAGCTGGCTCCTCACCAGCTCCTTGCCACCTCATCTGTCTCTGACCTCCCACAAGCCCTGCTCCCTTTCTTCCAGAGCTGTCCCTGCTGAGGCTGACATTGACTCCTTGTAGATCTCCCCCACCACAGCACCAGTCTGACCCTAGGTAGCTCCTCTTGTCACCTGATAATTCTGCCTTCATGGAAAAACTGAATCTTTATGTTCCACATGTTTAATTGCTGACTAGTGGACCATAAAATTTATTATAAATATTTTAAATTAATTATTTTTTCATATTACATATACACACACCATTGTACTCAGTTAATTCTAGAAAGGAGGATGTAGGAAGAGATGATCTGCATGAAGGAGAACACAATATAAAGTGACATAGAATTTATAATGGCAATGGCAGAGGCAATGACATCTTACTGGATGGGCAGATGAAGCTGGAATAGGAACAGCCATTCTGAGCACACAGAGCCTCAATACACATTGAGTTTAACTTGATGAGGTTAATCTGCCAAATCCCCTGAAAGGAAAGGTCAGGAAGAGGAAGGATGGAAAAACTGAGTAAAGAGAGAACTTCAAATGTGTTTCTGCATGTGGACTATTTATGGAGCTACATGAAACACTGCTGAATGTAAATGTATCCTCCAACAAGATCTATTAAAAGAATTTTATTTTGAATTCTGGCTCTTAGTAAAATGGTTGGAGCGTTGCATTTCCAAGCAGACATTCAGCCTTTGGATGGGCAAATCCTCCAGAAGTGCTGGTCCTTCCCAAGGCTCCCTGAAGAGCTGTTGGGGCCACCAGCACTGCACTGCACCCCAAGGAGGAGCTGATCCCAGTGAAACCAACCAGCCAGCTTTGTGACACATCTAGTGCACTCACTGCATGGTAAGCACTGGCTGCTCTGATCCTGAAATCCCTTGAACACTTACAGACCTGTAAATCATGATATTTTTCAGCCAAGGGGGTATAATCAACCTGCTGAGTGGGCCTGGTCCAAAACCAGCTGGGGTCAGCAGGAGATACCTTCTGGCCACAGCTCAGTTGAATTGCATCTCTTTCAATCAAATTGGGACAGTAAAACACCACCACCTGCTTTGCTTTATACACCTGGGGTCTCTTTTCTTCCTGAGAATCAGACGGGTGAAAATCTTTCATCTCAAGGCCAGGGCTGGGTTCAGGACAGATGTGTAGGTGCTGTTCTGCCTGCCCATGACTCAGCACATGGCAAATACCTTTCACCTATACACATGTAAATAAATAAGCATTGCAGGCATTTTCCTCCTGCAAAGGCATATTAGTGAATTGGAAAGAGGCATTAAAATGGAAATCACAAATATGTTTAACCTTTACCCTTCTGTTGATGTGTATTTTAGCCATTGTTTAATTTCCTATAAAAAGCTGTGACTTCGATGAGACCAATGGATGCAGTTTCAGATTTTCTCTTTTTAAATTATACCACCTTGACTATACTTCAGTGCTCATAATCCAACATTTCTCTCTGATATTAATACCATAATATACAAGTAGAAAAAGGTGGCTTGACCGGAGAAGACATGAAAAAATGCTTGGATTAACAAGCACTGTTAATATTTACACTATCTGTAAATTATTATTGTGGAAGGAGGCTCAGATAATTCAGGAGACACCAGAAGAAAAGCCATCTTTAAGTCAGTGAGCAAAGTCTGAAGCCACTGTCTATTACCAGAGCCCCACTGTCCCAGTGAGTGTCAGCCATGCCTGCTCTCAGCTCCCCTCTCAGCTGTATTCCTCCAAGAGCATTCACTCCTCTGAGAATTAACAGCTGTATTTGGGTCTCATCTGTATTGCAGCTGTGCCTGGAGGCACTGTGCCAGGAAGAAGCATCTTGGCCTGAGCTCTCTAGAGGATGAATGTGATGGAGGTGGATGGCAACCAAAATGGAAGCAGTGAGTGAAAGACTTCCCTGCTTTATGCTTCCTAGCAGGCCCATTCAGCACTTTCCTATTTCAGTTGCTTCTCAAGCCCATAATAAATGAAGTTTTAGTGAACTGAAAGCCTTTTATTTTAAGATGTACTTCTCCCTTTTACACTGTGTTGTCTGGGCTTTTGGCTAAGTACAATTTAGGTAAAGCAGATAAAATATTAATCTTTTACAGCAGCGTTTCTTCCCCTTCTGACCCTTCTCTTTTCCTACAGCTGCCTGTGCCTGCCATATAAATGTTCTTATCTCTATCCCAGTGATCCAAGACCGTCCCTTCTCATAAGTGGGCAGAACATTCTTAGCTGTAATTAATTTTACTCAATATCATGCAAAAACATACACGCATACATTGTTCCTCCAGAATATATCTCACAGAGATGAGCATTCCTCCGGACTACATAAACCACCAGAGCTCCAATGCCACCTTTTCTGAGGTAGAGAAAGTGCTGCTGCAGCAGCAGAGAACCAGAACTCCTGGACCTAGAGGTGGAGTCCACTGCCAAAGCCAAGAGAGAGCCCAGTAACAAGCACAAAGTTCTCTGAGTGTCCCAGAAGGTGGTGAAGGGAGAAGTCCTGACATGATGGGAGTAGCAGGACTTCTGATGGGTACAAGAAATCCCTGATCACCTACAGCATGTGGCATGCTCCTGAGCACCTACAGCACTGTGCTGGATCCACAGGTGTGACCATACACCTGCTCTGTGTTCCTGTTTCACAATTGGTTTTCACACTGAGCAAGTGCTCAGCCAGGGGTTTGTGTCAGACCCTCACCAGCAGCACATGAGGGAGATCTCTAGCCCCTGGGAAGAGCTTTTGCTTGTTCTCCCAGGACAAAAGGCTGGGAAGGAGATTTCAGTGGTTTCCATGAGCGGTGCTGGACATCACTGCCTCACAGTTTGCAGTACAGAGATCACCTCCACATCCTGGGAATTTTTGGAAGCTCTGGCAGACATGCCCCAATGCTGGGACAGATAACCTTCACGTCACCTGAAGAGCCACTCTGCAGCGTGTGATTTATAACTGATCAGTATCCCTAGACAGGAAGCTCAGTACAGCAAACTCTGAGATAAGCTTCCAGCCCATCTACTTCTCTCCTTCAATCATTGCCTGGATTTATCACCCTGAGTTAAAGGATGGATAACCTGGTGACCTTTTCAATCCTGTCTCCTTGGCTAAGGCTGCCAATCATAAGGCATGCACCAACCAGAGCTCTAAGTCACACAAATCCAAAAAATCAATTTCTAATTATAAATCCGAAATTTGATTGTGCCTCAGTTCCAGCCAAAAGGGGCACAGAAATGCACTTCTGAAAATATGACACAAAGAGTACAGACTCCTTGTGAGATTCTGTTCTGTGCATCAAAGGGACAACACCTCCTCTGTGCCATCCCATCTCCCAGGGCACTAAAATACCTTTCCATTTCATGGCATCTGGCCAGAGATGTGGTCGTTAATGTCCAGCATAAAGACATGACAACAACAGTCCATGAAAGCTTCTCCATGAAATTAACCTTTCCACTGATCTAGGCTCTCCTTTTAGTGTCAGAACTTTGAGAGTGACTTTGCAACAGCATTTACAATAACACTAATAGGTCCATAATCTGAAAAGCCTGAGGACAATTTCTCATACTTGATAAATTGCACAATAAATGCTTATATGAACAATATATTTCTTTCATTTTTTACAGCTTTCCTTAGTACTTAGTCTAAATGTATTATATACCACTTTTACTACTTCTTTATTTAAAAATAAACAACCCCCTAAAACATAAAAGTCAGATGGTTTTGCTTCATTTGACATGTGAGATGTAAACAAGAAAGAGCCAATTTTGCTATGGCCTTATTTAAATACTATTGCTTTATTTCATTCCACAATTTTCTCTTCAAATTACCACGAGCACCCCATTCTCAAAATATTTATGCAGAATCTAATATTTAGCTCTACATTTACTAAAGTTGTTAATATCAAGTGGAAATTGAATATGAGGAAGTTGAATGTGCCATTTTGCTATTGATTAATATGATGAAGCCTAGAAATCCATTCCTTTAACATTCAGGATACCAAAGCAGATAAACACTGGCAATAAAGTATTTGAGACCTACATGGAAAAAGATAAAAACCTCAGTAAACAGAGAGAAAATCACATTTGAGTGAGATGTAGACCAGTGGTTTATCTTTAGTCAATACACTTAAATCAGTGCTCCATCTTCTGAGAGCCACAAACGGGAATGGTGTCCATCCAAAGCACAGTGACTCATTGAAAATGAGAATTGTGATAGATTATCCCCTGTTTCTAAAGCTACCTGCTAAGTTTTGCTGCTTCTACTGCTCATCCTTCTAACGATGCAACAAGTTGTGAAAGCGGCTGAGAGGGAAGGCGCTGGGAACGTCAGAGCGCAGTGCATTCCCGAGCTGCAGACAGCAGCCTGTCTTGGTTACTTCAGGCCCGTGAGCGAGGAGATGCTCTTTCGGGAGGCCTTGGTTCGGGCTGCGGGCAGGGCGGTGCTGCCGGGGCAGGGCGGGGCAGGGCAGGGCTGTGCCCGGCCGGGGCAGGACTGTGGTACCAGGACAGGACTGTGGTACCGGAACAGGGCTGTGGTACCGGGGCAGGGCTGTGGTACCGGGGCAGGGCGGTGATAGCGGAGCAGGGCAGGGCTGTGGTACCAAAGCAGGGCAGGGCAGGGCTGTGGTACCGGGGCAGGGCTGTGGTACTGGAACAGGGCTGTGATACCAGAGCAGGGCGGGGCCGGGCTGTGGTACCGGAGCAGGGCTGTGCCCAGCCGGAACAGGACTGTGGTACCAGGACAGGGCTGTGGTACTGGGGCAGAGCAGGGCGGTGGTACCAGAGCAGGGCAGGGCTGTGATAGCGGAGCAGGGCTGTGATAGCAGAGCAGGACAGGGCTATGGTACCCGG